>ML661338.1:25232719-25313347 GCA_007570785.1 Antilocapra americana | reverse complement strand
TGTATAATACACTCTAGGTTCATCCACCTCATTAGAACTGACTCAAATGTGTTCCTTGTTATAGCTGAGTAATATTCCTTTGTGTTTACATACTACAACTTCCTTATCCATTCATCTGCCGATGGACTTTTAGATTGCTTCCATGCCCTAGCTATTGTAAATAATGCTGCAATGAACACTGGGGTTCAGGGTGTATGCCCAGGAGTGGGATTGCTGGGTTGTATGGTAGCTTTGTTCCTAGCTTTTTAAGAAATCTCCATATAGTTCTCCATATTGACTGTATCAATTTGCATTACCACCAACAGTGTAAAAGGTTCCCTTTTCTTCACACCCTCTCCAGCATTTATTGTTTGTAGACTTTTTGATGATGGCCATTCTGTTGGTCACTTCTATTTTTTAAATTTATTTTTATTTATTTATTTGGCTGCACCAGGTCTTAATTGCAGCATGTGGGATCTAGTTACCTGACCAGGGATTGAACCTGGGCCCCCTGCATTGGGAGTGTGGAGTCTTAGCTACTGGACCACTAGGGAAGTCCCTGTCTTGGTCACCTTTTAACTCTTGTCTTTCTTCCTTGGTCCTGTCTGTGAACACTTGTCTTTCCAACTAGAGGCAGGGCCCCTCTCCTAAACCCTGGAACACCTGCTCTAAAGCACCATGATTAAAGTTGAATAGTCCTCACAGCCAGGGATGTATGGTTCAAATTCTCCTAAATTACAGTCAATAATGAGCAAACCCTTCTGATTCAGAGAAACTCCAGTTAATTAATTACAGGACCCAACTAAAATCATTTTTGGCAGATGTCGTCCAAAACCTAATTGATTCATATCCAATTATCTCATAAAACAGGTACAGTTATTTAGAAACTAAAACAAGTACATCTTTCAATTAATGCATCCTGGCAGTTTCATCAGAACACTGCTTTGATCAAAACTATGTTATCTGTGGACACATTATCCAGATTTTATACAGTCATTGAGGGGAACTACTAACAACTGCTTGAACACTTTACAGGCCCCAAACTTCTTTTCATGCTCTACAGTGTAAAATTCTCAGGACTTAAGCATTTTCTAAAGTACCAGAAAAGCCCCCAAACTATTTTTGAGTGCAATTCTAGTTTTTTGCATCTGGTCTCCATGCAGTGATAGGATAGCTGTCAATCCAAGTAGATAGCATATTTTGCCTACTCATGTTACATTAAATAGTATCAAATTGCCACCTGTTTATTTTTTATTTCCAAAGACCTTATTCCATCCTTGATTGACATACTGCCTGCCTTTAATATAAGACAGTGCCAAAAAATACAATGCCGAACTGTCAACTGTCCAGTTCTTATCAAAACCTCAGGTTGAGATTGTTGGACAGTCATTTGAAATATATGACATATATATGATCGAACTCCACATAAAGTCTATCCTTTGATCAAAGTTGACATCAGAAGGCACAGAACTGAAACAAGTGGTCTTGGCCTCTGCAGAATTGTCTTTCCTGAGCTGTACTTCAGGAGTCATGCCCTTGAATTTGATCTGGAAACACTAGAGGAAAAGTCTTATAAGACTAGATGCCACATGTGCAGTAGGAATATGACTTGAAGACATTTACTCTCAGTCAGAGCCCCTTTTATGAACCTACTGTGAAATGCATTTTAGAATCCAAGCTAACATAATCTATAGCCACCTAAGGAGAGATAAACCTTGTTAAAAGCATGAATGTCGCTTACTCTGGGCTACAATAATGGGTAGGTTCCTCCAGTCTGGATATCAACACGACAGTGCCTGGAGGAGCCCCTTAACTCGGGATCTTATGGATCCTTTAAAAACTCCAGTGGAAACTATATACTTTATATGCTCTTGTAAACTTGAACCTTGCCTAGTTACAATGACAGGGGTTTTCGGACCATGAGGTTGTGGTATCACCTCCCAAACCTGAATGAAAGGATTGGCTGTTTGGGACTTTGAGAATCATTTCATTTTCCTTCTCTTGCCTTACTCCATTCCTGCTAGTGAACATGCTCTACCCTGTTCTTGCCCCACCCTCTGTGAAGTTGGAATCTTCTTTCTTGTTTCAGAACATTTTCTGTGACAGTCTGTTGTGCCCATACTCATGTTTATGTCACAAGAGCCTTTGGCAATTGTGGGCTGACACCCCTGCAAGTGCCCCATGCCAAGTCCATTTCCCAGCCCAAACAAACTCTCTTTCCATCCTCAATGGCCCCAGTCTACAACCTCCACGAAATCTGATACAGCTTGTCTAGCATCGAAGAGTTTATGTCTGCTTCTATGTCCTTGGAAAAGTAATTTTCTGTTGAATTTCACATTGAGCAGAAAGTTAGAGCACCAAGACAATCTCTATCTGACTCTTCTAAGAAGCAGCTTCCCCAGCTGCTGCAGCTCAGAAAAACACTGAAGAATTTTACTGCTAGCGTGGTGGGAGGAACAGGGCTGTGGTGCCTTTGGACTTGAATTTGGAGCCTGGCTTTGCCTCCTATTCATAGGAAGTGTGTGATCCCAGGCAAGGTGATCTCTCTGAGGCTGCTTCATTTACAAATAGTACTTACCTTGGCAAGATTGTATGAAGTGTTGCAAACTCTTGCTTCTCTTGAAGAAAGGAGGGGAGAGGGGGAGGGGGTGGAGGAGAGGGCAAGATAGACCTGTACATATATTTTTCAATGAGAATGAAAATCTACATCTCCCTTTTTTCCCCCTGGACTCTGAGAAAGCTTAAAAGATAAATTGGATATTCAATTTGAACAGTAAAGTAGATAAAATCTTCTGACCTATAATTTCGAATGTTTATTTCTCCTGGATCTTTTTGTTCCTACTTTCACCTATTTCTGAGTCCTCCTTTAAAAATCATATTTATGGTTCATTATTTCATGTGGACTTTTTTATTCATGTGGATTTTGAGCTCTGCTTGAGGTTTGAAGAACATTTCAAATCTTTTATGGAACGAGATGTGGCTACACATAAATATGCATATATTGCTTGTTCAGAGATGCTGTGAACATTTTTGTGGCTCTCTGTAATAATACACTGGAGAAAGCCATCTCACCCCTTGTCTTTCTTACTCTTCCCAGTGACCTTGTGAAATAGATATTATTAACCCCCATTTCAGAGAGGAGCAGCTCGGGCTCCAGGAGTGACTTTCCTCAGATTATTTAACCTCTCCCAAGGGTCAGAATTTCACGGGCAACCCAAGCCTTTTGGACCCCAGCCTAATGCTCTTTCTTTCACCATGAAGCTGCCTCTCCAGAGAATTATTAGCTGTTTCAGATTTGCTGTTGGGCTTAATAAATAATACCCATGGCAATAGCTCAGGCTATGTTCTGGGCATTTTACACACACACTCTCACTTAGTGCTTCCTGCAGGCCAACCATGTAGCTGCTGTGTTAGCCTCTCTTATAAACCATGAACTACATGAAGGTGGGGGCTTCCCAGGTGGCTCAGTCAGTAAAGAGTCTGTCTGCAATGCAGTGGAGACTGCCTGCAATGCAAAAGACCCGGGTTCGATCCCTGGGTCAGGAAGATGCCTTGGTGAAGGAAATGGCAACCCATTTCAGTTGGACAATCCCATGGACAGAGAAAGCTGGTGGGCCACAGTCCACAGGCAGGGCTGCAAATAGTCAGACACAACTTAGCTACTAAACCACCACCACATGAAGGCAGGCTTCCCAAGGTGAAGGTCAGTCAGGGGAGGGCTTGGGATTTGAACCCAGGTTCATGCAACTTGAGAGCTCTCACTCTTAACTACTACCCTCCAAGAGCACCAGATCTGTCACTGAGTGACAGTTCCTGGGAGCCGTGTTCAAAGGACTCTGGGCTTGTGTGATGTCGCTGTGCAGCTGTGATAGAAGCAGACAGCAGCAGCAGGCTGGCCCTGCTCCCCTGACCTCTCCCTAGAAGGAAGCTGGCTCTACGCAGGCTGCGGATGGCTGGGCCACTAACCCACTGCCACCCATCAAAGTCTCAGGCCTCTGTGATCTCATTCGGGTCTGTGAGGGCCACTATCACCGCCTTTGAGTCCCAATTCACGCTCTCCTTGAGGGTCAACCTGTGAGCTGTGATTTTCTTAGCATTCTCTTTGCTGCCTGCTCTAAGATCTTCACATATATGATAATAACAAAATATGCATTCCAGGTACTGGCCCTTAGAAGTACCTGGGGACTGTTTTTGGAAGTATAATTATTACCTTGATGTCTCTTCTTTTTATCTTTGGGATTTATTCAGCTTCTGGAGGCTTTTACCTTAAGATATGCTTTTGGGTTACAGTAAACAAGGCTAAATATTTCTGGAAATATTCAAAGAGGGAGTTCTTTTTCATCTTTTTAGGTGTACCAATTCTTTTCATGTGAGTAGGATTATTTTATTTTCTCTATGGGCGGTTGCCCCTCTTGACCAAAGCTCCAGGTTTGCCTTTTTGCTCTATCCCCAGCTCCTAGCCACACCTGAGGTCCAACCTCCATCCACTAGTGCATAACTGATCGCAGGCAGCTGCACAATTACTTGAAGCCCTGGTTTTGTTTAGGTTCTTTCCAGTCATAAAAGGGTTATAATAACCATCCCTTCTACCTCTTGGGGGGGTTAAGAAGATGTAATGAGATATTGTATGTTAAAGTGCTTTGAAAACCGTATGTTGCCATAAAAATGTAAGATCACCACTGTGGTCCCGGGTGCAGGCTTCTGATAAAGGGCATGTGCTTAATGGATTGGCCAGCGCTAATTACCAATGCACTTGGGCCTGCAGCCTAATTATCTGAAAGAAGAGTTGAAAATTCTACAACTCTGTCATTTTGCCTACCTGTTACATTGATTTGGGAACAGAGGCTTTGATGACCAGCATTTTTATCCAGACCATCACAATCAAGTCTGCAGTGCATATGAGAAGAATGGGGTGTTGCGAACGTGGCTTCCGTTACAGTGACATGTTTCACTCTGCCTGGAATGGGGGCTGGCAAATTACAGCCAATGGGCCGAATGCAGCCCACACCTGTTATTTAGACACCCCACACGCTAAGAATGGCTTTTATCCTTTTAAATAACTGGAAAAAGATCAAAAGAAGAATCATATTTTGTGGCATGTGAAAATTATATGGAATTCAAATTTCAGTGTCTATAATGCTTTGACTTTTACCGGTAAAATCTGTAAAAATGTGTTTTCTCTCCCATTCTATAAATACCTACATAATATTCTCAATTTCGCCTGTCTGCCAGCAAAGTCTCAAATATGTACTATCTGGCCCTTTACACAGAAAGCTTGTTGACCCCTGTCTGGAAGCATTCATTCTGCACTTGAATCCAAGGCACTCAGAGGTGCTCAGCAATCTGAGTGCCTCCATGCCACCCAGGGACTTAATTTGTGCAGAGATTCTACAGGAGAGATGTTCTGTATACAGAAAAGGCTGAGGCTTGGGCCACCGAAAGGGCAGAAGGATCCGTCTGGGCCTCAGTCAGGATGGGAATGACCCACACAGAAGAGAAATGTATCGACATAAAGCTAACAGTGGAAGAAAGCAGCTCCCCCGTCCTCTTGGTGATGTGATGTGACCCTGATGAGGCCCTGCGTGCGGTCCCAGTTCTCTCCCCACTCGACTCAACACTGTTTATTCCATTGCTGTCTTCCTTTCATTACTGAGCAGTAGGTGTTTTTCTAAGGCTCTCTCGGGAGACACGGAAATAGCGAGTTTGCAAGGCTGAATGCACAGCACTTAGCACCCCCTAACCTCCCCTGGACTTTTCTCCATGCCTTATTCCCACCCCCAGCTGTCTGTTCAGCAGCCCATCTTCCTTTCCCACCACCCGAGTTGCTTCCAGCCCCTAAGAACCTGCCGGCCCCATCAGTCTCTGCCTCTCGCCTTCTCTCTGGGCCTTTGACTCCCACCAGCAGCCCCCGCCCCAAGTCTGGGCCAGCGCTGCATCTTCACACCGACCAGTTAATTCTACTTTGAGGTTTGCCAGCGAGCTCCCTCCTTATTGGGGGAAGCGGCAACAAACAACTTATGAGCTTCCCGACCCATAGAACACCGCCGAGCGTGGCAGGACCACGAGCGCCTTCGCTGGCGGTCTGGAAGTATTGTCCATTGGTGCCATCTTGGCGGATTTCTCACGGGAGGGCAGAGACGTGGCAGAGGACAATGGAACTAGGCCCTCAGCAGAGATGGAGATCAAAGCCTGAGGAATATTTTCCCAGTGCCTGCCAACACCCGGTGCGTGGGGTTGAGATCTGGAGAAACTGGAAAGGCCAGCTCAGAAGTGACTGGGACTGTGCCAGGCTGGACGGAAACATATCTGGAACCGCCTGTGGTTCCGGGGGCGGTCTGCCCACCAGTGTCCAGTCACTGTCAGGCTTTATTCAGTCGGCAGTTCACACGCTCGGTGCGTTGTGCGATGTTGCAACATCAATTAAGCTACTTCACATAGCTTAGCTGATGAGGGATGGACCCGGGAGAAGTGAAGAAGGGGAGGGCCGTGTACAAATCGCCCAAGCTCCACGCAGTTAATGACCTGGGTGAATTCACTGACCAGCCCTTTGATTAAGGAGGGGCGCAATCCCCGGGTAGACAGTTGAGCCACCTGTGGGACCAAGGACAGACTGTCCCAGAGGACTTCCGGACAAGGGCCCTTTCCTGGGAATGCGCTGTTGTGAGAAAACAAAAGCTGATTTTGCTATCAACTCCTTGAAACAGAAATGAAGTCTCAGGGAGTAAAATAACCCTGATTAGCATGGCACTACAGAGAAGCCTCCAGGGTCTGATTTCACAGCCCCTCTGGACTCTCTCTTCAGGCAGTTAAGCGCTCACAAGAAAATCCCTTCTCTTTATGTGGCTTCTTCAGCCGCATCATTTTGTGAAACAATTTTTGAAAGACGAAACACAATAAACCCCCACACTTGTGTTTCTCTTATCTGTGATGCTTCCTGAAATTTTCAACTAATCTTTAATATGCTTAATTTCTGCCCCCCAAACCTCAACCATTAAATTTGAAGGAAAAAAAAAAAAAGGTGGGGGGTGGAAAGCAGACGTCCCTTGTGTTACTCAGCAAGTGTGTGATTTGTAAGATTCGAAAAATCCTTCCAGCCCTGCTTATTTTGACAAAACTACTTAACACTTCAAGCAATGAACTACGGGGCATAAAAGTATAATCTGCAGAGAAAACCTTAATCCTCCGTAGTAACCTATTTGAATCTCCTCAAACACATTTCCTTGTGTAGGCCTAGAGAATTAAGTCAATTGTTTGATCTGAGAAGAAAGGCAATTAGGGCACTCTCTTGATCTTTCTGGTTGAATTCTAGTCAGGGGCAGCCACTGTTCTCACCAGCTCCATTTGAGACCCCTATTATTATAATAATAGAGGAGAGCGTTAGAATTGCTACATTTAAGGGTCTTGCTGCATTTTCATTATGAGTTGTTTTATCTGAGAGTTTCCAGTAGTGATGGGCTAATATTCAGCATACAAATATTAAGCTGGGCTTTTTGTGTTTTTGTCCTTAAACTTCATTTAAAGCTTTTTCTTTAGTCGGACATGAATTTCAGCAGAAATGAAAGAAAACTTTCAGAAGCAGCAATGGGGCGGCGGGACAGACGTGTTCATTCATGGCTGGGTTGTGAATAGAGATCTGACAGGGTCTTCAAAGGGACGTCTCTGGGGCCACTGACAGTGCAAGACAGAGATGGAGAAGCCGATTGGGGTAGTCATGAGGGAAAATGGGAGTTCCGCCCTTATTTGCTTACAGCAGTTCCTGAATTTCCACATAGGAGCAACTTTGAGGTCCCAACTGCAGCTGTGTTTTGATATACAGTTTTGTGTGTGTGTCGGTCACGTCTGATTCTTTCCAACCCCATAGACTGTAGCCCACCAGGCTCTTCTGTCCATGGAATTCTCCAGGCAAGAATACTGGAGCGGGTTGACATTCCGTTCTCCAGGGTATCTTCCTGACCCAGGGATCGAACCCGGGTCTCCTGTGTTGCAGCAGATTCTTTACCATCTGAGCCACCAAGGAAGCCCTAGATATAGTTATATGGGACTGAATAAAGATCTTTTGTATTTGTCCATATCAAGGGAGCTGCCGCTGGAGATGATGGGGTTGGGTGACTAAAGCCTGTCCCAAGACACCTATTGGTGGCATCACTGACCAAGCCTTTCCTCAGGTTTCTGTGGCTTATCTCGTCACCTAGAACAAAGCTCCTGGAGCTATTCTTTGTCCATTTATGCGAACTCCAGGCCTCAGAGAGGACTGAGAGCAGAAGGTTCAGGGAGACGAAGGAGGTCAAGCTCCCCTGCTTCCTGCCGGGTCCCACTGGGCTCAGGCTCTCCTCTTCCAGCCCCGAGCTCCCAGCCAAGTCCAAGGGCAGGAGGGCCAGAGAGGGTGCGGATGCTGTGCTCGCCAATGGCACATTCTCTTCACCTCAGACTCAGTTCCTGCAGGAGGGTGGCTCGGAGGAAGCTGGAGTTCTGTTCTAGGGTAGTTGAGGCTTGTGAAAGCACAGCAAGGAGGAGTCTGGTTATTTTTATTCAGCCCACAGTGAGAGCAAGCCCACAGAGAGCCCATGGTTCAAAGATGGATTACTGATGGTCTAGTCTGCCAGGAGCTTGTGGTCTAACAAGCAAAGACGTGTGAGTCAAGAGGTGGTAACAACATAGTGTGACAAATGTGGTTCAGGAAGGACCCCAAGGATATGCATGTAACCTACATTTAAGGTCCAAGGGAAGGTCTGCAAGACAATGTTTCTGAGCCGAGGCTCAGAAGACGAGTAAGGTGGCCTGTTTAGGGCAGTGCCAGGCCCGGGAGGGGAGAGAAAGGAGAAGGTGTTTGTGTATCTGCAACGTGTACTCTGAGGCTGGAGTGCAGTGTGAGGGGGCGGGGCCAATAGGAGAAGCTGATGTCTGGGTGGGAGCGGATTGAATGCCAAGATAAGAAATTTGGGCTTTATCCTACAGGAAAGGGGGATCCCATGAAATATTTTTAAACAGAATAGTAACACGAAATGATTAACCATTTAGAAAGAGAAAGGGAATGTGTTCACTTTCCAATGCTGCAAAACAGATGACCACAAATTCAGTTGCTTAAAACACCATCCCTCACTTAGCCAAGGTGACACATGAATTAATCATCATGGTCATCTAGTCCCCCAAAGAATTAGAGAATAGGCACTGCTGAATTTATTATTTCAGGGCTGGGGGAAAACCCTGAGATACACATGTGCCAGCCATAGAATTTGAACCTAAGCCTAAACTGTAGCCTGAAGATATAATAGAGAAAATAAAGGAAAAATGTGAATGACACCATGAGAAAGCAATGTATCACATGCAGAATGTGGAAAATTCCATGGAACAAGGGGACTGGAGGAAAGTTCCAGATTAAATATCAGCTCAATCGTGTCCAGCTCTTTGTGACTCCATGAACTGCAGCACACCAGGCTTCCCTGTCCATCACCAGTTCCTGGAGCTTGCTCAAACTGACGTCCATTGAGTTGGTGATGCCATCCAAACATCTCATCCTCTTTTGTCCCCTTCTCCTGCCTTCAATCTTGCTCAGCATCAGGGTCTTTTCCAATAAGTTACCTCTTCACATCAGGTGGCCAAAGTATTGGAGTTTCAGCTTCAGCATCAGTCCTTTCAATGAATATTCAGGACTGATTTCTTTTAGGATTGACTAGTTGGATCTCCTTGCTGTCCAAGGGACTCTCAAGAGTCTTCTCCAACACCATACTTCAAAAAGCATCAATTCTTCAGTGCTCAGCTTTATGGTCCAAGTCTCACACCCATACGTGACTACTGGTAAAACCATAGCTTTGACTATATGGACATTTGTTGGCAGAGTAACGTCTCTCCTTTTTAATATGCTGTCTAGATTTGTCATAGCTTTTCTTCCAAGGAGACTCGTGAGTCCATTTCTAATCTGCGTTTGGCTATAAAACCATGCATGCACCTGTTTATTCATCAGCTTCACAGAGACATCCCACAGGCTCTAAAGTTCAGTAAAGCCAGCTCAACTCAAGACCGAATTCTGCTTTAGTTCAGATATTGACAGTACAAAAATTAGCCTGGTGTTCTTTGTTTCGTTTCTATTTGGTTCTCAACCAGGGATGATTTTGTCCCCAGGGGACACTTGGTTATGTCTGCAGACATTTTTGGATGTCAGAAGTGGGGGAAGAAATGCTACTGACATCTAGCGAGGAAAGGCTAGGAATGTGGTTAAACACGCTAAAATGCAGAGGACAAGCCCCATCTAGCCCAGAATGAATCTGGCACTGAGGCTGAGATGCCAAGCCATGCCATGCCCTATTCCATGGCCTGGAGGTCCTAGCTCCCATGTATCTTTCAAATCAGTTCTATCCCACCAGCTCAATTCTCAATGCCTCTATGCAGGCCTTCACCACGTCTCTTGTAGAATACAGTAGGATCCAAACACACTTTCTTCCCACCGTCCTGTTGCTTTCTTGGAAGGAAATGTTCTCCTGTTTCTCACACGCTCCCTCTAACCTTCATGGTTCAGTTAACTCCTCAAGTATTAACTCCTCTGAGATGCCTTCCCTGTCTGCCTACTTTCCCCCTTCTTCTCCAGTCCACGAGGCCCTCTGTAGGTAGCTGCACCATCACACCATCATTGTCTGACTAGAACCTAAATGACTTAGAGAAGGAAGTTTAATCATCAGCCTCCATGAATAGTAACATAGCACAGTTGAATTAATGCATTATGTGCATCCTCACTGGTGCTTCTCATGATCAGAACTGGAAGGTGAGAAGACTGGATTGGACTGGATCAAAGGCAAAGTGGAACCTGTGGTCATAGTGGTCTGCTGAGTTGGTCTGTGTGGCTACTGAGAGCTTGGCCACCAGCCTCATTACTGCTCAGGAGAGCGCCCGAAGCTAACCTGCCCTGAGGCGTGTTTGATGTGCTCCACTGCAAGAGGTTTTCTACTGCGTTATGAACTTAACTTCTTCAGGCTTCAAGAGCAATCAATATGGAGAGAAAACCGGAAAAAGGTCAGAAAACTACAGAGAGGAAAAGTGTAGGTGCAATGAAAAGTCCTGAGCAGCATACTGGCTTTGGCATTACTTTGATGCCCATGCAAGACTAGTCAAAGTGCTTGTTTAAAAAAGTTCAAATATTTTCCCTTGCTTTTCTGCTCTAACATTTTCAAGGCTACTGATGAATTCAGCATTCTTTCCCTCCTAGTCCTCCTCTGGCAGAGAGGAGCCCCAGAACAACCTTTTCTTACGGGCACCATCTTACATTTTTATGATTAACATGTTAACAAATTCTAGAGAGGTTTTCTCTCTCACTCCTCTTTCTCCTGTGTGTGTGCACACACGTGTGTGGATGTGTATGTGACAGTAGTTTGACAGCAACGAATTACCCACAACCTACACATTTTTTCAACAGATTAGCCAATAAATGTATAACCTGGCATACAATATCCACATTAGTATGCAGCCATGAATATGAATGTGTATTCAACACTGAGAGGTGATTTATTAGTTAATAAAAAAGGAAGGATATGGAAATCACATACAGGGTATTCTATGGCGAAGGTGCACTTGAGCACGTGTGTATACATATGTGTATACATAGAAGATCTGACAATATAAAAATCTCTGGGTGACAGATTCATACATGACTTATTTTCTCAGCTTATGATTTCTACTTTCTCCACATTTCCAAAGTAACCTTTGTTTCTTTCTCCTGCTAGGAAAAGAAACATATAACACATTCTCCAAATTTTCAACAATGAATAATATTTAATAGTTACATAAAAAAGAAACCTTCCATCCCTTCTCAGCCTTTTGGCTAAGAACAAGGGTAAAAAGAAACCCTCCAGATAGCTAATGGGTAACTCTCCTTCCCATTTTAATTCATATGATGCCCTTCTGGGGAGTCTTCCCAACCACCTGATTGAAAATAGCACTGTGTTACCCCCTACTTTATTCTGGCCATCATCGACGTCACTTTGTGACATAACACATTTTATTTCCTGTGATTGTGTATCTTCCTTCACTAGCATGCTTCCCCAAGAGCAAGGAATTTTATTTTTTTTCACTGCTATAGCCCCAGAGCCTACAACAATGCCTGACACATAGCAGACACTCACTAGATATCCATTAGCGTAATGAATAAAAACACATTTGTTTTAAAAAAAAGAAGTTCTGTCTTTATTAATAAGAAGCCAGTGAGGTTCAGTTTAAAATTAACATTAAAAAGATGTTACACCTTTTAATGCAATGTTAGCCCTTTATTACAGGGGCCTACTAAAGGAGCTGCTCAAAGCTATGAACCCTCCTCTTCCTTCTGCCCACTCCCTCCCCAAATCCAACATAATTTCAAGATATTCTGAGACACTCCTTAAGTCGGTCTGTAAATTTCTAAAAGGGCCCACTGACCCCAGGGTAAGAGCACCTGGTTTAAAGTGTCATCTGGCTTGGAACCATGATTTCTCCTGATTCTAGTGATTCAAGGAACATATGTGACTCAAATATCAGTCTTTCCCCCTTCCATTAGCCAGTTAAACATTAAAGAGATTCCTTCTGCAAAGGACTCACTGGTTAGTGAGGGTAAGCATAATGTTTGCAGCTGAGAACATGATAAACATCAAGATGAAAGCTGAAAACGGAGATTAATCCAGAGATTTCAAACAGTACGGGTGCTTACAGAGCATAACCCAAATATCTGTTAAAGTGATTTTTTTGCTTAACCACTGAAAGTCTGGAGTCACAATCTCAGAAAGACAGAAGGAATAGGATCTATTCCCCACAGAATACACATTTTTAATTTTATTGTTTAAAAAGCAAAATAACAGGGAATACACACATTTACTCAAGTGAAGTTTTACATTAAATAGAAATCAAATACTTTGTAATAAAGGCCATCCAGCTAAAAACCAAATATGAGATCAATCAAACGAGAATGATGTGACTTTGTGTTTTATTTCAATGGGCAGCCTTCATTCAGTGTCTCCACAAAAACTAGGCTAGGTCTCAATGGGCAACAGTCACAGTTATTAGGCAAGTAAATACACCACCACTTCCGTCCGCGCCTTTCTTTATTTCTTTATGTCTTCGGTCTCATCTGGCTCTTTCTCTTGATGCTCTCTTTCCCACCTCATTTCTTTTAACTCTTGTCTGTATTTCCGTTCAATGAACCGCTTCTGATGGGCCATCTGGGGAAAGTTATCTGACACAAGGAGATATATTTTACACTTAATAAAGGAGAGCCACCAGTGCACAGAATGATGCAAAACTAAACGCGACACATGAACAAACATGTATTTCACAGGAATATAGAGTTGCGTTTTATAAGGCAAGAGAAAAAAAATTTTTCATTTTCTTTTCTTTTTGTTTTATCATTCAGGAACACAATGGAAGTCTAAATCGGCACCTGGTTCTGGATTTCAATATCTGATGTGAACTCAAGCATAAAAGGCACCAGAATACACAGTTGTTAAAACATAGCGTGTGGCTTCAGCATGTTTCCAGCTAGGTATTTTAACACAGCTCTCCTAACAACAAGTGATTTTCAGGGCAAGCTTAAAGGCTATAGCAAAAAGGAGTTCTATATTTTTACAAAGCTTAAACCCAAAACTTCAAACAAAAATCACATCATTATTTACCAACAATTAAAGTTTCTGAAAAGAGGAAAAAGATCAGATGGTCAAAATGAGGAGGTCACATCATATCTGATAATTCAATTTGTGAAGTTTACTCAAGAGACCTGCAGCTTATGAGCAACAGCAACCTAAGTGCAGCACTTTCATTTGGCGAAAGGAAACATGTCACTCAGTAGCACAGCTGAAGCTATATTTAGTTTGATATTTGACCCCGTTCAAGGGTGTTGACAGGGTGGAAATCTAGATTAAGATGTAAAAATTTTACAATTTAGTTGTTATTTGTGGTATGTAATGAGCATAGCAGTGGAGTATGAAACCAAATATGGAACACGAGAGAGTCATCTTATACACTTACTCGACAAACACACACTTCAACAACAAACATCCCGGAGGGAGGCGTGAACAAATGAGAGTGACACGAGCTATCTGGTACTGGGTATGGGTCTGCTAAACACAAGAGGTACTGCTTCATATTGAAAAATCAGGAGGGGACATACGTACTCCTGTGGCTGATTCATGCTGAGTGTGGCAGAAGCCAACACAAGATTGTAAAGCAATTGTCCTCCGGTTAACAACAGATACATTTTTAAGAAAATTAAAATAGGGAGAATCAGAGAGCATGGCATATTTGAGAGAGTGCTTGATTTTGTTACGGTTGAAGTATAATAAACATATACAGTATATTCCCAAACCCTCCTTCCTTTTAACACTGGGTCCCATCTTCCCTCGCGGTGGGTGGAAGACAGGGAGCGACAGGGTGGTGGGAAAAGAATATGAAGGGCGACAAAGAACCTAAGAGTCAGTGACTGATTTTAAGCAAAAGAGAAACATAACAGCATCTGAATTTTAGAAATAAAATAGCAGTAAGATCCTATTCTCTAAGTATATTAAGTTGATTCCTTATGTACTGTATGAAACACAGGTTTCAAATATTAAAAGCATAATCCCACCATTCAGATATAACTATAGATAAGCTTTTAGAATATAACCTTATAATAAGCCCTTTTCCTGTGAAGTAAATTTACACCCGGCACACATATACACAGTATAAATGTGTACATGTATAAATTAGACACACAGACACTCAAAATCATGCCCTGAGCCCAACTTACCCTGGGAGAGTATACCTATAAGCACACTTTGATGGATACACTTTTTTCACTTATTCTCGTAGTATAAGCACTTTCCCGTATCATTATTCTTCAAAGATATTTTGATATTACAACATTTGGACAAAGCTAAGGTTGGTAGACTACTGTCTGTAGGACAAAACTATTCCTCTCCCTGTTTTGGTAAATACAGTTTTATTGGAACACAGACACTAGCCATCTGTATTCTACCTGAGTCTATGGACCACAACGTCAGTAACTGTGATAAGAGTATTTACTACCTGCTCCTTTACAGAAAATGTTCGTCAACCTCTGGGATAATTTATCTAAACATTTCTGTATGTTCACACACACAGTTTGAAGGACTGATTGTTTTTTTAATTATTATAAATCAACTTGTCACAATCATCACGGTTATGGAAACTTTCACTCATAGTGCCAACTGTTTTCTTAGATTTGACTTCTAGAAAGGAAATCTCTAGATCAAAGGGTACGGACGTCGTTCAGGACCTGACGCATACAGTCAAACTGCTTTCCTGCACTTTAAGCTGTTTTCTCCTACCAGTTCAGACGTGTAGGCCCATCTTAGAATCAGCCATCTCTCCAAGTATTGTTTTACGGCTGAAAGCAAACAAATGAAAACTCCAAAGATCACCTTTAACAATCTTACAGGTGGAAAAAGTGGAGTCTCATTTTTATTATAATATGTGACTATAATAAAATAAATAATAAAATCCATATATATAATGGATTTTAAAAGCTCAGCAGAGTCAGCAAAACTCTCAGTGAGGATTCCATGGACATGGGAGCCTGGGAACACCAGCTTCTATCCCCAGGATGCCCCTCCTTGAGCTTGCCCCCAAGCTCTCATCTGCAGATTTCTGCATGGCTACTTGGCCCTCCTGCCTTTCTTGGAATTTCTCCCAGGATGAGCATTCAGGGCCTGTGGACTTTCAGCTTTCCACAGTTTGCTCTCGCCCACGCTGAGCTGGCAGCTGAAACCTGATGGAATTGCACTGTCAGGTTCTGCCCACAGGTTCTGCTGGGCGGCACGATATACCTCAGAAAAAAACTTCCTTGCACTTAAGCCTTCAATTTACAGAAGACTCTGTAGTTCCCTACAGGGTCAATTATGTAATTTAAGTGTCTTCAACCCAGCTATCCTACCCTTGGGAATCCATCCCCCAGAACTAAAAGCACCAATATAGAGACTTTTAGTTATCAACAGTGATAAAAAGACAGAAACAGTATCCACCAAAAATTTTAAAAGCTGAATAAAATACGGCATATCCACAGCATGAAATATGATGCAGCCTTTAAGAAAGAATGAATTGGAGCCACTGTGACCTGGAGGGCTGCCCAGGATGTATTATCTAGCAAGAAAAGGTGGATGCAGAGAAGTACGTAAATATCCCACTTTAATTAAACAGTGGCCAAACGCCAAAAAGAAAAAACCTTCACAGGTTTAAGATTTGAGAACTATAGAGAAATACATAGAATGAAATAGACTAAGTCACTCACACGGGTTACCTGTGCTGAGAGTGGGACTCTATGCAAAACAGGAAAATGAAAATCAAAAAGCATTTGGGAATACTTTTTAAAAAAAAATTATAAGCCTATTTTATACATATCTTACATTATACCACACTCTGTGCAGAGAATAATTATGAAGAAAAGAAGATCACATTTTATCAGTACTTGCCATTTTTCTACTTTCCCATTTTCTATCCATAAAGCACTCATTACATTATGAACATATAATTATAGAAAAAGAGATAGGCTTACATTTTTCAAGTGCATCCATTGCTGCTCCCATTTCTGCTTGCTGAATACTATTAAAGAAAATGAAGACAAGGTACACTTAAAAAAATTTTTTTTTTTTTTCAAAAAACACAAAATATGGCTTCAATTTATTCAGGCTAGTTTTCATGTTTGGTACATACAATTTTATCTGATTACTTCTACTGTCACATACCGAATTGCACAGATAGGAATATACACAAGGGCATGCAGAAATGTCATTTATCTGTACAAAACCTGTTTAAGTTATTCATTCCACACTTTCAACACTGCAATAAAACGCCTTCCACTTACATTAGGTCTGAAGTATTTCTTACTTAAATTTGAACATCCTCAGTGTAAAGTTTAAGAGGCAAAGAGTAAAAAAATACACATACAGACAGACTTCAAATCACTTCTCAGTTTAAGAAATAAATTGGAAGGTTCAAAGAAAGGTGATAACATATGAAATTCTTTTTACCTGAAGATGTGAGCATTTCCACAAAGCTCAAGTGAATAGTAATAAGAGATCAAGTGTCTAACAGCTGTGTCACGCACGGCATGTTTCATAAAATGCTTGCAGCAGTGAGCAGACCTTACCTCTGTGTGCACCTGGTACCGTGGTTTTCTCTAGGCAGCCAAAGCCCTTTATGCAGTGGCATTCCCACTGCTCAAGGCCGATTCTCAAGTCTGGGGCTGAGCTCGGTGGGGATATTAAGCCTTGAGATTCACTTTGCTACTACCCTTGAACACTATACTCTAAGTTCAAAAAGACAGGCTGCAGAGTTTGGAAATACCAAGCAGATATTAATACTTCTGGGACACACAGGATGTTCATTTGGAGAAACTTAAAGTATTGTCCTCTCATACCTTGGCCCTTTCCCACAGCCAATTCTTTCTCCCTTGAAGTAGACAGCCACAGTGTAGGTCCTAGCATGGGATGGCCCCACTGTCTGCAGAGTCCTGAAAGGAAAAGGAAAGAACAGGAATTATGTAAAGTCCTACTCAATTGTTACTGCTCATACATAACTCCACGAAAATCCATGTGACATACTGCTGAGAGAGAGGAAGGCAAAAATAACAAGAAAATTAAAGGAGTACAGTTTTGATTAAAGGACAAATACAGACAGCTTTGAAGTAGTAAAATTTTCAAATTCTATGGTGAATTTTGTGTGTGTGCTTGTGTGTGTGTGTATATATATATCCTCAAACCATTATGAACAGTATCTGAAGGCAAACAGTAATGTGTAAAATATTTTTAAACAATTTCAAAGTGTTAGTCCAAGTATCATAAAACTAAAGCTAGCCATTTCAGTCTGTTCATTGTATTTCATTGCTAATCACAGCTAAAAATCACAAATATTTGGGTAATACACTGCAAGCCCCATCTGAATAGCATCACATCCTTTATGGATTCTTTTTAATGAAAAATCAGAGATCATTTCAAGGTATGTTATAATCGGAGTACACAACACAACTGCCAAAAAACAAAACACCGGGTACTCTGGATATTAATGACAGAGTGCAGATTTCAAGTGTGGTAAAACTGATAACTTCATGGAAAAGGGAAATTAAAAGTAGCTGGCAAAGATAATGGGATGAACACAGTAATCTTGAAAAAAAAACTATGTAAAACAACCCCATCATCTTGATAAAAAAGAACAAGCTCATCGCACACTTTCATGGGGGGACTTATGAGAAGGGGGCAGTTATTTCCTTTGTGTGTCTGTACTCACTGGGATGAAAGTACCCGGATAGCTTCTTAAAGGTAGCGCTTATTATAGTAATCATGCCTGCACTATGAGGAGTTTATCACCCTCATTTTATTTATTGAACTTTAATTATCACTTTGATGAGGAGATACTTTGAGCCTTTCATGTAATACAGTCTGGATGTTCATTATGCTTATTAGACACATATTAAAGTGCTATTTCTAAACATTTTGGGTTTTTTTTCCCAATAAATAAAGGAAACATTGTTCAGCAGTGACAGCTTCTTGGGACAATTTATAGCAGCCTGCTGTGGGGTGACTCAACCTTTTCTTGGCCTCAGTTTTTCTTTTAGTGAAAAAGCCTGTAACGTGTTGTGACTATTAAATAAAAACATAAAAAAGGATTTAAAATTCCCGGCTGCCGCTCTGGTGTTTTCCCTTGAGTCCTGTGAAGTCTGAGAAAGTCCACAGGAGGGGGGTGAGGCTTTTATTTCACATGAAACACACAAATGTGTATACTTGCACGCATGTGTGCAGAGACAGGGGTAACCCAGTACTAAAGCTAAATATTTAAACATCCCTAAAAACACATATCCAGACCATACCTTGGGAGGCAACCCACTTATTTTGATAATCCCTCCCTTTTATAATTCCTCTTTGAAACCAGCTTCTGAAACCACCTTCTGAGTGTCTCAAGCTAATTACTCAACTTCAGAGTCAAACCTCCCGTTTTCATCAAAACCGGTGTTATGTGTGTAGCGACCTGCGTTTCCTTTGAATGACTTTTGGCTACTCCTCAAAGGATAAAGATGTGTCACTACAGATATTCAAATGTACACAGCAGCTTTTGGTACACATCCTGGAAAGGAAAGTTCCAAATATTTGAATAACACAGGCACGGTGAAGAACTGCCTGGCTTCCTACAGTGACTGCCTATCAGGTGACTAGGACCTACGCCAGCAGGGCTTCACAGAGAGAAAGAGAGGCACCCAAGTACAGTTACAGATAAACAAGCACAGGCTGCCCAGTCTAGGTGTGCAGGCAGCAGGGGTTGTAAGAAGTAAGAAAACAAACACAAGAATGTATATAAAAACAATTAAACCCAAATTTCTCTTATCTTGATCTCCTCATCTTTCTCCCAGGGAGCAGTTCACCGAGTATTTTAGAGATGGAGAAAGCACAGATACTCAAATGTGACCCACTTACTTACAGCAAAAAGACTGAGGGGCCCAGAGAGTTTCGGTGCTGGGCCCAGTCAGAGTCAAGAAGTCTCCCCCAGAGCTCTCATCATCACTACGCACAGCGGTCAGCTCTTCCCTCTCGCACACAGAGCGTTAGCCTAGGCTTCCCAGGTCCGACAGCCTGCGGGCAGCACATACTCACTTGTACAGCGGAATGTCTGGCTCTTTTCCTTCTGTCCTAAGAGTCAGGCAGCACTGCTGAAGCTGGGACTTGGGGTCGTTCCAATCCTGATTCAAAATGAATTCCTGTAGCAAGTTCCCCAAACAGTACTTAGTAAAGGATTCTAGAATCACCAAGCATAGAGCAAACAACTAATTTAAATTTTATATGAGCTTACTTTTAATCGTGGAAAGAAACAAACATTCATGAAAGTATGAACGTATTCCAAGTCTTTATCAATGTACAGCGCTGCAATAAATGCTGAAAAAGAGAAAGGGTAACATAAGCCCCGATGCACTGCCATTTACTAGAAAGAGTAGGAGACCGAGCCTTTTCAGAAACATTTTAATAAGATTTTCAACTTCCAACCCCTGTTTATTTTTTAGCATTACCACTTCCTGTTGCTTCAAACAAGAACCACTCTTTATCACTAATCTTAGAAACAGCAAGAGAGATGTGTGATTAAGATGCAAAAACCACAAAGACCAAATTACGTCTGTCTGAGGGCTAAATGAACAATTAGTTAAAACGATACACAAAATGCTGCTGTATACAGCATGGAAAAAATGACATCAGGGAACGCAACCACGTTAACATCAAATAAATCAAAATAAAACTTGAAGATCAGATACAAGGCCAGAACAAGCACATCCGAGGGCCTGCTGTTCTTAACACCAATCTGGAGATCACCCATTGACAGGGTCTGTGTCACATTTCATGAACAGAAATGGGACCATCTATGGATTCAATCTGCTGAAACGGAGGAAAAATAAATACTGGGTTTAATGACAGTATAACCAAATTTGCATTAATAAATGGTGACCCCACAGACAACCTCATTATAAAGGTTATCTTAACCATGTAAACAAATGGCGAGTGTTTTAAAGAAGGAGTAGAAATAGCTTTTGTTGAGCTAAAACAAAGGCCACTGAGACTGATCACTCAACTTAATTTTTTTGTACTTTTAATGTTAAGTTACTTTTCTTTCATTGAAAAAGAGGTTCTTTTAAGTTCCTTAGACTGCCTTTACACTTTGTAAGTCAGCTGATTTGCACGGTAGACTTTAATATTTGTATATAACTGCAGTTGTCAAAAATACCATAATATTAAATAAAAAAAAGGTTCCAAGGCCCAGTGAATGGCCCACTTACTCTAAAGTAGTATCAGAAACAATAAAACTGTCCTTATAATCCTTCAATTAGCTTAACAGGATTACTTATAATGCTACTAAACCATATCAGAAACTGTAAGAGATGACAACATTGTCCACAGAGCTTTGAGTTCATTCACAACAACAGATAACACTTCTAGTAGTCACTGAATAAATTACCTTCTTTCCTCTATGCCCATATCTAAAGGTTGCTGGTGGCAACAAACCAGCTATGATTCACTATTACTGGTCTTCACATTCTGCTACTGTTTCACACAAAGAGATTTGATGGCTAAGCTTTAGGACGGAGGGGTGTGGGGGCAGGGGCACCGGTGAACACAGATGGAACATAAATCCATTATTCACATGTCTTAATTCCAAATTATCCTCTTTCAAACAAGCTTTGGAGAGAAGCATAAATAGAAATTAAAATAGAAAAGAGGTTTCTTTACTCTTTAGTCAGAATATCACAATAATGAGAAGTGGCAAACTCTGAATCTGCAGGTTAAGAGAAAAGCTTTCTCTGTAGGACTCACATTCCAAAAGGTCAGCCAAGGTCTTGGTTCTCAGGGCAACAGGTCTTTTGGTCTTGTCGTTGGTGATGGCGTACTCCTGCATGCCCAATTCCTCCGCCACCTTGGCCTGAGTTCTGTTATTCACCAAAGAGCTTCGCAACAGCTGGCCAAACAGAATGGAGATACATTTAGAAACCATTTCACTTCCGGTCTCTCTCTTGTTCCTGTGTTGCGTCCAATCAGCCTAGACCACCTCCTGACAGGGGCATCCAGGCAAGCAATGGCTTATGTTTTCAACTACCACCCTCAGGCAGCAGTGACAAACTCGACATGCTTCCAGCTTCTTAATAACTCCCTCTGCTCCTGGATTTTACCTAACTGACCTTCAAATAGTTCATTTAGTTGTTGAGTAGCAGTGAGCAGTCTTGAGGGAGAGGCTATACTATAGTAAAGGTCAAAGATTCCATTAAGTTTAATGTTACTAAACGAAGGAACATTAAAACTAGTAAAAATCAACTTATTGAAGTATAATTTACATCCATCAAAATGCACCCATTTTAAGTACAGTTAAATGAGTTCTGACAAGCTTCTATATTTCCATCACCCAAACAAGTGCCCTGGCTCCTTGGAGATCAATCAATCCAATCCATCTACCACCAGGCAAACTTGACCTGCTTTCTGTCACTGGACACTAGTTTTAAAGGAGCACTCTTTAAAAGTCAAAAATAAACCTCATGTTGTACAGCACTGATGCTAATTTTGATAATATAGGATTTGTGGAAGTGATGCTTCGGTATTAATTAAAATATTTAAATTATCAATTTACATTGTTACTTTTGTTCTTTTAAAGATTTACCAAGGAAACCAGAATTGAAAGAGACACGTGTACCCCAATGTTCATCGCCGCATTGTTTACAATAGCCAGGACATGGAAGCAACCTAGATGCCCATCAACTGACGAATGGATAAGAAAGCTGTGGTACATATACACAATGGAATATTACTCAGCATTAAAAAGAAATTCATTAGAAGCAGTTCTACTCAGGTGGACGGAACTGGAGCCTATTATCCAGAGTGAAGTAAGCCAGAAGGAAAAACAATAATACAGTATACTAACGCATATATATGGAATTTAGAAAGATGGTAACGAGAACCCTGCATGTGAGACAGAAAAAGAAACGCAGATGTATAGAACAGTCTCGTGGACTCTGTGGAAGAGGGCAAGGGTGGGATGATATGGGAGAATGGCATTGAAACATGTTAATTACCATATGTGAAATCAATCGCCAGCCCAGGTTTGATGCTTGGGGCTGGTGCACCGGGATGACCCAGAGGGAGGGAATCGGGAGGGAGGAGGGAGGGGGGTTCTGGAGGGGGAGCATATGTATACCCATGGCGGATTCATGTCATTGTATGGCAAAACAAACACAATAAAGTAAAGAAAATTAAAAACAGAAAAGATTTATACTATATATTCTGACTCACAGTTTTTTAAGATGAGATCCTTTATTTTTAATTAAATTAATATATAATTTTCATATTTCAACTTCAGGAATTCCGAACAAAAATTTCTACTAGGAATTTCAGTCAGCTAGGAATCCTCTAAGGACTATCTAAGCAGTAGCATTAAACAGTGTGTGAAAACTGTACAACCAGTCCATAGTAGAGGTGCCCATAAAACAAGCATGCCGTAGGAATTTAACAATCACTGATCACTCACTAGGGGAAGGTGGGGAGGGAGGCCGGGGAATATGGGTAGACACAGAGATGAGAACTCACCAAACAGAAGCTGAAAGTTATTGCCTCCAATCTGTAAGATCTGGGGAAATAATGTACCTAAAACTTGAAGTTTTTCTTACAAAGATAAAACAAACCCTTGGTCTAGTACAATTCCTGATAAGGAATCCCTGATGCGAGGGCCCAGGCGCAGGAAACAGCTGCAAGTGATGCTGGTATTATACCCCCTGCCGTTCCACATTGCACTTTGCTTATTAGATGCAAGTTTTATGCTCTGTGGCTCCATAGTGTCAACTGAGCTTATGAAAATCAAGATTTATTCTCAATGCCTGAGATTGCATCCTTGACAACAGATAAATAAGAAACAATATGTTCTTAATTTGTCTGACAATGATTCATGAAGCAGAAACACAACTTGATCTTCCTAAGCCATGCTTGCTGTTGAATTACAGACTATTATTATTCTTTGCTTGTCTGTGCTCCTTTCCTCCGATCTCCCCCTAACTCTACCTTTTCTTCAACACAGTGTTTCATTAAAATTAATATATACAGAGAAGTTCAAAATTAAAAAGGCCTAGCAATATAACATTCAAAGAAGACAGGATCAGGGAATTCCCTGATGGTCCAGTAGTTGAGACTCAGCGCGTTCACTGCAGTGGCCCCAAGTTTGATCCCTGGTCAGAAAACTAAGAAACCGCAAGTTGCATGGTGAGGCTAAAAACAAAAACACAACCAATAGGGTTGTGTGCCCACTAGTCTAAAACCTGAGCTGGAAAGGAGACATCTTTTTAGTTTGGAGTTATAGTGGGGGAGGTTCACACAGTAGAGGCTGTTGGAGAACAGGGGGTTATTTTGAGAATATAGCTATGCTCCGCGATCTGGGTTCTCAGTATACGCTTTTGGTAAGAGGAGAAAACTCTAATACGGCCTGTGTATATGGAGATTTCATGCCTTAGAATCAACAAACCTGATGTACACGCATATGAGCACACACACCGTAACACATCGCTGGTTACTGGGCCCGAGCTGCTGCCTTCCAGCGTCAGGACTCCTCATTTGGTGCTGCACAGTGATGCTGTTCAATGGGGGAGGAGGAGAGCAGTGAGGGTGGAAACAGAAATGCTACCAGTTAGACACACTACCAGCTTTACTTGAGATACGCCCTGATGGGTCTTAAAGCACCAACCAGGTGGCCAGTAGAAAGTGAGATCTCTCAATTCTTGCCAAAACGTAAAGCTGGAACCAAAAGTCAGGGGTGGGGAGAAGGAAGATATAAATCATCCACACTTTCAGAGTTAGTTTATATTTGGAAGAAGAGATGAAAAGAGGTAAGGTCTTGCTCATTACTCAAACACGAAAGTCTGAAGAAAGGCAGCTCTTTAAATGACAACCTCTATCCCTGGCCTTTGCTGAACTGTATTTCAGAATAAATCATGCTGTTTGCCAATGAGTGAGATCCAGAGGGTATCACAAGGCAAAAAGCTACTGAAATACAGTTGTTCAGTGCAACAGTTGTGGAGGCTGATGCTAGGCTAGGCCCTGCACTGTCAGCTGAAGATCCTGAGATGACCAGCATCCCGTGGCCCTCCAAGAGCTGCTCATCTCCAAGGGAAGCTGCACACAAGGTGGCCAAGGTCACAGCACAGGCCACAGCGCATGCGTGCACTCCTCTCCAACCAGGTCTTCCAAAGGAGGGGACCTGACCCCGGAGCAACAACATTTCAGGGGCTTGTTGGATCTGGCTGTTGGATCAGAATCATTAGGTAGTTCTGACACACTGGTCCTCAGGCCTCTTTCCAAGAAGCAAGGAATTAGAATTTCAGGTTATGTACATTTTAAAACATTTCAGGTAGGTAGACTCTGATGGATATTATAGAGTCAGAACTGAAAAGAATGAATCTGACAGTGGCAGGTGAGTGGGTGCTATGGTCTGAATGTTTGAGGTATCCCAAAATTCAAATGCTGAAATCCTAAAGATGAAGGTATCAGGAGGTGATCAAGTCATGGGGGTAGATCCCTCATGAATGACATCTATGCCCTTATAAAAGCCCCATACCGATCTCTAGCCCCTTCCACCCTGTGAGGAGGGTATAGTGAGAAGTCTGTGAGCCCTCAACTGACCGTGCTAGCACTCTGACCTCAGACTCTAGATCTCCAGAACTGTGAGCAATGAAGTTCTGCTGTTCATAAGCCATCCTGTCTGTGGTACTTAGCTATAGCAGCCGTAACAGACTAAGACAGTATGAAAGGGTTTTCTAGGAAGAAGGAACAGCTCATTCAAGAGCAAGGAGCCATGACACAGAAAGATGATTACTGGGTGGAACCATAAGAGAATTCTCAGCCTGGTGGGGAGGAGCTGATGCAGGTCAGGTGAGTGAGGCTGGCAAAGAGAGCCTCTGGGCAGAGAGAGTCTTGTAGGTGATACAAAGAAGTCAGTCTTTTCTGTAAGGGAAGAGGAATCCCAAAAGGTGTCAAATGGGAGCAGTGGCAAGGTAGTCTTCTGATTTTAGAAAGACTATTTTGGTAGATGAGTTTGGATGGGGTAAGACGCAAGGTTTGCAGATGCTGATGCTATAAACTACTACTTTACAAAGAAGAAAAAATTTTAGTAGAAATCTAGAAAATAAACATTAAGCACCCAAGTGAGCATGAGATACTTATTAGAATGTTTTGCAAACAGTGCCTTGAGTTAGATGTACTGGGTTGGCCAAAAATTTTGTTGAGGTTTTTCTGTAACAACAATACTTGTAAAAAAGCAAATGATTTGGCACCAAGCTGCCTAGGTTCAAACTATGGCTCTACCACTTCCTCGCTAAATGACCCTGTATAAGTTACTATAAATCTCTCTCAGGCTCAGTTTCCACATCCATTAAACGGAGAAAACAGTACCTACCTCACAGGGATATAAGGAGAATTAAAGTGAATGTGTATACAATCTAAGTACAATGACTGACATGTAACAAACACACTGAAACATTAGCTGCTGTTGCTTGGCATTGCCATTATCAGCCAAGACATGCTTAGCTCTGGTTATGGGGAAAAGGTTATAGGAAGTTCTAGGAACTCCTTTGGATTGTTTTCAATGCAAATATTCTGGATCCCTGTTCACTGTCTTCAAAGCTTTCCATTTTACTAAGTCTAACCTGTCCTTAACAACTTTTTTTTAAAATACCACCTTACACCCACCCACAAAAAAAAAAAAAGATAAAATTTAATTTGAAATCACTGGAAAAAGCAAGGAAAGCTGTATTAAGGGCTCACTATGAAGCTGAGAGGAAGACTGCTGAGTTCCTGAAGCAACGGCAAGGATCGACAAATTGCAAATTGTGATTTTGAGAATCCAGGATGTTTTCTATTATCTCAACACAGCAGTCTTTCCAAATTTTAAATTTTACTAACAAAAAGGTTTACTGGTTTAAAATAAGCAAAGAAACACTCTGGCACTGTTCCTTCAACTTCTACTCAGTCTTGCTTCTAAAGAGAAAAACCACAGCTGTGGGACATGAGCTACTGAAGAGGGCCCCCTAGTGAGAGTCTGAGGACTTTAATGTAAGAGCAAGGGTGAAAGACAAACATATTATTAGACACGACAGTGATGTGCCTCACGGGTCTCTCATACCAAGACTGGTGGCCAAATGGCCTCCATTTCCAGTGAGAACTGAAGAAAAGGTAGGCAAATGCTAGCAGCCAGAGTGCAGGCCAGCGCCACACAGCGAGTTTACGACAGTGATGGAGAAGTTCTCAAATGGGAGCTGTGGGATCTGCCCTCTCAGAGATCCGTCACCTCAGACACCTGTTCATCTGATTCATGCCTACTGCTGTCTGGAGGCAGCAGGGAAGGATTAGAGCAAGGCTTCCCAAAGTTTATCTGTAACCCTCGCTTTCTCATTGTCCCAATCATTCCTCTGTTTTGTTTTTCTTCTTTTTCCTTCTTTAATCTTTTGGCCATACCACAAGGCACGTGGGAGAATTTTAGCTCACCGACCAGGGAGCAAACCTGTGCTGCCCCTGCACTGGAAGCACAGAGTTTTAACCACTGGACCACCAGGGAAGTCCCCTCCAAATCATTCCTCTAAAAATAAAAATTTAAAGATACAAATGAACTTACCTATAAGACAGAAAACAACTCATAGACTTAGAGAACAAACTTGTGAGTGCTGGGGAGCAGGATGGGAAAAGGCATAGTAAGGGAGTTTGGGCTGGACATGTACACTCTGCTGCATTTAAAATGGGTAACCGATGGACCTACTGTAAGACCTACTGTGCAGCACAGGGAACTCTGCTCAATATTACGTGGCAGACTGGATGGGAGGGAAGTTTGGGGGAGAATGGATATACATATATGTATGCCTGAGTCCCCTCGGTGTTCACCTGAAATTATCACAACACTGTTACTCAGCTATATCCCAATACAAAATAAAAAGTTAAAAAAAAAAACCTTAAAAATAAATAAATAAAAACAAAAATTTCTGCAAATTCACCTTGCTTGTGGCCACCAACACTGGGCACACTGCACACCGTAAGGCGTGAGACTGACAAGTATTTTTAGCTCTATAGTTTGTAGTAAAGGCTAAGACAGAAGAATGAAATAGACACAAAAACTCATATGCAAATGTTAAAAAGTTGAAAGCGTGACAAGACAGGCATTCTTGTCTGAGTAAGTGCTCTTTGAGACCTCCTCACTATTCACCCTGACTCTACTGGGTAGGTTCTACCCTCAAAAGCCAAAAGTTCTATGAAATAGAACCTCCTTCCTCTGCATTCCCATTTGAACTCCGTCATCCGCAGACAACTGCATAGGCCTGACATTCCTTCCTAAACAGGCCTGCTTGAACATCCAACTTACAGAACACTCTGTTTTCCCCCATCAGCATTCAAAACTTTAAAACCGCAATTTCATTTGCTCAACTGTCCTTAGTCTCTATGAAACAAGTGTGCAAGGGAATAGCTCTGGGCTAACTAATGCCTCCCTGCGTTGGGTGCTCTTTAATCACAATAATAATTTTTAGCTATCCTTTCCCTGCCTCCCACCTAGCCAAATGCAACTGTAATAAGCAATCCTTCACAAATTTTAAATTACTTTTAACCCTTAGACATTCATAAATTGAGCTTTTGGCTTCTTTACTTACACATAAAACATGCTATTTCTTGCCAATGCCACTTCCACTTCCCTCTTTATATGAGTTATCCATCCACAAAACTCTCATTTTTCTACTTATCAAATATGTATTGAGAGCTCACATATGCCAGACACTGCCGGGCATACAGTGATAAATAAAAACATGCTCTCATGTAACTTTCGGGCTTGTGGGACAGGCAAACTCACAAAGTAAGTGTCAAGAAGGAGAAGAACATGGAAATCTGACTAGAGGGTCCCCCTTGCACGCAGCAGTCATGCCAGAACTGGCATCTCATGCAGAGGAGGAGCTGGCAGGCAGCTGAGAGGAAGGGCTTAAAGTAGAAAGGTCTCCAGGTAGAACAAACCCCATGGCAAGAGGGGGCCTAGAGGAATAAGAAGCAAGCCAGGTGAAAAGGTGCAGCTTGAGAAGACAAAAATGTGACATGAGGTCGCGCAGGTGGTCAGGCTTATTCTTTAATCACTCTCCAAAGAGCAAATGAAGAGCGTTAGCATGGACTATGGTGACTGTTCACTCAACCCATTTGCTGAGCACAGATGCACCAGGACTGTTCAGAGACCCAGAGAATCAGGGTGAAGAAGAGAGACAAAATACCTACCCTCACGGAGTTTACACTCTCATGAAAGAGCAAAGACGGTAAACAAGTAAAATATATAGTCTGTACTAAGGAGGAGAAGGAAGGAGAAAATGGGAAGTGAGATTCTAGACAGGAGGAGGGGAGCTAGCAATGAGGAAAAGAGGTCACTATTCAAGCAGAGTAAGTGAAAGAAGGCCTCACTGGTGACGACATGTGAACAAAGGGGAGGGATCTGGCCATAGCATGTGCAAAGGCCCCGAGGCAAGGGCTGGCTTAGTGCCCTGCAGGAATCTCACAGAGGCTAAAGTGAAGAGCCTAGGAGAAAAAGTTAGAGACGGTAGCAGGAAGGTCGGTCATACAGGGTCTTGTAGGGAACAACACTATCTTTTACCCTTGAGATGAGGTATCTTCAAAAAGTTTTGCCCAGAGGAGATTATAATTTGACGTTTCTTTAAAAATGATCCCTTGAGATGATGTGCTGAACACAGACAGAGGAGTGGGGAAAGATGAACCACTTAGGAAGCTATGGTTGAATTTAAGGTAAAGATAATCATGGTCCAGACCATGGTGGTTTAACAGTGAAGCTGGTGAAAAGTAGTCATGTTTGAGACAAACTTTTAAGGTAAAATCTACAGGCTATGCTAATGGGGGGGAGGTGTTAGCATGAGACAGAGAAGAGTTAAGGACAACTCCAAGGTTTCTAAACCTGAGCAACTAGAACAGAATGGTCCTTTCTGATATGGAAAACACTAAGGTTTGGGAGTAAAAATCAGTTTTGTTTTGGCCATGATAGGTTTGAGCTGCCTGATAGAAACTGATCTAGAGATCGCTGTGGATCCATATAACCAAGTACATCTATAGATATGTAGACATATGAGTCTGGAGTTAGGGGGACAAGGGCTCAAGACATGACACAGGAAGTAATGTACAGACATACTCAGGCTCATGGAGAGGAAGTCATCAGAAAAGAGATGAGGCCTGAGAATGGGGGCACTCCAATATTGAGAGGTTGGGGAAGTGAGGAGGAGCAACCAAAATGGGCTAAAGATGAACGGCCAGTGGGGTCACAATGGGTGCATCGTGAAGACGCACAGGCGCGGCAGGTAACCTGGCCTGTGTGGAGAAAGAACCGATCCAGGAGAGTCAGTGCAAGAAGCCGTAACCTGTAATGCAGTCCAGCAGGCTGACACCTGAGACAACGTCCCCCATGGGAGAGTACAACAATGCCCATAGGAATGGCAGGGCCAGCTTTTCCAATAGCAACACACATCTCAGGGAGAAATCTGAACCGACTGCCTTGCCTACTGCTTTGGATAAGCACAACCCTAAGATTCCTATCCTTTGCAATGTACAGCAAATGCCACGCCTTCCAACTGGATCTCTTTGTCAATCATATTCCTATAACACTGTGACAGCTGTGTAGAAATTACTGCTGTGGTCCAGGGGATAATAGAAGATCTGGGTGATGAAGCTGAGGTGGCTACTCCAGCAGTAATGTGGTCAAAACTTGTGAATGGTCTAGGCTGGAGGGAAGGGAGGAAGCAAAGATGACTCCTAGGCTTCTGACTTGCCACTCTGGATGGGTGATGGTGCCCTTCAATAACTCAAGGAATACTGGAAGAGGACCCAAATTTCAAGTTCAGCCTTGGATACAAAGAGATGATGAGCAGGCAGCTGACACTGAAGCTCAGAAATGAGATGGGACTGAAGAAATCCATTCAGAAGTCTGCCTACAGCGTGAAACTAATGTTTCTAAGAATGCCTACAAGAGACTGCAGTAAGAGGAAATGCCTAGGAGCAAGCTTTATGCATCCTGGAATATTCATCAGCTCTAACAGAACAGGATGAGCCTGCAAAGGAGGCTGAGAAAAAGTAGTTCAAGAGCTGAGAGGAAAACCAGGAATGTGAAGCATCACAGAAGCCCATGGGAGACAGTGGTTCAAGGAGGGAGAGAGCACGTACGTCAGTGAGACATTAATGAGACGTAGTGTCTTTTAAAATCTGTATTTCCAGAACCTAGAAAAATGGTACTGAAGAATTTATTTTCAGGGCAGCAATGGAGAAACAGACAAAGAGAACAGACTTACAGACATGGGAAGACAGAGTAAGATGTATTGAAAGAGTAACATGGAAACTTATATTACCATATATAAAATAGATAGCCAACAGGAATTTGCTGTATGGCTCAGGAAACTGAAACAGGGGCTCTGTATCAATCTAGAGGGGTGGAATGGGGCGGAGATGAAAGGGAAGTTCAAAAGGGAGTGGACATATGTATACCTGTGGCTGATTCATGTTGAGGTTTCACAGAAAACAACAAAATTCTATAAAGCAATTATCCTTCAATAAAAAAATTTAAAAAGCAAAATAAAATCTGTATTTCACTGATTTTAGATCATCTTTGTTTTGCCAGCAGATCTGTTGGTCTTGCTGATTTCTACCAAAGCCTTCTGTGAATACAGTTCAAAAAACCCTCCATATCAGAATTTTGTCATTTGTTAACATCTTTCTAATAAGCTATCCAAAAATTCTCTAATTTCAAGGGAGCAAGGCCAATGATAAACATATTTCAGATCAAGTTAGTTACAGCACTGAAGTCACTTTGGAAAGAACACAAAACTGGAGTCTCCAGCACAGTCTTGCTTTTACCTATATCCATGCCTTTCTGAGTCCTGGTTTCATTATCTGTTCAATGCTGGCGGAGGGGTTGGGACATGTGTGCAGTGCCAAGAAGGGAAGCAGTACATCTGTCGATCCATACCATCTACCTCCACAAAATTCTGGAGTTCACAATTAATTTGTGGGAATACAGGGGTAAATGTGTATATCTAAGTCACATATTTTCAGCAGTGGCCTCTATATGCCCATAAAATGAATGACTGCTTCAAGCCATTTGCTTTAGTCTGGCCATTTCTCAGACCAACCAGATACTCTGACAGCTATGAAGTCTATTCCCTAATGGCAGATACAGAACCGAGCATTTATTGATTCCTGGATGCAGAGAAAGACACTAGATACTAGTTTATCTCTTGTAAATGCTCATATGTTCTTAAGAATTTAATATTAATTCAAAAGGAATTTCTTGTCAATCCAAAAGCAGTTAATTGTAAATGGTCATTAAACTGCTAATTTTAAACTAAATTTAAAAGTACTCCTGATTTCCCAGAAAATGTGATACACAGGGCTTGGTAGAAACATAATAAATATTCATTCAATGAATGAATGAAAGGACCATATTTTGTTAGGTTTAGAAATTCTGCTGAAAAATTACATCTAAACATAGTCAAATAATCATCTTCTCCCTAAATTCAATATCTGTGTCTCTCATATAAACTATTTCCAGGGTTCAGAGTTGCAAAGATAAGATCAAATTCTATTCAAAGCAAAACATGCACAGAACTTGTTGAGATGCAAAGTATGAAAGACTTATTATTTACCTCAAGCATAATGAAGAATGTTTGTACTCACAAGATGTCTTATGGTGTCTATTATTTTCTTTACCCAATAAAGTATTTGCTTTCTCAATGCCCGGTCCTACAGGGACTTCTCAAAGGTTATTCCTTGTGCTGGGAGATCATCATCACTGACTTCCAGATAGGTTTTGTTCTCCATTCCAGTTTTATTATTGATTGGTTTCACAGAGTAAAAACCGTACGCAGCAAATAAAAAAACTCGATAAAGTTTTATAAAATGAAACAAAAGTGAGAGGAATGGGAACCATTTCACTTTGTTCATAAATCAAACCTTTTCTCTCTATGTCCCTTTCAACTCCACACGGTCCAGCCAAACTAGGCTTCTGATCTTTCATGCTGTGCCCTTGTTTCAGCAGTCCTGATGCGTGTAATGTCTTTGCACAGAAATTTCTTCCCATTAATTCCCAATGGCCAAATCCTACTCATTCTTAAAGGCTCAAACATCATAATAACTATGAAGCCTTCTAGAAACTCCACAGCTAAAAGAAATCTTACTTTTCCTAAACAGCACACTTTCCCTGTATAATATTTAACGTAGTTCTTCCTTGTATTTATAGCTACTTATTTATACTTTATACAGTGTATGTGTATGTGTGTGTGTATACACACACACCTTAAACTATACATACATATATATATATATATACACACACACACACACACACACACATTTACATATATGTTAACATACAGAAAAGAGAGAGAATTTGTAATTGTTAACTTGCATTTTTAATTTCTTCTAGTAGCTTTTAAACTTCTTATGAACAGACTAGGCATCAAGTTAATATTTGCTCTCCTAATGAAGCCTAACTCAGTGTCTTGCACTGAGTAGGCAATCACTAAATAAAGGAGTATAAAATGAGCTCTCATCATATATTGTTTTTGCATATAATTTACACAATAAAATAAAACCATATGCTATGCTAAAGTGACCAAGAACTAAGTCACCAATTATGTAAGTATATATCTGGTTCTTCAAATCTTCACTTTCTATTACACAGCAAACTTGTTGGAGGAAATGGTTTTACACAAACTCACAGTTAAGTGTCCTTCATGATGATCTGGAAAATGAATGAATAAGTACTCCGTGGCTACCAGCTGCATTATGGAATCACCAAGGAATTCCATCCTCTGATTGTGGCCTCTGTGGGGCGGGGGGGGGGGGGGGCGGAAATCAATGTAAAGGGATCAATAAGCATTTGTAGATTCAAAAAAATTAAAAAAAAATTTTTAAGGTATGATTTTAAAAAGCAATATGTTCATATTGCTTAAAGCACAAAACTAAATACAACTCCCCAAAGCCCCTCAACTGAGAAGAAATCTGAGTCAATCTAGTTTCAAAGGAGTCAATCAGTTTCAAAGGAGAGTAAAGTGAGTACTCTCTAAGGATTAAACAACTGCTGAAAGAAAGACTGGTAAATAGTACCTGGGCAGAAGCTGGGGAGAATCAACAGAAAAATAAAATACAGTTGAACCCTTGAACAAACTGGGGGTTTGGGCAGCGACCCCCCATGCAGTCCAAACTCCAGTTTAACTTCACAGTCTGCCCTCTGCACCATGGTTCGCGCCAGCAGATTCAACCAACAGCACCGCATAGCACTGTAGCACGTGCTTACTGAAAAATACCCACGTGTAAGTGGACCCATGGGGTTCAAACCTACATGATTCAAGGGTCAGCTGTATAGTACAGACAACAACACTGCACACAGTCTTTACACAGACAAAATGCAGCAAAAAGATCCAAGACTTCTCTTTGCTAAATCTCTACCTTTTTATTGAAAAATATACTACAGTTTTCAAATCTGAATTTCAGGATAAGGACTAAAAAAAAATCTATGACAAGATTCTTTGGTTTTTACAGTGTAAAGACAACTGGGAATATCTAATTTGGGAGAAGACACCCGAAGAGTGTGTGTTAGTTGCTCAGTCGTGTCCTGCTCTTTGTGACCGCCCGCCAGGTTCCTTTGTCCACAGGATTCTCTAAGCAAGAATACTGGAGTGGACTGTGGGGGAAGAAACCCAAAAACTGAATAGAAAAACATGTTAAAAAAAAATAACAAAACAGTTTTGGTTATTTTATCAGTTATTTCATTAGGTCATATTCAAATCACTCACTCAGAGCAGGGACTGGAGGGCCAAATTCACCCTATGGCCTGTTTCAGTAAATCAGGTGTAACTGGGACACAGCATGTTCATTCATTTATACTTTTCCTGTGGCTGCTTTTATGTTACTTTTGTGTTACTTATGTTGCTTTTTGACAGAGTTGAATCATCATGACTGTGACCACCTGGCCTGTCTCTTCATAGTAAAAATTTTTACTTCCTTCACACTTATAATTTAGATTCATGACAATGAGACCAAAAATACTGGATTAGAGCATACACCCTGGTCTATACCAGTGTCTGGCTGCTCATCCATCTGACGATGTGACTTCCCTGGAAATATGTTTGAAACCCCAATTCCTTGGAAGGGCACATAGCAAAGGTTTGGGACTGTGTGTTCAAACGGTCACGTTAGTACTATAAGAGTATTTCTAACTCACAGGGTCAGATGGTTAAATCCCACAGTTCTCAATGTGAATGCTCTTGCCAAAAGTCGAACATGTGTAAAAATTACTCCAATTGCATCTTCAAATTCAGTAAGTTTCTGTAGAACTGGAGAAGTCTCAATAAGTTGTCTATCAGTATTTGGCTCTTGAAGCTACAAGAAGAAATAAATAAATATCACAGGCAGTTTTTGGTTACAAATGTAATTATCAATTCTAAGTGTTTTGTAAACTTCTTGCTCCCACAGGCAGAAATTTCTGAAATGCCAATAAAACATGAAAGCTTCTTTCTCATCCCTTAGAATGGCAAACAAACCTAATATTTAAAGAAGGCTCAAATAATATTTTCCAACCTTCCATCAGATTTCAAGGCCAAATACTATACACAGATAGTTCAAAATCCTAAGTATTATACTAGCTCTCCGAGGAAGAGGCAAGCTGAAGAACCCCTCCTAGGGAATATATATATATCTATCTATCTGGTAACTCAGCAGTTCTCAAACTTTAGCATTCATCAAACTCTTGCAGCACTTGTTAAAAGCAGATGGCAAGGCCCTGCACCCAGAGTTTCTCACTTAGTATGACTGGAATAAGGATCAGGAATCTGCCTTTCTGCTAAGTTCCCAGGTAACACAGATGCTGCAGGTATGGGGATCAGCTTTTGAGAATCACTGCGTTGAATAACTTGACCACTGTGTATCCTCAAGGGGCTAACCTATTTTGGCAAATGATCATCATTAAACTGGATTCAGTTTACATTGGAGATAATTATATTAATACCACTAGGCAGGCGCACCATGTAACAATGAGCCTTTAACCACTAGCAGAGAGCAAGTATAAAACATTTGAAATGAATATTTTCAGGAACTTTGGGCTAGTTGATATTCTAAAATACTCTGAATTAATGTCACTTGTTACTATAAAGCCTCTCATGAGAGTTCAGCCGCCAGTGATGATTATTATATATGTATGCATGCTAAGTTGCTTCAGTGGTATCTGACTCTGTGCGACCCAACAGACAGTAGCCCACCAGGCTCCTCTGTTCCTGGGGTTCTCCAGGCAAGAATACTGGAGTGGGCTGCCATTTCCTTCTCCATTATTATATATATATGTATATATATATAATATATATATACAAAAATGTATATGTATGAGTATACATTTACATGTATTTATTTATATGTGTCTCCAAGGTAAAATGGTAATAAAAGCAAAGAACAGTGAGAATTTTTAAAACAACTGGGGGAAAGAGTGTCACCATATATAGATCTTTTAAATTCCAAAATCTTGAATAAAGTCATTATACTCTACTAAAATTTTAATTTACAATGTTTTATACAATTGAAGTCAAATCTCTGAATTTCTAAAATACAAATTAGGTTTCAATTTAGCAATGTTAATTTAGTATTTGTTCTACTTTGTAATAAGCCCAGACCTGCTTCCAAATTATTTTCCCTGTAATAGCAGGCATGTAGATACACTGGAGACAACATACTATGTCTTGAGTATCACTATTTTGGGGAAGAGAGGAGACCAAACCACAGCCATACAAGCAGGTCTTTCTGCCTTTCGAGCAATGGCAACTCCCAGTGCTTCGCCCACCTCACCCCAGACCACAAAAACACAATGCATGGCCTCGTTTTAGTATTTGTTCCAAAGTTCTCCAGTCTGATACCCAAGCTTAAAGTCATAATGCCACTGAAGGGAATCAAAGCATAAAAGCAGGAGGGGACAAAAGGCAAAGTGAAGCATCTGAATACCTGGAGTTACAAAGCTCACTGCAGACAGGAAGGTCACACTTACCTGGAGTGGGTGGAGAGGATAATTGAGCCAGACTTCGCGCAGGTCCTGGAAAATGGAGTGATGCCTTTAATGCTCGAGGGAGTCATTTAACACACTCTAGAGTACTAAATAAAATGCCATTATGTGAAATACTGAACTATTTCAGATGCTGACTCCACTTATTGCAAATTCGATAGTGCTGGCAAACGAATTTTTTAAAAGTGTTTTCACCACTTCAACTGCCTATAGTGACTCTAATTAGCCTATTAAGCTGGGGAGGAAAAGAGCCAACCCGGCCCCTAGGAGTCAACAACACCTTTTAAAACTAAGTTACACATTCACTTAATCTAATACAGTGGATTAGGCTGCTGTTTTAATTATATTTTTTGGTTTACCATTCCCCAGAAATGTTCATCGGCTATGCCTTTTGGAATTAAAACTCATCTCGAATGGTTCTTTACTTGGGCACTAATTCATTATTGTTGAGTAACTTTAAGACGGGAATGGAAAACATCCCATGTCTAGTTCCTAAACTCTTATTAGATTTGTGAGACCACACTTTTATACTGTGGGTCACCTCAAATGTATATTAGAAATAAGAGAATAAATAAAAGCATTAATTTTGTAGAAAATTCTAATATGCTCTTTTATCCACTGAATTAAATCCAGAGGCACTGATAATAGACCTTCCTCGGGATTAAAGTGTTTTTCCTTCAGTTTTAGACTCAAGGGAGCCTCTGACTGAATCTCCTTTCTGGCCTTGACGACCAGTTTTTGAGATAAATGACAAAATTTTTAAAAGAAAAAAAAATTTTTTTTAATTTTTGGAGGGGAAAAGTATAGTAAAATATATTACAATGTGACACAGGTGATGACAAAGAGAAATAAAAATACCTGATAATTCTGTACATCTTAAAATATGTCTAGGTTTTGTTTTTGGTATTTTATTTTTGCCAGTTTTTTTTTTTAAGTTTAAATATCAAACTGTTCTTTTAAAGCTTTTTAAAGAAATTCTCTTAACCAATTCAATAACCTTTCCTTGGAATTCTCTGTAGCATAAATTACACTGAATGTCACTCCCTTCCTGCGACTTTCTCAAGTTCTCTTACTGCTTTTTCTCCCGCTGCTATACCTGAAATGGACATGCACTCAACTTCCACCAAGAGCCTGACCTACCCACTACCTGTTCCTCTGGAGTGCCTGCCCCCCCCACTGCTTTAGCTGCTGCCTGTTTAAATCACTTGCCCACCTCTGCTGCAGTTCTGACCTCTACTCCAAGCTACACATCCACAACTCTCAGCACCTTAATTGGCGTCTTTTACCTCATATCCAAATGACTAAATCATCGCTTTTTACCTCAACTAGGGATGATGGTGTTAGGAAAAGCTGTAGGCTGAGGAGACAGGCTGCCTGATTCAGCCCTGATTCCCTGTTGGCCAATTTCTTCACCTCCCTTAAGCCGACCTTTCCTCAAGTGTTTGACAAAGGTAATCACAGTACCTACTTCAGAGTGTTCAATGAGCAATGTACTCAAAGCACTGAACCCAGTGCAGCACACAGGAGATGCCAATATTAACAACAAGGACATCAACAATGATGATAAACAAGTATCTCTTCGGACCAACTCCAATCTCCAAAGCACAAAATTCTCAAGGACTTCGAGATTCATCTTTCTCCTTTCTCCTACATCTTTTTCACTCAAAAACACCGATTTCTCCTTTGATGTCTGCTGCCACCCATCTTGGTGAAACAGCTTTCAAACCTCACAACTAGCCAGTTTCAATGGCATCCATTTCCCTGATTTCACCCTGCACTGAGATATAGCTCTGCTGCACTTTGGCGTCAGAGAAAATATCCTGGAACAGACCTTGCTGGGTTCCCAGTTCTACTTTCTGTTAGCCCAGGGACCTCAGAGAAAGCCTCTACCTTCAGTTTGCTCTTCTGGAAAATGTTCATCGACTGTGGGGACATTAGTTTATGAAGCATGTTTTTATTGAACATCTGTTAGGTATCAGCTAAGTAAGACACTGAATAAGACCCTAGCTCTGTCCTCAAAGGAGCCTACTGGGGAAGAATAAGGGTAAATGAGTACAATTTAATAAACTATGACAAGTTCTACAATGGTGATGTATATGTTCCAAGTGCTGGGAAGACTCTGCCTGGGGTGTCAGATCAAGTTTCCAAGAGGAGGGGAATCTTCAGTTGAATTCTGAAGAACAGGAGGAATTGCATACAGCAGAGGGAAATGATCATAGCAGGGCACGGTACATACTCAAATAAAAGGTCTCAAAAGTGCACACACACAAAAGCGTAGTTCTTAATAAGCACAACACAGAGAATTTGAGGGCAGCAAAAAACACAACATCATAATGGTGGCTATCTGTTATTATATGCTGCTGCTGCTGCTAAGTCGCTTCAGTCCTGTCCAACTTGGTGTGACCCCATAGATGGCAGCCTACAAGGCTCCTCCGTCCATGGGATTTTCCAGGCAAGGGTACTGGAGTGGGTTGCCATCGCCTTCTCTGGGGCTATGAGCATCCTTCCATAATTCTTAAGATATTTAGGCTTCTAGGAATCAGGAGGTTATAAAGTTGGTGTCTGAATGCTAAATTAATCAGGTGATACTGATGTCATCATATATATATGTCTAAACCCACAGCATGTACAAAGCCAAGAGTAAACCCTCATGTAAACTATGGACTTGGGGTGATTATGGTGTCAATGTAGATTCATCTATTGTACCACATGTATCACTCTGGCTGGGGCTGCTGATAGTGGAGGAGTCTGGGCATATTGTGGGGCAGGGAATATATGGGAATCTCAGGATCTTCCTCCCAATTTTTCCATAAACCTAAAAAAACATTTTAATTTAAGAAAATTTAAAAGTGATTCTTGGAATGGCACAAAGAGGGAGTGGAAAGAAAGGAGACTGAAAAAGTAGGTGGGAGTCAGATTATGGGAACTATGAAATGCTCTGCTGTGTAATACAGGCTTTGGCAGGCAATAAAGAAACCAAAGATTTTAAGCCACAAAGACCATGATCGAATCTGTGCATGAAAAAGAAGACAACACTGCATGAATGATGGGCTAGAGCAGTGGGGAACGACAACAGCTTAATTATTTCAGGTGAGAGACGAGGAGGACAAATGTTGAAGCAGCAGGATGGCCAAGGCGAGGGGCCGAACTGCCAGAGGTCTGTGACTGAATGAAGACGGGGAGAAAAAGCTTAAGGACAAAAGAAGACCCGGAGGTTTCCGGTTTATAGCATAAACTGAGAGAAGGAAAAGTGTGTTTGGGGGCTTAGGTGACGAATTCAAACACTAAACCTGTTGCGATGAGGTGTCTGCGGAACACCCACATGAAGTTGCCCGAAGCCAATCTAAAAAGGCACTTTTTCCAGTTCCAGGAGCTCTGGAGAAAGGCCAGGGTCAGAGAAACTGGGACCCACATGCAAAGACCAAAGGGGCTGTGTGAGGTGCAGTGGATGACGAGGAAAGTTTATCTAGGAATCGCTCTCTCGTCTTCTAAGAGAGTCACTGGATAGATGAATGGAAACAACAGCTCTGAATGCGCCAGGTAAGCTGGGTCACACAGACCTGAAAACACAGAACTGGCAGAACCCCTCAGGGCTGAAAGAGTAAAAAGCAGTCCAGGCTGATAAAGACAACTCAGAGAAAGCCAGTTTCCAGATCAGCAGGACACAGTGTTTCCTCAAGGTCTTACAGAATCGGGAAAATCGTGGACGACCCTCTCCTGGAGGGAGGACCGCTTTCCCACCTGGCTGCCCTCTGACCTGCTTTGCTTTGCTGCATCTGAGCCCTGTTCAGTTTCACAAAAAAAAAAAAGACACACTAAAACTAAGCAGAATGTCAGCTGTCCCACTGATAAGATGATGTTCAGACTCTGCTTTTTCATTTGGTCAGTTATCCAATTCATTCCTTTAACAAATATTTATTAAACACTGCAATTGCCAGCACTGAATCCAGTACTAGAAATGTAAGATAAGCCTGCTAAGTAGACAAGTGGGAGAGAAGTGGTTTAAAGAGAGAAAAGAATCTAAACAAAACTGAGGCTGTTAAGAACACCAGGTGAAAGCTATGTATACATCAGGAAGGAACACAGAGTGGATGGGGGAAAGGGGCAGGAGTAGCTGGAGGTGGGACAGGTTGAAGGGAGGAGGGGCTCACAGAGGCAAGACTGGAAGAGGAAATAAGGTAAGGAGGTTGCTGAAATCACCCATAAAAGATAAAAGGCTAGAACAAAGTTATTTTAAGATTTGAGAAAAAGACTTAAAATATACCTGTTACAGGTATAAATCAAGATGCAGACTTGTTTATAGGTTGTAGGACAAAATGGGGGACATGGAATACCTGTGGATAATGTTCTCATTGGGAGGAAATTCACACATATAAAATCACCACCTAGCTCTATAAAAACAAGTAGAAAAAAATCAAATCCTCAGATATGAACATCATCCAGGTCCCATTTTTCAAAACAATTAATTCTTTTTTTTTTTTTAACTATCCTAAGGAATACAGTAATAACATCTGACAGCCACTTAAGTTGAAGGTTTCACAAAGGCTTAAAACACTGGCTTGCCATGTTCTTTACTGCTCCGTGAGGGCTATTTCATTCAATTATAATGACATTTCAATTTGGAATACAGAGTTGCCTCTCCCTTTAAATGTTAAATTGACTTGTTTTGGTACAAAAAGAATCCAGTACGCTCTATTACATGCAGGATTAAAAAGGTAGCCCTGGCAATATTAATAGCTTAATACTTTAGTAACAACACAAACTATTTTAGAATGTATCATTTTTTTCTTAAACTATAATTTGCTTTTTAAAAAAGTACTTCCATACTCATTATTCATAGCTCTATCAGGAACTCCCTATGAACTGACTTTCTAAAATAAATATACATTTATCTAGTCTACATAATTTACATAAAAACAAATCATAAACAGAAAAGTCAAAAGACTATAGTTTCCACTAAGCCTGCATGGGGTAGGTACCCAATGATTACAAAATATAAAATCATACTTAATTTCAAGATACTTCAAAATGAAGCAAGGTCCTACCATATTTGTATTCATATTTAACTTACAAGTGACCATGAAGAAAGATGGGATTTTGCGTAGAGGATACACTCCTAGTGTAAATGTCCACAGATCTTAACCATCTATGACAGAGTTGAATAAGCTATTTTTGAAGTGCTTGAAATCTCACCATCTAGGGTAGATTTGGGGGTTTTGTTTCTCTTACATGCTCTTTAAAATACAAAGACTAATTGATATAAAATCCTCTCTAATGATATATAACTGAGAAAAATCAAATGAGTCGAAATAAATACCGGATCATTAAAGAGTAAGCGTCCAAATAACTGCTTGGCTTCCTCCAGGCTTCCCTCCAAGTAAACAGCTCCTACATAAAAGAAGAGAACGCCGAAAGGAAGGCTGCATTAATATTGAGAGAAAATTACATATCTCTATAAAAAGCAAAAAGGCAAGCCAAAACCCACTCATGGAAAAAATCGACCAGATCAGAAGCAATTGTTTTAAAGGTAACATTTTCCCTCTTTTAACTATGCTTTGTGTTATAAGTTAGACTGAAATACAAAATTCAATTTACCAAAATATAAACCTAATTTTGTAAGAAAAACAGGCCAACTATGATCTATCATAAAGGATATGGGTATGAACCATTACTGAGGGAACTATACACAAATACTTGACTTTATGAAAATATTGTTTCATTATCTATATTTATAGTTTATATTTCAGACCACAGACAAAATATGAGTACAGATAAATTAAGGCTTCTGCCAATAAAATAGTAAGATAACCTTTACCTTTAATTAAAAATAATTCTTAAAAATTTTTTGAAATAATTAAGCACTGTACATATATTTACCACTAATTATAACCAGTAAGTACTATAGTAACATTTTAACTGAAAATCAAATAACTCTGGAGTAGGGTGGTTCTTAAAATCATATTTTTTACATCTGTCTTCAGAAAGGCTATTTTCCATGTAAAATAGTCAGAAACTTAGTCATCTGGGCTTTTGATGACTAAATACACTTATTTATCAATAGAGGTAGTAATAATGATAATAACTATAACAGTGATGATGATGATGATATTAGTAATAGCAGGGGTTTGAGGGACCACTTATGCCCTAGGCTCTATGCAAAGCATTTTCACATTCTTATCTTCACCTTTAAGAACACCTCAGGAAGAGGGTATTAGAAAAGATTTATAGGTTTGGGGTCCACAGTTGGTGATCTGGGGGTGGGGGGGTAAAGGAAATGGGATTTTGCTCTGGATTTGCTGCAGTTTGGATCAGATATTAAGGTTGTTACAACTCTGTGAGGTAAGTGATACCATCTCCATGTCATAGATTGGGAAATTGGGGTTCAAAGAGATTCAGTAACCTGGCAAAGACACAGAACTGATAAATGATGCGAGAGGGAACTGAACCATGTGTGCCTAGCTATGGAGCTAACTGTGACATTAACTGTCAAAAGTATTATGTGAAAAAAAATTACATGTACAGAGCAGTCATTCCGCATGACAAACCCTCTGAAAATAGATATATTTGTACAAAACAGACATAGCCCTGAAAAGCCTGTGGATAATTATTAAACATTCTCTTGCTACCATCATCAGCATAAGACTATAATAGGAAGCTTTTATATTCACTTTCAAAGGAAGAGGGCAAAATTGATAAGGAAGTACAGAGGCCTTTGAAAAATAAAATGTACTAAATCATCTACCTAAAAAAAACAAGGAATTGTCAATCTACTGTAACATTTCATTGTAAAGCATCCTTGCAATCACCAGCTAATTAACTCTTCATAACTTTCCTGTACAAACAGCTAATTATATTCTGGTTATAGTGAAAAAGAAACTGAGGGAGTAAAGAGCCTGAGTGTCTCCATTAGCTGTGTTTCAAGTGAATGAATAATAGTTGTAGAGACTCAAGCCCTGGGATTTTTAAATATGCAGTGTCTTCAAGATGTTTAAAGAAGAAAATCCTGAAAAATAGATTCAAATGTTATTTTTTTTAAAAAAGTATTAGGGCCTAACCAGCAACTTACTTTATGTATGTGATCCTGAATCAAATCTGGCAAGTAATCCATCCTCATGTTAACTCACTTCAATTTAGTTACGTATATACTAAGCATGTACATGACATGATACAAGAAATTCAAGAAACGAAAGCATGACTGCTGCTCTGGAAGAACCACAATAACTACAGTACAAGGAGGCGGGTATCATACTGGGGACCTCACATGCTTTGGGAACAAGTAATTCTGTCCCAAGGCTTCACGCTGAATTTTATGTGCTCTCCAACATTTCAGACATGCAAGAAACTAGACTATAAAAGAGAAATTACCTATTAACGCTTCAAAACAATTAGCCATTGCGTGCCGAAGATCTGATTCTCTACAAAGGTCAGGTCCATGAGCATAAAGCATAAATCGATCCAGTTCAAGTTTCTACAAAATTCAGAATGACAAAAGTAAGAGAATATCGGCAAAATCATAACTGTAATAACTCAGCATCTCATAGGGGGTACAGTTACAAATTAACTGGCCTTAGAAGAAAGTTTAATCTACCATTCTATACAAGTCCATACATACAGTTCAGCGCTGACCAACCTCACCTTTTCCCCAAGCAAGCTTCTATGAACTCTGACGATTCAAGTAGGTTTAGAACAGACCAGATCTGATCTGTCCAACTCCAAGTTCAGAAAAAGCACTAGCCTAAGTTTGGAATAAGACTCTATTATAAGGCCATGCCTTTGAGTTTACCCGATATGTCTAGAGATACAAACTCAACCCGAAGTTAACCTCTTGGATTCCTAAGGTACATATTCCAAAGGTATATGGTACTGATGGTCTTTGTACTATATGACTCAAGAAATTTTTACGTGGTAGAGTAGAGGGGGACTCTCAGAAGATTTAAAAATGCCTTATTTCTCTAAATCTTCTTTTTCTTAGTTAATAAGGATTTGGATTTGGGGAGCCATATATTTTTGTACTTGTGTCCCTTTATGAGGTTTCCACACTCATCCTCCTGAAGGCTCAGTGAGAATCTGAGCAATGGGTTGGAACTACCTTAAGGGCTCTGGGAATATTGTTTGTAATGAGTTATATCTTCTTTTTCTATTTGGCCTCAGACAAGTTTAGAGGCAGATTTATGGCCCAATTCTGGAAATTGTATAGGACTGACTGATGAACATATCTGTGCACAATAACTTTACCTCCGGCTTTATTTTCTCTTGCTTTGAGTTCAGTCCCTACGTATTTCTTTTCCTACTGCATCATAAAGGACAAATCAAGTCCTTTTAGAACCAGACACAGTATAAATGGTTTTTACGAAACTCTTGAGATTGAATAAATGGAAGTCATAATTCGTTCCATAAAAGGAAAAGGATATAAACATTGGGTGAGCACACAATAAATCTGTTTCTATTACCATATAATTTGATTCAATAAATACCTACTAAGCAATAACATGCCACATAATATGGAACAAGTCACAAGTCAATGAACAACCTAGGACAATATGAATCTCATCAGCTCTCAGATAAAAGCGACTCAGGTGTGTGTCTTGGTATGTATGTTAAAAATAACCACATTCGTTTACAATGGAAAAGAGACAATAAAATAAAAACAGGGCATACATGCTATCAGTATTTTGGATTGACAGGAATTCATGAGTGTATTATAAACTCAAACGAGTTTTGACTACCACAAATACAAGAGCAGAAAGCATCTCTTTTTAAAAAACTGATCCCCAAGTGCAAGAATTTATACTAGAATATGTAAATTTTACTTGTTTCACAACTTCACTGGGAAAATTCAATTACTTGCTATCTCAAGCTCTGCTTGAGAGTAGACTGTAAGCCATTTTTATATTATAAACAACTATTCTAGAATGTTATGAATTTTCTAACTTCTCATAATCCCGGCTCTATATCCTTATTTTTTCATGAAGGCATTAGTGGAACTTTTAAAATCGAGAGTGATGTTCCACTGTGTACATGTTAAAATGTTCTCTGTCTATGGTGCTGACCTAGAGCTTTCATTACCTTCTCAGAATCAGCACTCTCCCTCCATCAAGTCCCTCCTCTCAAATGGTTAAGAACCCCTGGTTTAGAGAGAAGGGCAAGGTTTACCAGTGCCTTCTGCTAGAGCAGATGGGTGTGGAGTGCTAGGGGTACAGCAGGCTTGGGGGTGGAGGAGGGAAGAAATGGCCAATGGCCACCCCCGTTGTAACTCACGGCTCTATACAGCACCCAGTGTATCACGGAATAGCTTCCATTTTAATTTCCCACATTTTGAAAATATCCTCCCTACAACTGTTTGAAAAATAATCATGCAATTCCATTATACCTGAAACTTGAAAGAAAACAATGGCAGGGAGAGGTGAGGGGGACTGTGCCAACAATCTACTTATTAAAGGTATTTCCAACAGACATTTACGTGATCAGGAAGCATCTTGACAATTAAGTCAACTAAACATTGAAGGAGTTGTGGTATTACATTCATTTTGAGCCTAACAACCAAGTTGGTTTTTCCTGAAGGCTTCACTATTTATATTCTCAAATGCCACTGAAGCTGGGTCAAAGCCTACCACCACAGTTTCGATGAGGATGTTATATAAAATACAGCAGTACACTCTTGCTAACACAAAAACCATGGGATAGAATTAACCGCATATTAAATGTAATTAATGCCTTGGCAAGATCAAATTAAGAAGTCAGTTGTAAAACTAGAATGGCTTTTATCTAGTCTTTTCTACCAAATTCCAACATTTATATCAAAAAATGAAGAAAGAAATAGAAATTACTTAAAAATCAAGGAAAACTCACAAAAGCTTTTACAACAGATCATTAATGTTCAGGAATTTAACAGCCACCATTGCCCCTATTACTGAATAAACCCACAGGCCTATAAAATGTAATTGATTGATAAATGCAATTTATAAGTGGCAGCAGCAATAAAAACAACTCCTACCAATTTATTCATATGTTTATGTGATTACCATGAACAGGCATTGCACCAAGCACTTCATAAACGAATCACTAAAACTCAAATGGTAATCTCCTTAAATTCTCACAACCACCCTACATGGTAGATGCTAACAGATCTCCAATCTACAGATGAGAAAGCTCTGGGTTGGCAAAGAGAATATCAATTTGTCCATGGTCCCCCTGCTGGTATCCCGAATTCCCAAATAAGTGCCAGGGTCCTATCCGTTAGGATTTATGATAACAAGACACTGCAGAGAGACAGGAAGATCAAATGAGACAACATAAGCAACATGCCTACCATGAATCTAAGTCAAGGAAAGGTTCTGTCAGTCACTAGGCAAAGTCAATGCGGCTGGCTAAACAGCCTAAAACCAAAATCTTAATTAACAGGACTTGTGATTTGGGGGGATTCTCAAAGATCTGTAAAGTATCCCTCATGGATACAAATGGCCTGGAGTATTCCATTCAGAGCTATAATTCTGTTAAAGTAAATTAAAAACAAATGTAATTCAGAAATATTACACAGAGGGAGAATATGACTTCCACTTCTTTTGCTCTGTTCTCGTGGTCCTTTTCCCCAAACGTTTAACTCTGTTCATGCACGTCTGTCAATTTTTCCCTCTTCTGTTACCGAGATACCTCACTGTGGTGTTCATTAGCTGTTGGGGTAACTCACTAAGGTAACAGAACTAATAAGGCTGAGTCCTTAAAACCCAAACAAACAAACAAAAAATCCTTCCTCGTCAATAAAATATTAAACCCTTAATACACCCTAAAGGGTTACTGACTCAAATGCAAAACTATGCATGGACTGAAGAAGAGAATGCAGACGCCACATCAAATGAAGTGCAGACACCTGACGTACCTTCGCTAGCATGGCAAGGTGTTGGTTCTGAACGATGGCGGTCCGGTAGGTTGCTAATCCCCCCTCTTCCAGACTGGGAAACAGATAGTACAAATGGACACTGCCACAAAAAAGCACATAGATAAGTATGTATCATGATATTCTGTATGTGGTTCTGAGACTACAACAGCAGGCCTGACCCATAATATCTGCGCAGTGCATACCAGCTGGGTTGAACTAAACTGAAGGGTCTCTGAAGGGCTAAACAGTAAGCACAGTATATTTGAACGTGCTAAAACCCAAACACCATCCACTCATCTGTTCACACTGACTTCTGTCAAAAGAGCTCTCTGAAATACGATGACAATGTAGACCTGAACAATCATTCATCCTGCTGAGAGCAATCCTATCCAACACTTGAAAAGTGAGCCTGGAGACAGAGAGCTTTGCCTGGCTTGGGTTATAGGGCCCCCAAGGAGAGCGCTGAGTGGGGCAGCCAGGTGGCACATTCGTCACAAGTGCAGATGGGGACAGGAACAGAACCAGGAGTGGCAAACAGAGCCAGGGCTGTTGATCAGGGAAGTACGGGAACTAGGAAGAAGGCTGATGGAAAACCAGGCCGGACCACAAGGGTAACTGTGTTCTCCTAACTCTCAAACTAGTTCCGAAGACCCACTGTTGACTGGGGCAGCTAAGCTAGTTTGGTCCTCTAGTGTCCAGTGAGAACACGCTGAGAAAACTGCTCCTCTGCCCCACTGTGTCCTTTGTGGGAAAAGAAATGATTGAAAGAGAATAAAAATAGCTTGAGACAGTTCCAAGAGCAACGTGCTATTTCCTTTTAAGAGAGAAATTTTATGAGTTTTGAAAAACCAAAATGTACTTTCTTACCTCTACCTCCAAACTAAGGATCCCAAAACATTTCTGGGGAGAAAATACACAAACATATAGACACACATACACTAGACACACCCCCAAAAATCTAGTTATTAAAATTCTCATAAGCTTTCCTTCTCTTGAGTTCAGAAAGAGTGAGAAAGGGATCAAAGACAAATCCCAGAAAATGAAATGACATTTTAAAATATCATCCCTTTCTTTACAAATTGAATATAAGCTCTGAAGCATCTAGACCAAGACAAGCTGATCTCTCGTGGCTGTAGCAACTTGAACATAAACTTGACAGGACAGAGACGCTAGCCTTTCATCTTGTAATCCTGCTCATTACAGCATCAGTGAGTGCAAGTTATCAGGGAAAGAGCCACAGACATGGAGCTTTTAAGCTCTACAGAAGAGAGCAAAACCACTATGTTTCAAGGCTTTATTGGGCTAATTACAAAGAAGGTAATGTATTAAGTATGTTGCCTGTAAAATGCAATTATTGGGGAACAGCAGAAAAGCCTACTTACCTGGTTAGAAATTCAACGACAGCATCACCCAGGAACTCCAACCGTTCGTTGTGATTAATCCTACAGGAGAATTAAAAAGATCTCTTAAAATAGCCCACATTTACATTTCCTCCCTCCCTTCTCAAAGGAAAGGATGCTGAGGGTTAGCTCCTTTAGTAATCAAAGCACCCTAACTTACTCCTCATAATCAAGGGCTCTGATGGCCATCCTGCCAGGGGGTGCCTCGTAGGGAAGGGAGGAGGGAGCACTGCCTCCTACTATGGGATTCAGGCTTTCTGCCCTTGTGCCTCTGTCCCCTGGGAATCAGACTTAAGGCAATGAGACATCAGTTTAACAACTGTGACTCAATCTTTCTACACTGCCATCAGGTGGACGAGAGAAGGGAGAATGCATTCTTAGAGTAAGGATAGTAGAAAATCAGCACTGGAACCATGTTCTAGCTTCCCATGGTCCAAATTCTGAATTTAACCTCATGTCTAAAGTCTCTTAAAATGGGCCTAACCTACCTTTTCAGTCTGCTATCCTCTTCCACCAACGCACTGCTTCCTTTTCCAAAACCGCCTGGTCCTCTCTGAAAAGTACGTGTGTGCATGCTAAGCTGCTTCAGTTGTGCCCGACTCTTTGCAACCCTATGCTGTAACCTACCAGGCTCCTCTGCCCACGGGATTCTCCAGGGAAGAATATTGGAATGGATTGCTGTGTCCTTCTCCAGGGAATCTTCCCAACCCAGGGACCTAGCATCTCTTAGGTCTCCTGCACTAGCAGGTGGGTTCTTTACCACTGCTATCCTCTCCCACCAAAGCACTGGATCCTTTTCTGAAACTGCCTGGTCCTCTCTGAAGAGGGCATCCCCTAAAATACGCAGTGCCTCTGTGCAGGCCAAGCTCTGTGCTGCCCTGGAGCATTCAGGTCTCCCCTGTACAGCAAGATTCCCTGAAAACCAACTCATCCCTCGAGGTCTAGCAGAATGTGAGCTCCAGATGAATCCCCACCTGAGTCCCTTATCAAAATGAGTACACTCCCTCGGTGCAGAGACTGCATTTTATTTATATCTCAATTATTTTGATGAAGGTGCATCTTATAAGCCAAGTTTCTCATGTCAGAGTACGAGGCTGAATCAAGCAGGAAGGTAGCTCATGGAAGCCTCCTTCCACCTGAGTCTCTCAGTGCAACCCGGTCACCATCTCTCTGTTTAGCAGAGATGTGACCTGATCTACCTGAGGCATTGAAAGGCTGTTCTGGCTGCCTTTAGCAGAGATTGAGCACAGGAAAGACAAGCACTGGGGCAGACACCGCTGTGGTCCTGATGTGACACGATGGAGGCGCAGGCTGGAGAGGTGACAGAGGAGGGGCAGAGATGCCATCAGATTTGGGAGACATTTGAAAGATGCAGCAGAAAAGAGGTGCTGATAGTTGGGACTAGGAAGCTAACCAACACGAAAAGGATGAAGGGCAGCCAGACTCTGGCTCACGCGGCTGGCTGAAAAGTACTGCCATTTACTGCAACGAGAAGACCAAGATGGGGAACAGGTTTGGGAAGAAGTAAGAGTTGCCTTGTAGATATGCGAACTTTGAAATGTGCATAAAACATCCAAATGGAGAGATCCAGCAAAATGCCAGATATATTAACCTATTGTTCACAGGCAAGAACAAAGTTAGGAATAAATCTATGTGTGTGTGTGCGTGGGTCAATCAGTCATTTCCAACTCTTTGCAACCCCATGGACTGTCGCCTGCCAGGCTCCTCTGTCCATGGAATTCTCCAGGCAAGAATACTATAGGAGTGGTCAATAACGTTGACAGGATTTCAGATGCTGAAACCGGATGGCACTAGAGAGGCAGAGAATGCAGCTAGGCAAGGGGTCCCAGGACTGAGCCTAGGAAAGGGTCACAGCTGGGCCCAGCAGAAAGGGAGCCAGCATAGGGGAACTGGCAAGGTGGTGGGAGGAAGAGGAGGCCAGCGTTATCCTCTAGCCAAAGAGAAGCGCGTGTTTCATAAAGAAACAGACTCAGCAAAATGAGAAGAGAGCACTGAGTCATCCAGGGAGATGGCTGAAGCCACGGACGGGCAAGCTCTGTGAAGTGGCGCAGACAAGCCAGACTGTGACTCGAGCAGCCTGGGAACTCGCGTGTTGTCTGAAGCCTTGCAAAAGAAGGTCCTAATCAGCTACTGCCTGAGAGACGACAGGAACTAAGAAAGGGTAAATTTTTTAAAAAGGGAGAGACTAACATTATCCTATTCTTTCCCACAAGCCAGTAAAATAAACATACATTTTCTGTGGTAAAGACTATCATCTTCCCAACAGTTCAAAGTACAATACAGGAAAATCTAGTTAAGATGGAAAGCAAGAAACGCTGGCTGGGGTCCAGAGTGAAGACAAACCGTACTTTGGACGGTCTTATGCTTAACTGAAGAATAACGAGACGACCAGTCAAAGAATAATAGCTGCTTTGAGTCATATACTATTTTGAATTAAGTCATATTGGTATAAATTTTATTTTCATTTATAAACTTTCAGAGAGACAGGAACTACATCGAGAATTTTAATAACTTTGAAGGTAGACCCTTATTTAGTGTGTTAAAATACAAGGTCACAATGCTAAACAAGCTTACTCAATAGTAAGCCTGCCAACCATTAAATAATTTGTCTCCTCTCCAGCATATGTTTTTTTTGTATCCTCATTGTAACTAAACTCTGGCAGTAGGCCACAAACAACAAGGGGGGTTAAATATCATTTTAGTTTATTATTATATCGGACAATTCCTAACCCAGTGGTTTATCAGGAAAAATGGACAGAGTGAGTTGCTGGTCCTTGCTGTCTACAGTGGCAAGTCTTTTGTTCTTTCTTCTGTTGTTTATACTTCCTTTAATCACCCCTGTTTAAATACTAGCAAGCTCCAAGATGAGATGTTTACAGAGCAGTAAACATTCCATTTGCTTTTGAGAACTGAATCAACAGAGGCATTATGAAATTTAGATTAACTGTAGCAGTTAGATAGCACATTTGGTCTGTGGAAATCAAAACACTTCATAAAACAGAACAGTCTCCCTGTAATAGTAATTACTGTAAGGTGTCATCTACTCCACAGAAAACCATCTTGGGATGGGCCAAGTCCAAGGGGAACTGCTAGAAGGAGAGGACGAATGACATTTTCTTACCTTTGCATTCCAAGCCTCAGGGGGCAAATGGTAGGGAAGAGCTAGAATGAGCCTTGCAGGTTGACTGAAATTTCCACCCAACCCAGGAATTCCTTCTGTCCATTACATCTATTTGTGGCTCAGCTGGTAAAGAATCCGCCTGCAATGCGGGAGTCCTGGGTAGGCAAGATCCCCTAGAGAAGGGAAAGGCTACCCACTCTAGTATTCTGGCCTGCAGAATTCCATGGACTGTATAGACCAGGGAGTCGCAAAGAGTAGGACACGACAGAGTCAGACATGACTGAGCAATTTTCACACTATGGTAATTACAAAAAAATATTATAATAGAGACTACAGGCATACCTCATTTGGGGCTTCCCTGATAGCTCAATTGGTAAAGAATCCACCTGCAATGCAGGAGACCCCAGTTCGATTCCTGGGTTGGGAAGATCCGCTGAAGAAGGGAAAGGCTGCAAAATTCAGTATTCTGGCCTGGAGAATTCCATGGACTGTACAGTCCAGGGGGTTGCAAAGAGTCGGACATGACTAAGTGACTTTCACTATTACATCTAACTGAACACTTGGGGGGAGAAGCCCTACTAGATCACAGATCCAACTGGACCCATGGATCCCAGATTAAGCATCTATTCACATATATTCAATGCACTGTTACTGTTTTTAATGATAAATACTTAGTGTATAACTCACTGGAGAAGAAAATGGCAACCCACTCCAGTATCCTTTCCTGGAGAATCCCATGGACAGAGGAGCCTGGCAGCGATAGTCCACAGGGTTACAAGGAGTCCAACATGACTGAAGCAACTTAGCATGATTGAAAGGGTACTTTGCAACTACCATTTCCTTACACAGACCTTAATAAACAGTCTATACGTGTTTCTCCATTGATCCCATAGATCCTCAAACATTATGTCCAGCAATGACTCTACCAAGCAAAACAAAACACAACAAAGGAAGGCTGCTTGAGTTTCTTACTTTTCCATTACAGTCTTCTGGCCCCTCATTCCCAAAGGTCCTACTGATAACATGGATCACCCCAGAGACCTTCTCTGTGGTAACATTTCACTGCGAGTTGCATTAGTTAAATATAACTATACAGCTGAGATTTATGTGGTTCAACAGTGCCACTTCAAAAAAAAAAAAAACAGGTTAACTTGTAACTATAAAAGTTAATTATTCTGTAGTTTTGATAGGCAGGGGGATGTTTACCTATTAAGTCTTTGTGTCTTTTGTAAATGCTAGCTGATCCCAAATCAGATTACGAGACTCACCAGCCATTAAACTTCTGACGGCTCTGACCATGACCTTTCCTAACGTTCCCATTTCCCTGTTTCTAGTCAACAAGTAAATAACCTAGAATAAATGGAATATCATGAATGGCCTTCTTTCCTCTAAGATTTATTTACTGAGCCCCTGCTTTTTGAAAGGCACTAACTGGAAAAGAAAAAGAATTTGAAAAAAAGAAAAGAGAGAGTAGGATCAAAGACCTTCCAAACGCTCATAGTATTGAAAAAAAAAATCAAACTATGACACAAAATATTAATAATACCTGGGAGAACTGAAACTTGCACCATAAAAGAAATGCCGGCAGAATGTGAGCATGGCTACAATGACTGCTGGCATTCAGGGAAGGAAGAGGGTATGCTTGACTGCACAGGCGGTATTTCAGTCTTACTGGTTTGCAGAAGGCCATGGGGAAGACAGCAATGTGCCTGGAAGAGTGGCCTGGGTCACCGGGTGTTGAGATTGTCAGGCGAGGAGGTTCAGACTTATTCAGCAGGTGATGCGAAGTCACAAAAAGCCTTCAAGCAGTTTACAGCTACAAACTAGAATGGAGGCTCTAGAAATAGCAAGGTGATGCCTGGAGAGGCCGCCTGGAGGGAGCCCCGGCAGAAGGATGGGCAGGGGTGGGAGGAGTGGCTTTTGGTGGGGCTGGGGAAGAACTCCATCAAGCTCCCCAACCTGCCCTGTTCCTCCACCTGCAGTGCTGGACACAGATGCCCAAACAACCTACTAGCCTATTGGCTGTCTTGTCCCTTTCTCAAGTCTAAAATTCTGAGCAGGCTTGCTTGGGAGGAAATATAACCACTGATGCTTGAAACTGCATAGTGTTTGTTTCAAACATGTACAAATACTTCCAAGGAGCAGACTACTGCATCCCACTTTATAATAGCAAACTAAGAAATAAATAGGGAAGAGGGCACGTTGTTTCAAGTAAACTTAATTATTCAAGTGCATGGTATATTACTGACCCATAATCCCACAACCACCAGAGCTCTCCGTGGCCCCACAGCAGTCTGATGTGGCTGTTGTGTTTTTGACTGAAGCACTTAGCAGAGTCTTCCTTATATTATGCATGTTTATGGAACTCTTCGGAGAAGGCAATGGCAATCCACTCTAGTACTCTTGCCTGGAAAATCCCATGGACAGAGGAGCCTGCACTGTAGGCTGCAGTCCATGGGGTCGCGAAGAGTTGGACACAACTGAGCAACTTCATTTTCACTTTTCACCTTCATGCACTGGAGAAGGAAATGGCAACCCACTCCAGTGTTCTTGCCTGGAGAATCCCAGGGACAGGGAGCCTGGTGGGCTGCCGTCTATGGGGTTGCACAGAGTCGGACACGACTAAAGCGACTTAGCAGCAGCAGGAGCATGGAACTCCCACCTTACCCCCGGTAGTCACACCTCCTGGTGAGCGGGGGCTGTGTCTTATTTGCCTTTGAAAGAAGTTGAAAATATTAGTTGTACAGTCGTGTCCAACTCTTTGCGACCCTGTGGACTGTAGCACGCTAGACTCCTCTGTCCACAGAATTCTCTAGGCAAGAATACTGGAGTGGGTTGCTGTTCCCGTCTCTGGGGGATCTTCCTGGCCCAGGGACTGAACCCAGGTCCCCTGCATTGCAGGCAGATTCTTTACCATCTGAGCCACGACCACTAAGGGTATGGTCGTGCTGAGGAGGTTGGTAGGTGGCAGGCAGAGAGAAAGAAGAAAGGCTTCCCTGACCAGGAACTGAACCGAGGCCAGCAGTGAGAGCGCCAAATCCTAACCGAACACCTGCGAACTGCCTCAAACTCAAAAGGCACTGGACAAATGTCTGTTGGATTAAATCTGTCTGCATTTCTTCAGTACGGCTCCCAGGGCCGTGCACAGCTGGGGCTACTACACAGCCACAGCCAAGCAGCCACCAGACTGGCTGCTGAGGCAAGGAAGCTCTTTCTGAATAGAAAGCTGAGGTCAATTCTGCATCAGAAAAAAGATTTTGGACAGAAGGCAAGAGACTCTCAGCACAAGAGCCACAAAGGCCAGAACAGAAGTCAAAGAACAAGAGCTGCTGCTGCTGCTGCTAAGTCACGTCAGTCGTGTCCGACTCTGCAACCCCACTGACGGCAGCCCACCAGGCTCCGCTGTCCCTGGGATTCTCCAGGCAAGAACACTGGAGTGGGTTGCCATTTCTTTCTTCAATGTATGAAGGTGAAAAGTGAACGTGAAGTCACTCAGTCGTGTCCGACTCTTAGCGACCCCATGGACTGCAGCCCACCAGGCTCCTCTGTCCATGGGATTTTCCAGGCAAGAGTACTGGAGTGGGTTGCCATTGAGAGAGCATGTCTATTCTCTATCAATGGTATCATTTTCAAAATGCAAATTCAGAAAGAACACAGTCTCTCAGCTATCATTTCCTTTGCCAGGGTAAGAAAACATAAACCATGAGGTTTTAACAGTGCTATCAAAAAGACATAATTTACATGCCAACAGCTGGGAGTAGGGTGGATGAGACAAAGATCACTTAAACCTGTGCTTTCATCATTGAAAACATGGGTCAATGGCATGTGTAGCCCTGCTGAAGGGGGCTGCAGGGGACCCAGGGTTCTACTTATTAAAATACAGAACTGGCCATCTGGAGACTTCACAGTATAGCAGGGTATAGGGAAACCAGGGCCATGCTATCCCTGAGGGTGTGATTAAGGGCTCCTCTAATTAGACAGTTCTTTTCTGATCTTAGACTCACACGGAACACAGTAGAGAGACGTGTGATCATCTTCAAACTGGAATTTTAAAGTTTCAGCCTGCCTCTCTTTTTACCTCTTGATTGAAGAGGAAAAGATGGTTTGGTTCATGATAACCTCAAAAGAGAGCAACCCCAAGGCAAGCCTATTTGAAAAGAAAAGGGATAAGTGAAGAAAAAGGTAGAGGAGAAAGCTGTGCCAGCTTGACTGGGCACTCACCTGGCTGAAGAGGCCATTACCAGCCGCGGCAGTGTCTCACTTCTAACCCCGGTCTCCCCACCTTTCATCCATCTAAGTCTACTTCCTAAGAGGGACAGGCCTGACTATTCAACTTTTCAGTGCCCCGGGTTAAAAAGCAAGCCTCTCTCAAACAGTCTCCTGTACTAGCTTTCAAAATAGAACCTGCTGTGCTTCACACACAAAGATAAGCCTCCTGAGAGCAATATTAGAGCCTCATCAGACATCAGGCATTTGCTTCCATTCCGTTTTCCAGGATGTTAATCAATTTATATAGACCCTGCCTACTTCCTTCCCAGATTCTTCAGGGGCTCAAGGCCACACAAAAGTGAAAATATTAATGTATGAAGGTAGCTTTTAAAATCAAGAAATAAGATAGGGAAAGTTAACACATAAAACCTTCCAACCCATTATATGAGGCCAGTATTAGCCTAATAATGAAATCAGACAAAAACATCAAAGGAAAGGAAAACTACAGGCCCGAAATTCTCAGCACAGTACCAGCAGACTAAATTCTACCTAAACACACCGTATAAGAAGGATTATACACCATGATCAAATGTAATGTATCCCAGGAAGGCAAGGTTGGTTTAACACTCCCAAATCAATTAATGTAATACACAATGTGAATAAAATAAATTTTAAAAAAGCATGATTATCTTAATAGATGCAGAAAAAGCATTTGACAAAATTCAACATACTCTCATGACAAAAATATTCTGCAAAGTAGGAACACAAGGGAACTTCCTCAATATGACAAAAGGCACCTATGAAAAACCCATACACAATGGTAAAAGAATGTTTTCCTTTTAAGATTAAGAAGAAGGCAAGGAGCCTCTCTCACCACTTCTGCAGGATATTGTACTACATACACTAGCCGGGGTGACCAGGTTAAGAAAAAGGAAATAAAAGGCCTCCAGTCTGAAAAGGATGGATGTGAGAATTGGATGGATGGATGTGAAAAGGATGGATGTGAGACCATAAAGAAAGCTGAGTGCTGAAGAATTGATGCTTTTGAACTGTGGTGTTGGAGAAGACTCTTGAGAGTCCCTTGGACTGCAAGAAAATCCAACCATTTCATCCTAAAGTAAATCAGTCCTGAATATTCATTAGAAGGACTGATGCTGAAACTCTAATACTTTGACCACCTGATGTGAAGAACTGATGCACTGGAAGAGACCCTGATGCTGGGAAAGACTGAAGGCAGGAGGAGAAGGGGACAACAGAAGATGAGATGATTGGTCAGCATCACCAACTCAATGGACATGAGTTTGAGCAAGCTTCAGAAGTTAGTGATGGACAGGGAAGCCTGATGCACTGCAGTCCATGGGGTTGCAAAGAGTCAGACACAACTGAGCAACTGGACTGAACTGAATTGAACTGAGTCTGAAAAGGAAAAAGTAAAACTATCTCTATTTACAGGTGAAATGATCATCTATATAGAACATTTCAAAATGAAGTGAAAGTCTCTCAGTCGTGTCCGACTCTTTGCAACACCATGGACTGTACAGTCTATGGAATTCTCCAGGCTAGAATACTGGAGTGGGCAGCCTTTCCCTTCTTCAGGGGATCTTCCCAATCCAGGGATAAAACCCAGGTCTCTTGCATTACAGGCTGATTCTTTACCAACTGAGCTATCAGGGAATCACAGAAAATCTTAAGGAATCAACTAAAAAACTACTGGAGCTAACAACTGAGCTCATCAAAGTTGCAAGATTCAAGATCAAAATAAAAAATCAACTGTATTCCTATGTACTTGCAATGAACAATCCCAAAATTAAACTTATAAAAATAATTTCATTTAGAATAGCATTGTAAAGAATAAAATACTTAGGAATAAATTCAACAAAATACATACTAAATGTATATTCTGGAAACTTAAAATATTACTAAGAAATTAAAGGCAACAAATGAGAAACAAAGACATTTAATGTTCAAGGAACAGAAGACAATATTAAGCAGGAGACTTAATATTAAGATGGTAATCATCCACAAACTCATCCATAGTTTCACCACAATCCCTATCAAAATTCCAGCTAGCTTCTTTGCAAAAGTTAATAAGCTAATTAAAAAATTTATGTGGAAAGGTAATAGGCCTAGAATAGCCAAAACAATCGAGAAAAAAGAAAGCTAGAAAAGGGACCTTGCATTTCTAGATTACAAAACTTATTACAAAGCTACAGTATTCAAGACAATGTGGTATTGGCATAAGGTCAGACATACAGATCAATGGAATGAACTAAGAATCGAAAATACACCCTCATATATACCATCAACTGATTTTCAACAAAGGTAACTTCAACCAAGGTGATTCAGTGGGGAAAGATCAGCCTTTTCAAGAAATGGTGGTGCTCATATCCGCAAGCAAAAGAAACCAGCTGGACCTCTATGTCATACCAGTTCTAACTCAGAACAGACCAAAGATCTAAATATGAGAGAAAAAGCCATAAAGCTCTTAGAAGAAACAGATGTAAATCTCTGTGACATTAGATTAGGCAATGGTCTCTTAGACATAACACCAAAAGCAAAAGCAATGAAAGTAACACAATTTATATATTATTTGGAATTAATCAAAACCTCTGTGCTTCATTAAAATAGTAAAAAGATGATCCACAGAATGAGAAAAAATTTTTTTACAAATCACGTATCTGATAAAGGGATTTGTATCTGGAATACATTAAAAAAAAAATGACTGTAACTCATTAACAAAAAGTAACTTGATTAAAAAATGGAAAAAGGACCCAAACAGATATTTCTCCAGGGGAGATATACGAATGGCCCAAAAGCACATGAAAAGATGCTCAACATCATTAGTTATCAGAGAAATACAACAAAACCACAATGAGATAATATTTCATCTCCACCAGGAAGCCCAGGTTCAAAAAGACAGATAATAATAAAAGTTAGGAAATATGCAAAGAAACCCGAACCTTTGTATATTGATGCTAGGAACATAAAATGGTACAGACTCTTCGGAAACAGTCTGGCAGTTTCTTAAGGGAAAAGTGAAACAGAGTTACTACATCATCCAGAATTTCCACTTCTGGATGTTATAAACCCAAGAAAAATCAAAACATGTCCACACAAAACCTGCACACAGATATTCATAGCAGTATCATTCAAAATAACCAAAAAAGAAAAAGAACAAGTGACCATCAATCTGATGACCAGATAAACAAAATGAGGTCTACCTATACCATGGAATATTATTTGGCAATAAAAAGAAATGAAGAACATGGATAAACCTTCTAAGCATTACATAAAGTAAAAGGAACCAGTCACAAAAGACCACATATTGTATGATACCATTTACACAAAATGTTCAGAATAGGCAAATTCATAAAAATTAAAAGTGGATTGAAAGAAGATGGCTGGTTGCCTACGGCTGGGCAAGCCGAGGGAACCATGGAGTATGAGGTTTCCTTTGGGTGTGATGAGAATGCTCTAAACTTAGACAGTGATCACAGGCACACCATTTTGTGAAGATACCAAAAACCACTGAATTATATGCACTTTAAATGGGTGAATTATATGGTATGTGAATTCTATCTCAGCAAAACTATTATAGAAAAGTGTACCTTACCTTGAGGGAGTTGGGTCATCTTGGCCAAGGCGTGACATAATATTTATTAAGGTGTTAATTCCTATTTTTTAAAAAAAAATCACAAGTCATTATTGCTAGACACATTCTAGAACCATCATATGACACGCAGAAAGAAAATTATTCATCTCACTCCAATCTGACTTGCGTGTGGACAAGTTTGATCCACTTAGTTACTTTATACACTATTTGACAGGAGAAATGAAATTTTCTCAAAAATTCACTCACTCTTATTATAACGCTGTGCTCAAAGTGAATGTCATTACATATGAGTCAAGAAGCAGTAAAGAATGGCAAAATGAAACCGTTACCAGGGAACCACTCCTGGTGGGGATTTAACTTACAATGGGGGACACAGAACATAACAGGAGAGCGCAATCCAAACGGACCTTTTTTTCGCATGTGCATGTGATGAACTTTTCTATCTCCATATTTGGGCTGCCGAATTCCACAGTTAGACAAAGAATTCCTGGCGTGATCAGGATTCATTCCAAAATTTAAGTGATGACTTGGGTGGGTCATGGCCAGCTAAAATTCCAAAGACATAAGTTCAGTTTTAAAAACTTAGCATAAAAAAATTTGATAAAAACCAAACAAACAAACAAAAGCATAGAAGCACCATCACAAATAAAATAGGAAAGAGACTTGTTTATCCAATTAAATTTTAAGCCCCAAACTTTCCATTTTCTCCTGTGTCAAATTTCCAGAGCTTTGGTCCAAGCCCTCTTCTGCAAACAAACCTAAAAATCCACATCTTTCAGAGAAGAATTAGAATACACAGCACCTGGAAAGAAGGGTCACAAAAGAGGAAAAGATGAAAGAAGAGGTCAGGCTTGACAGGCAAATCTGGACACTTTAGTCTGTTTCTTTAGGGACAGTCTAAAAAAAAAAGTAAGAATAGGGGTTTGAAAGTGGCAATCAGAGTAGAGTAATGGAGAAGGCTATGTTTCTGGACGCCCTCATCCTCTCCAGAATAGAGATTCTCCACACTCCACTTGTAACCTGCAAGATGAATTACTCCTATCTTGTTATTATATAAATGTACAGGAGAGTAACTCTCACCTGTAACAGACAACGATCTTGGAAAGTATATCCTATCAACTTGTCCAGATGCATTAGGCACTGGTGGTAGCGAATATGATGGGTCAGAACCGGCAGCATCATGGCATGCTAGGAAAAAGCACATTTCAATATGTTTAATTCTCTAAAAAATGTGTTTAAAACATTTCGTTTATTTTACAACAAACAAAAAGCATTTTTACATCCCGAATCCCATCTCCCAAAGTCTTAAAACAGTGTACTGGCAGCACAGCACCCTGGCATACCCTCTGTGAGGGGCAGCGGACTAAGTTGTTAGAGATACGGTCTCTGGAACCAGAGTGCCTGGGTCCAAATTCTGCTCTGTCATTCACTCATCCTGTGACTTACCGTAAGTTACTTAACCTCTCTGCTTCTGTTTCCTCACCTGTCAACTGAGGACAACCGGTATATTTATCTTCAAGGACAGTTAAAAGGATCAAATGAGTAAATACAAAAGGCTGCTTAGAACAAGGCATGTGTGGCCCTCACTGAAATAGGAAAAGCCCTGGTTCATCAGTAGCCAGCAATGTAGCCTTGAAGAAGCCAAGAGAATTTCCGTTACCTCCTTGTTTCTTTAATTGTAAGGGAATGGATTAGGACTCACAAATTCTGAAACTTTGTCAGGATCAAGGCACTTCTGAGATCTAAGGAAAATGAGTCTTTCCCCAGAAAAAGGCCTGTGTGTACAAACATGCAAAAATTGTATGGAATTTTAATGAGTTCACAGATCTCTAAAGCCCATCATTAGCCTCTGAGTAAGAAATTCTCAGCCAGATCATCTCGAAGGGCCATTCCAGGTTTAACAATCAATCTAACATTATGAGGATAACTTTTATAAAAACCATCAATACAGTTAAATCACCTGAGGACACAGAACTTTTATTTCAATCACTTTTCATTTGGCTATAGATTCCTTATTGGGAGACAATTTCATGGAGAGCGTATCTTTTCCCTTTTTTTTTTTTAATAATGTTTCCCTAGAAATCAAGAGAATGAAGAAGTCATTCTTATTCATCAGAACCTGGAGGATGGGCACAGCCCACACAATGACTGACATGTGCTTTCTATCATTTTAGTCTTTGAAGTATTTTAAGCTGACATTATTTAAAAATACATGATAATGGATTTGCAGAAATCAGTTGCCTGTGTTAACTTATAAAGAAAGATTAGTTCTCCCAAAAAGGATCTTTAATCAACAGAAAGTCTTTCTTTTCAGTTCAATTCAGTAAATATGTATTGAGCACCTCCATGTGCAAGGCTTATAATAGCTGTGGAAAAGAAGAAAGATGGAAACACTCTTTTCGCCCCCAGGGGCTTCCCAGAGATATGCTATTCTGATTCGAATTACTGGCATTTTGTCCACTATGTTTTGATCCATGCTGTATTAAAAAACCACAATAATAAGGAAACCCAGTATGTGGCCAAAGTATACTGCAGTTTCCCAGGCATTTCAACTGCATGGACTCATGGGTGTTGAGGCTAAGCACGCTTGGAGGGTGCGTCATGAAGGCTAGGCAGTGTACTATCTTTCTAAAGCATGCATTCAAACTGGTGAGTTGTTTTCACACCTCCAGTGAGAGAAGAACCATCATTTGTTAAGAAAATAACTATCTTCAGAGTATGCTGATTATTAGAAAATAGTCTATCCCTCTGATCTACCCCAGAAAAGAACAAAATACATTTAATGTCAAAGTTCCCACATCTTCTCTTCACCAAACTAAGTCCTATTTTCTTTACCCTTTACTCACATGAAACAGCTGTGAGTCTCTTCATCACTCCCTTTAAACTTGCTCTAAATAGAGCCAGGTTCTCTTTCCAAGTATGGTTCTTGTGAACACCACGGAAACGTAAGTATGACCAACGTCCATTTTGTATCCCCGACAAATAAGTCTCGAGGTTCTCTATAAGACTCTAGCTCAGTTTGTTAAATGATCAATCTTTGCAATGTTGAGACCACACACAATCACTAAGCATCTCCCCTCATTCTATTCATTTCTAGAAACTGCTTTCACTTTACTTGTTTTATTTCTTTTTATTTGGCTGTGCTGGGTCTCAGTTGTGGCACGTGGGATCTTTGATCTTCAATGTGGCATGCAGAATCGTTTTTTAGTTGCAGCAGGAAGGATCTAGTTTCCTGACCAGGGATCAAGCCCGGGGCTCCCTGCTGATCCTGCATCCACACACTGTGAAGTTTCTCCATCTCCTCCATCACTTGTCCAGGCTCATTCAATATTACTATCAACAGCATTGGCAGCAGCAGAACATCATCACATGGATCCATCATCTTGTCCTTGTTCTTTAGAACCGAGGTGCTGGCTGAACAATTTATGCTGTAAGAACGAGTGACGCCTACCACCTTTTCGCCTAGCTCCACTCTTGGGAGTTATTTTCACTTTTGTTTCCATTATTACTGCATGCTGCGTCTTAGCAGTACCAGCTACATCGCTGCTACTTTTATGTGGCTCCCAGATATCCTGGGCTTGAGATAAAGATACTATACTACTGTACTCTATACAGTACTATAAAGTAAAGTACACAAAAGCACAACTACCCATAGGGGATGCCTACATGTGACAATGTACATCAGACACATGAACTAACCTACCGGGCTGAGCATTCCAACACATGGTTGCATCTTTCGAAGTTTGCAACTTGAAGGTTCGTATATAGTGGACTCACTGTAGCCCAAACACAACTCTGTCTACACAGCACTCACCGCCACTCTGTTCTTCTTTTCAACTTTCTTCAGGCCCCCGGCCTTCTAGTTTTCTCCAGTTACACATGGGCCTCCTACTGGCTATATGTTAAACTGACACGGTTTCTTTGCTCCTTTTTTGACGTCTCTGTGTGTCACATTTATTCATCTTCCATTCTCAGGATTCAGTTTACTGATTTCCATGGACCTCCTGCTTGGTACAGCACAGGGCACAGGTACCTACCCTTCTAAGTCACCAAGTCAACTTTGGTGTGCAAAACCCCATTCTTAAAGTACGGTCACCACAGGGACGTGATAGTTTTCCTCTTCTGAGTCATAATGCTGAATTTCTCAGCCTCAGTTTCAGGTTTTGATTCCTGTTTTTTCCTCTGTATTACCTGGGATTCATTCTAGCAATCGGTTACACTGAGAAAATCTTTCAACAGTTTCTCTCTAAACATGGTTCAAGTCTGCATTTAGTTCACATGTAATTCCAGGTTACAGGACCACCTCTACGTTTTCATTCCTTCTAACACTGGTTGGGGCATATCGGGTAGAATTTTCTAATCTCGTAACAACCCTTGGTAACTGCTCTGGTTGGGAAATTATGCTTCCAGAATGAGAAGCTGGGACTCAGGTTGCTCTGCCTTAGATTCAACACAATAGTTTTATTGCCAGTGGCAGCCAGACAGCATCACGAGGCTTTTGCCAGCAACCCACCATCAATTATTATTACCCCACCTGGCCCCCACCCCAGGATTTCAGAGATGCACTCAGCCATTCCCTCTTAAAACTAAGTATGAGTTAATTTTTCCACAGGCTTCAGGGTTACTCAGAGTATTCCATGTGTAAATTGCATTTAACTGTTACTTCTCAGTCAGATTCTTATTCTTCATTACCAACAATACTAACCACATTTACTTCATATCACATGCCACCTGAGCAAACTGGGAGATGGTGAAGGACAGGAAGGCATGGCGTGCTGCAGTCCACGGGGTCACAGAGTCAGACACAACTGAGCAACCGAACAACACCACATGTCTCCTGCCATCTTATTTGATGAACACACATGAAAACGAAAACATTTATTCTGAGATAAGAAACTATAGTTAAGAGGCAATATAACTTGTAAAAAAAATAGGACTGGAGGATGGAAGCCTGGCTTCCACCTGTTGGTTGTCTTTGGAACAGCAGGAGTCCTCCATGTGGAGGAACCATCATTACACAAAAAGTATGCACCTTTGCTGAAGTTCTACTCCGGAACCTTGTCTCCAACCAGTTAAACACAGGAACTGATTGTTTTTGGCTACGTGCAGGCTCAGTCACTCAGTCATGTCCAATTCGTTGAGACCCCATGGACTGCTCAACCCCATGGACGCCAGGCTCCTCTGTCCATGGGATTTTCCTATCAACCTCAAAACAGAATGTAACATATGCAGAGAGCGAGAGAAGATAACCTAGTCGTCCAGCTGCTTCCAATCCAGCTGGGAAGCCAGAGTTGGATTCTTGTGACACAGCTGAAGGACATAAAACTACAGGGTTCATTCAGGACCCCTATTTGTTTTACCAAAACAAAGGGCAGAAAGAGCTCAATGTTTTTAAAACAAATTGTGTTCAGTGGAACTAGACTGACCTATGAACTGCTCCACGGACAATGGGATGGATACTCCCTCCACACCTACTGTCACCAATCAATCAGTTGTTTTTTTTTTTAATCTTTTTACAAATTAGGGTTTCACGGGGAATTGTTTAAAAAAAAGAAACAAAACTTCACAGTTAAATCAAAAATATAAGTTTAAAAACCACTGAACTAGAATAACTCTAAGATCCTTTCTAGTTCTCAAAGTTCTATAATTTCAGGATCTCTTAAACAATCAACTTAGACATCACTGAGATGAGCAGATGGCTGGACATTCCAGTCACTGTTGCTACAATGTCTTAAGGAGCTATGTTGGGGTTATGGTGCTGTGTTGGTTCTGGAGAAACACTAGCAAGCTGAAAAATTGGGTGATATTACAGCTCCAAGTGGCCCTAAGAAACAATCAATGGAAGTAAGATATCCACTTCTGAAAGCATTTACAGTTAAAAAAAAAATTGGTCAATGGGTAATATAACTGAGGACTTTTTAGACAGTCTGGCATCCACTACAGATGATTATTTTCAAACTACTTAGCAATACTGCATCAATAGCAGTTCATCTCAACAGAAAAAACATTAAGCTTCACATGGTAAATGAATTACATAGCAATTCTTTTAATGATAGGATTAAATTCCACTGTTCAATACAATAATTAAATGCCAGCATTGATTTAAAAAAATAAAACTCATTATAATGAAACGAATACCTAAGAGTATCTGGACTCATTACAATACATGCCACTGTCACAAGAGATAGGTGGCAACCTGAAAGTGTTCTTCTAAAAGGCTAAACACAGCAAATTGCACTGACCCCAGTCTATGTGATCATTTCCTTTACTGTAATTTCCATGGAGTATAACCAATATCAGTCATAACAAAAGAATCCAGTGAAAGTCGAAGAACATGCTCGATTTGAGGGATGTCTAATTTGGTAAAAATTCATATTTAAGGGAAAAAATATCTCTTAGTGAGCCAGTTATATACTGCTGAAATGTTCCTCTATTAAGTCTACCCCCCCATTCCTGCAAAAATGGGCTGGGCTCCTTGGTGGCTTGGTAAAGGATCTGCTTGCAATGCAGGAGACCCAGGTTCGATCCCTGGGTTGGGAAGATCCCTTGGAGAAGGGAATGGCAACTCACTCCAGCACTCTTGCCTGGAGAATTCCAGGGATAGAGGAGTCACTGAGATAGAGCAAAGACCGCAGACTGGCGGGCTACAGTCTGTGAGATCACAAAGAGTCAGACACGACTGAAGGACTAACACGTCACAAAGAAAAAATACTATCCTTTGGCTCAAATATGTATACTGTTTCTGCTCATTTAATATTTTCAGCTCTCTGCAGGATAAGTCTGGGTTCTCAGTCTGGAATGTTTGTACACACCACTTCAGGAATCTGCCTGTAGCACTGCCGGAGTATCTCTTTTGACAGGCCCTTACCCACATGCTCAAACAGGCAGACACATTTGACGAACAGACCTGCCTTCGCTCAACGTGCAGAGACAGAATTGAGCATTACTAAGTCAGCGCCTCCCACGCCCCCCGCCATGCACATGCACGCACCACACACAACTAAACAAGACAACATGAAAACTGATGCAAAAACAGAACCTAAATGATAGAAAACAATGTACTGTTGATGTTCCATTTAGCTACAAGGTAATACATTCTGCAGAAACTTCTCAGAATTAGGAAGACTTCAGTGCCAGATGCCTTTTAAAGGAAGAGATGTTTGGTATAATTGTGTTCTCAGAAGCGTCATCACCTGACAGACATCAGAACGGATGCCAGTTTTCCAGAAGCCTTGGCTACTCAGCTCCACTGTTACTTCTCGCCTCATGGTATTCTTCTGTCGTATTTTTTGGAGTGCTTCCTAGAAAAGAACTCATTATGATGAGTAACCTGACAGTTCTAAAGCAATATTAAGCCAAACATCAAGCATTAGTAAATTAGCTGGATTCATTCACCCTTACATTCAGATAGTCAAAATTCTTCATGCCAAATTAGATTTTAAAAAAATAAAGAAAGGCCTTGGGAATAAGCCAGCTTTTCCTGGTAAATGGATAAGGAAAAAACTAAACTAAAGAAGCTACTCTGGCAAGTTCAAATGAAAAATGTCCTTTTGGGGACTTTTTGGTGGTCCAGTAGCCCCCCAATGTGGGGGGTTCCAGTTCAATCCCTGGTTGGGGAGCTAGGATTCCACATGCCTCATGGCCAAAAAACCAAAACATAAAACAGAAGAAAAATTGTAACAAATTCAATAAAAACTTTAAAAAATGATCCTTGTCAAAAAAAAGAAAAATCATGAAAAAAAAATGCCCTTTAACTGAAAAAGAAACAAAATGTGGTGTTTGGAATCTGAAATCTGCATGTAAAAAATATATTTAAATCAAGCCTTATGTTAAGCATTTACATATAAGGAAGACAATCAGTAAATTAACCAGAAACCCATGTAATTCTCAAAGACAGCTTCTAATTTGCAAACCCTGCAGCAAGGGTATATTTTATTAAAACAAGACAGTGATCCAAAACTGCTGCAAGACGTAAACAGGAACTGACTCTTCTCTTTTACCACCACCCTTCAAATAATTAATGATAAAAAATAATTTTATATTTGTATGTTTATTCAATAAAAAACAATCTCATAGGAATTCATAATAACAATAGGAATCACTACCACCTCCATCACTGATTAAGTTCCTAATACAGGCCAGGTAGCTCAGACAGTAAAGAATCTGCCTGCAATGCAGGAGACCAGGGTCCTATCCCTGGGTGAGGAAGATCCCCTGGAGAAGAGAATGGTAACCCACTCCAGTATTCTTGCCTAGAGAATTCCATGAACAAAGGAGCCTGGCGGATTATAGTCCATGGGGTCGCGAAGAGTCTGACATGACTGAATGACTAACACTTTCACAGGCCAAACACCACTGGAAGAAAGTTAAATGGAGTGTCTCCAAGTCCACACCATCACCCTTTTCCCTGGGTGCACTGACAGAGGACACCTCAGTCAGCCTCTCTCGGCCTTGGTTCCATCTTTCATAATGAAGCTGACTGGCTCAAGTCACAAAAAGCGACAACGTCAGAATTCAAACACTTTTCTCAGCTTCAAAACCTTGCTCTTATACTATGGCAGCAGAATAAACCCTCAATGAGACCAAATCTATGTTGACACTAAATCCATCATTTATTTTTTATTCTTAAATATAAAACACAAGTGATCCTGGAATATAGATAATACTACCCATTAGTAAAGAAATACAGAATTTGGGATATAAAGGCTCTCAAAATCAGTTCACCATACTAAACTAACAGACATATACAAGATAATCTTTTACAACCTAAGACCAAGAAACTTCAATATGTGGTCCTATGTACAGTCTAATTAATGATAAAATGCTAATCTAGGAAGTTTTAAAATTAACTTCTTAGAGAAGCTATATTCATTCCCAACATCTATTAAAAAACTGGCCTTTTTAAGGAGAATATATGGTCCCTTAGCTACTAAAAGATGAAAAAAAATCAATCAGCATACTAACATGAGAAGGGGAGTGCAGTGTGATTTTTTTTTAAAGTATCTTTCCATCTTATTCTAAAAGTGTGGTGTAACAACAATCTCAGGTAAACCAGAAGTACATCATCATTAGTCATAGGTGAAGAGGGTCCAATACCAACCTCCCTCTGTGCCAGCTTCTGCTTGTCAGTCTGTTTGACTTTTGGACTATTTGCTAGGAGGTGGCGAAGCTTAACATAACTCTTCCACAGTTTCTGGTACCTGAGGAAAAGGACAGACGGACATCTCAGACGAAAAGAAGGCAAATCTCAAGTGCCATAAAGCCAGGTGTTCTCATAGGCCTGCTCGATCATAAATGCATTCCTGTGAACATCCTTAATGGCTGCAGACCTTCATTCTAAGGAAGGATGTGGTCTAGGGGGATGGGTGAGCTGGATGACCAAGAGTCATCTGGAATCTATGAATAAGCTGATCATTGCCTACATGGATTGAAAATGAGCTGTCACTATTCAGATGAATCTATCTGGAGGCAATTCCAAGAGAGATGCACAAAAACCAATAGAAACATGTATGGTTTCTAATTGTTACCTCTTTGAAAATAACACATTTAAATACATGCTTTCTGATGTTTGTTGAAAGAAAGACCCCTTACTCAGTAGACATTGTCAGTGTCTGAAACACCTTCACTGAAAGTAAAAGTTGGAGAATATGAGAAAAGAGAACCCTCCTCATGATAATACCCAAGGTACATAGCTACTCACATCCATTTTTCCACTGGGAAGGGAAAGACAAATGGTGTATAGCAATTTGTATATACCATGACAAAAATAACCATCTTTGAGGCCAAATATGTTTTAACCTGGAAGAGCCTAACAAATAGGTTAAAGTATCCTGAGAATGATGAGAATATACAGTTCTTTTATCAACTCACACTCCTGCCAGCTGAGAGTCCACATGAGCCTAATCACATTCTACTAACACTTTTCTGGCAAGAAGGGACTTTCCAAAGATTTTCTGTTATATTGAAACTGCTCCTTCCTTGGCCTTTGCTGGGCCTCTCCTTTCTGATAACATTTTTATAGACAATGGAGGAAAGAAAGAAGTACTTACACAGTGCCTGGTTCATTGCTTCATACTTTTATCCAAAGGGAGGGGAAAAAAAGAACAAAACCCTTTAGCCTCTTCTAATATATCAGCCAGAATTGGATTTATGAATTGAAAATCTCCCATGCCCTTTTCTCCCATTATGAATCCTTTAAAAAAATTAAATCAGGAAATGGTTTGTTTGACAAAGTTGGGAATCTAAACACTCCTGAAGACTCTAATGATGCTATTTCCCTTCCCACACATCCTCATTTTCTCCCAGCAAAACACTAACATGCCAGTTGGAAAGTAACATCAATTCTAAGAGCCAGAAGTCACGGCTTCTCCTTCCAATACAACCCTTGACTTTGCATGGGACGTTGAGCTCTTACTAAGATGCCTCCCCAAAATCTACATCAATGCAGCAGTGCTAGGAACCAACATGGTGCTACTTTCCTCTAGAGGGCACTGAAAAAAATAAATAAAAATAGTAAGTTCTATAATGACGGATAAAGGAAAATTCCTTAAAGGTTAAAAACATACAGGACTAATATTGACCAAGACTGCCAAGGATAATCTATTGAATAATATGTAGAGAAAATAATTCTTCAGGAGCTACCATAACTTGTTTCATTTGGTAACCTAAATTTGGAAACATGGCTTGTTTCAGATCTTAATTTTTAAAAAGAAAAAAAATCCACTAAAGGGGATTCCCTGCTAATTTCAGCTGTTAGTAGAAGGTGAAATTGGCTAAGACAAACACCGAGAAATATCTTACTGTGGGTCTCCAGCATAACTCAACTGTGCAGGGCGTATCCCAAAGTGAACGATAATCGGAAAAGTAATCACATCAGGGTTGAACTGTTCACGATCCAGTTGATCGATGCGGACAGAGCTTGGTTTCTAGAGAGAGAGAAATCAAAGCCATTTATTCCCTTAAGAAGTCTTTAAGTATTGACTTTAATCTAAGTAGGGAAGAAATTAATCGGATTTTTCCCTAGGAAAGCCTCATCCCCAAAAGGAAAAAAAGTCATTAAAAACCTTTAATCATAGCAACTACACTATATAAAAACTATAATGTCATCCCTGTAAATGAGTCTGTGCCATTCGGCATAATGAACGATGATTCTGTCCTTTTCTGCCATCCACATAGAAACCTTTAAAAATTAAACTTTTGAAAGGACACCTAGTCAGATATAACTTCTCAACCTCTCCAGAGGCACAGAGGGAGTATTCCATATGACCAAAAGAGATACACTGGCTTATTCTGCTTTAACTGCACATTTCAAATGGAAAGCTTATTTCTATTCAGCAGGCACAGACAGACGCCTCTATATAATTTTTTTCCCCATTAGTTCTCTGTGTACCTTGTGTATTCCTTTAATTCTGTACCTTTAAATGAAAAGGTATAGTGGTATAAAGACCAAATAGTTAAGCTTCTCTTATTATGTCCATGGAGGCCATTCTTAAATTTTAATAGAGAAGACTCAATTTTCATAAGTTTCTTTTCCAAGTCTAATTTAAAAAAAAAAAAAGAAGTGAACAGCTTGGCTCCTTCTTAAGTTACTAAAGTATGAGGATCCATTTGTAAAACAGCTTTCATCCTGAATGCTTAAGTTTGTGAAAAGATGGTAAAATCGTGGAGAGTATGTGTTAGCAACTCCTTGCTTATACTGAACACTCAGGGCGGTCCCTAATTAGAAGCTAAATTCTGACTAGAAGATTGTGGGGGTGTTTGGCCCAGTTGCTTCAGAGCTAAAGGCTATAGAATTGATCCCCATGCAGGCTAATAAGCTTCACTGTATTGCCCAGCAATGCCCAACAACTATGACTTAACATTCTGGCCCGGTTTGTCCAAGACACAGGGGTTTCAATGCTAAAACTGGGAAAGCCCTCAGCAACTGGGACAAGCTGGTCTCCCTACCCACAACTGTAGTCCAAGTAGGTGACAAACTATTCAATAAAAAGATTTGTGCAAATTCATCCACATTAGTGAAAAAAAACAAAAACAAAAACAAAAAACCTTAGACTTCAAAGAATATTTCAATGTCATTTAACAATCAAAATTTTACTAGTATCTTGAAAAGTTGATCTTTGCTCTCAAAATTAATAACTAGGTTGAAAAGGCCAGGTTCTCTCCTCTGAGTCAAAACCCTCTGATGTTCTTTCATGCTCCTCTGCCTACCAGGACCACAATTAAAGTCCCTTCCTGCCTCTGCAGTCACCACAGACCAGATTATGCTGGGCTTCTCTTTGGCTACATGTACCAGGGTTTCCCAGGTGGCACTAGTGGTAAAGAACCCTCCTGTCAATGCAGGAAATGCATGAGACGCAAGTTTCATCCCTGTGTTGGGAAAATCCCCTGAAGGAAGGCATAGCAATCCACGCCAGTACTCTTTCCTGGAGAATCTCATGGACAGAGGAGCCTGGTGAGCTGCAGTTCATAGGGTCACAAAGAGTCGGACACAACTGAAGTGACTTAGCAGGCATAGTATCAACAGAGGAAATAGTGATTTGAAATATTTGTATGTGTGTGTGAATGTGCACGTGCACACTCAGTCACTCAGTCATGTCCAATTCTTTCCAACCCCATGGGCTGTAGCCCGCCAGGCTCCTCTGTTCATGGAATTCTCCAGGAAAGAATACTGGAGTGGGTAGCCATTCCCTTCTCCAGGGAATCTTCTTGACCCCGGGATCTGCATTGCAGGAAGATTCTTAACCATCTGAGTCACCAGGGAAGTGGTGTACTATCTCTTATTTATACTATCTGTACTATCTCTTACTTATAGGGGGATAGGGGATGAAATAAGTTCTAGACTTGGCCACACCCTACAGTATCCATCATACCATTTTTATATTAGAATAAAATACATTCTTGCCAATGACCAAAGTGTTCCCTAGCAGAGCCAAAGTGCCTGAGGAGGGAGATTAATTTTAAATTCTGCAGCAATAAAGTACTTAATGGGACCATAATGATTTGAAATTTTTAATAAATTCCCTAATATCCTTATCACTGGGCAATCTTTCAAAGCAAGCACTTTATAGGACAAAATATAGTGCCATGTCTGTTCTGTCCTGTTCTCAACAGGATATAATGAAAGAATGTTTCATGATACTGAGTTTTCAGGACACTTTTCTCCTCTGCACTAAGACTAAACAGCAAATACTGAAAAAATAAAAAAAAAAAAAAGAATAAAAAATTACCTTAAACATGTCGCAAAGCTTGGCACCCAAACCTAACTTTATTTCCAATTACTTTCCAGCATAAACCTTTCACCCTGACTAACCTGTGGTTTCCTCATTATCTTCAAAACTGGCCATACACCAACTCAAGAATGTTCATTCAAATGTGCCAATGATTTATACAATTCCTTGATTCTTTAAAGACCACAGTAGTGTTTATGAAGCATCCCTGGGAGCCTGGCCCAGTGATCTCACCAAACACTACAAGCTTTCCTGACTGGCTTTTTCAGAGATTAGTCCATTGATTCAATAATTCATCACAGACTCTTTTCATATGGATATGCTGTAAGTCTGCAGCTGGACAAGCATCATATATAATCTGTATATTTCAGAAGCACCTGCCTGGTTCACGCAGTGGTTCCTCAACAACTGAGTTGAATGATGACCATGGCAATGGAGTGAATATTCTCTATGCCACTGGCTCAAAAACAAGCAAGGAGTGAACCAGAAGCAACTGGGGAATTTTTTTAACTACAGGTCATTGAGCTCCATTACCTGCAGTACATGGGATGGGGTCCATCAGGGCATTCTTGTATTTTCAAAAGCTCTCCAACTGATCCTAGGAGTTCAGGAAATTTAAACCATGCCATAGAAGGGAGTCCCAGGGTAAAAGTGCTTCCATAGTAAATCATGAGAATCTTCAAGCAGACCCACCAAGGTAAAAAGGATGTCTCCCACCACCATCACCCCTACTCATCCTCTGACCCGATTATAAAACTAATAGAGAAATGTAAATTCATGTAACTGTTTAAAAGAAGAAAGATTAAATCCACAGTCACACTCTTACAGTGCTATGATTTTGTATATTTCTTTTACTCTAACAAATATCTGTGTGTCTTGGCAATATGATACTAGAAATTGTATAACTTTTTTACTCTTAAACAAGTTTCATGTTTAAAGACATTTTTATTAAACACTTTCATTTTCTATATTTGTTTAAAATAATCAGCATTAGCTGGAATGTCTGATTTGCAAATAGCAACATTTTGTTTGCGCAGATGTTACTGTCATGCTACAAAAAGTTGATTTAGAGTTTTTATTTTTATGAATCAAGGCTATTAAGCAATTTGGCAGCCTTTCTAAAACAACAGCCTTGTTTAAATAGATTACTCTGTTTCTTTACATAGTAGTATTTTAATTCTCCACTTTTGCAAAACTTTATACAGGTAAGATGCCAATATATAACTATTTTATGAAATGATAAAATATTTTAGAGAAAAAAATTCAATAATAAAACAGCATGCTCTTTATCAGAAAAAACAAGCTTTATCTATTAATTCTCTGCTTTTAATTTTTATGTTTTTACTTTAAAAATGTACCTTAGAAGCAAAATTTAAAGCAATAAATTTAAAGAACATAAATAAAAATTAGACAAAGGATGCTGATAAATCAGAAGAAAAACTTTAAAGGTCGATCAATATTTAAAATATCAAGTTTTGCTAGAAACCAAAATAAAAAGAAAACTGAGCTAAATAGTATCTATTTTTTCCCTACCAAACTGACAAAAGTTTCTGTTAAACTAGTATAAGCAGTATGAAGGAATGGTCAGCCCTCTAGAAGGTAATACTTTATAAAAGTATCAAAAGCCTTAAAAATGTGCATACTTCAAGGAATTAAATGGACACATTCAAAAAGAAATACATACATATGGAAAACATGTTTGGTCACACATAAATAAATTTAATACAGCATATTTGCTATAGCAAAAATCTGGAAGCAACTTAGGTGCCTGATAATAGGGAGTTAATTAAGTAACAGTGGCTTTTTTAAAAATTACATGCCTAAATAAATGTAAAACAAAGGAAAAATAATAACTTTGTGCTTGTTGTTCCTAGAGGAGGATAAGAAGGAAAAAATCTGAATATTAATATTTAATAATATGATGCCAATTTTGTTTCAAAACAATATAAAATATGTCTTACTAAAAAAGTGAATAGCATCATCTCTGAAGAACGGAATTATGGGCAATTCTCTTCTTTGGGCTGTTTTTCTCTTTTTCTAATTATCTATAGAGAAGATCTATTACTTTTATGTCCAGAATAAAATTAGAGCTGAACATAACCTAAAAACTTCAAAATTATCCATAATAAGCAGAATAAATCTACTAAGCCAATGAATTTACTACTAAATACGTCTTCAGTGCAGTTCAATTGCTCAGTCATGTCTGACTCTTTACTACCCAATGGACTGCAGCACGCCAGGCTTCCCTGTCCATCACCAACTCTTATGGCTCCATATATGCCTGCAAATACGCCTATATTATAATATTTTTCTTATTTACTAACTATTTAAAAGAAAAAAAAATTACTCAAAGGACAAGAAGCAGTGAGTACTTAAATGTGTAAAATGTTCTGTTAGCATTTTTACAAAACACTCAAACCTAAGAGGAAGGTGACTCAGTCTCTGACCGTCAACGCCAGCACATACCGCTCCCGGGTTAGTGACAATCATGCCTTTGCATTCTTCTGCGTATTTCTGCCACTCGAGCTCTTCCCACTGAAGCATATTGGCAATCTCCTCTTCGGGCACCAGGGCTTTGCTGCACCGTAGTAAGTAAAGGAGGATCTGGTGCATGGACAGCACTTCTTTTCCTCCATCTTAGGTTACAGTGGAGAGAGAGGGAAAAAATAAGAGTACTCCATTAACAGCCAGTCATCTACCCAATCAGGAATAACAAGACAATGAGAGAAGAGCATTTGTAAAAAGGTAGTTTAGAATTTACATCATTAAACCATTGTTTAACCAGGTGCCAAATAACAGGCAAGCCATTTGTTTCACTGATGAACAGGGCTCATAAACCATCTCATTTATGAAAATGGCAACAACAACATTATAAATGATAAAATACTCCATTTCTGAGATAGGAATATAAAAAAGGTGCCTTCCTAAATAAATTTAAAACCACCTAGAGTAAAGAACCATAGTTTATAACATACGGAACCATGTTATGTTTTAAATATTTTGTCAGTCTTTATAGGGTAACAGATGAAAGTGACGTTACTTATTTAAGGAAATTCTAAGCTTTTATGAGATACTTATGGATGTTTTCAATAAACTATTGTTTCATTACAGTCTAATTTTTTGGTGCTAATGTGCTGCACCTGCCATGAGGAACAGAACTAAAGAGCTTATACCAATATCATGAAGATCATTATGGAGTTAGTACATGGAAAAAATACCAAGTATTCTGAGACTTACAGAAGCATATATTACCAAGTACCAGGGCTAAAAACAACAAAGTACATAAATAAAGTACCTCGGAAAAACTCAATTAATCTGGTACTTTGTGAAGCAAAGCCATTCATCTAATATGCACATTAATTTCAGGTTCACAGGCTTCTGTCTTCTCTTTAGGTTTAGTTTTTGGGTTTTTTTGGCCACACTGCATAACATATGGGCCCTCAGTTCCCCGACCAGGGACTGAACTCTCGTCATCCTCATTGGAATCATAGAGTTTTAACTACTGGACTGCCAAGGAAGTCTCTGGGTTTATTAGCTTCTTGACCAGTACGTACAACCAACTTCTCTCTGCCTAGTCCTACCCAAAAGAAGGACAAGAGCCCTGAAGGTGTAGAGAACAATAACTACTCTCCCCAAGGTCATAAGACATGCTAGAAACAGCAGTATAGGGCCAAACATTTCATGGAGAAACAAGGGGACCAAGATGCTGGAGACAGGCAGGCATGAATGACGGGGTTCTATTTGTGCTAGAAGAGTTTATGACACCCAAGGAATCTAGGATACTAGAAAATGGAAGAAGATAAAAGATTTTAATTTGAGTTGCGATGGGCTAAGATCTTGGGCCTACACTTTGAAGACAGAAGACAGTGAGGATCAAAATTTCTTTTTGACTTGTGTTTTTCTATCTCAGATGCTGCTCTGGAATTAAATGGCATTGCCGCTGTAGGGCTACTATATATGTAGGAATGCATTCATTTATTAATCTAAATACACATTCATTCATTCAATAATTACCAGCACCTATTATGCAGCTGGCCAAGGAAACACAGTGCTAAACAGCTGAAACTCTTACATTCCAGAGGAGAGAAAGAGACAATAAAAAGCAACTACTTAATAACAGATCAGAGATGAGGGCTCTGAAAACGGATCAAACTGGACAACTATACATGAAAGGGTGGTCAGGAAAGATGTCTTTGAAAAGCTGCCATCTGACAGACTTGAAAGAAGCAGAGGAGCTCCATGTGGCTACCTGGGACAGGAGTGTCTCTGGTAGAAAGAAAAGCCAAAGCCCAAAGGTGGGACTGATGTGTTCCAGGAACTGCGAAGAGGCCAGCGTGGACAGAGCAAATTGAGGAGGAGAGGCAGCAGGGAAATTAGATCTTGCAAAGCTTTACAGAGCACAGTAAGAGCTCTGGAAGTGACTTTCAGATGGGAGCGTGTTTTTCACCATTATGTGCCTGGCACTATGAGTGGTCCCATGTAACAATTATGGAAAAAAACAAACAAACAAAAACATAAGCTCCAGGCCTTCAAGAAGCAAGTTGGCTAACGATGATTAATCACAACAGTTCCTAGAGGAATCTTTGCAGGTAATATTCTGAAAAGAGTTCTCTTAATTAAAGACACTGAGTCTCTTTAAAAAAAAAAAAAAGAAGTAACTAAAGTAGAAAATACAATCAACCTACATGAGGACATGTTCTGTCTACTCTTCTTACTATTATGCACAGCAGTGAAAAAAAAAAATGGTATGCCTCATTACAAAACATCTGCCTTAAAACTACAAGTCACCTTTGATTAACAAACTTCCATGGTTAAGGACATATTTCTCAGACTCTGTCTCAACAGACATTTTAATCTGCTTGCATGTGACAGGCCTTTCTCAATCAGTGATGTTTTCCGCTTTGCTAAGGAGCCCAGCAAATCATAATGCCCCTTGGTCAGTCTGAGTCCATAGTAACCTCTGCTTCTGCAGGGGCGCCTGAAGTGAGCAGGTGGACAAGAGACCTCTAAGGCCAGAGCAAGTTGACTTACTGCATGTGCTAACGTAAGGAAGGAGCAGCAGGGATAAAGGAAACCTAGCCCTGAGAAGAACGGCCACACTGAGGAGATTCTAGGAACCAAGGAAAGGGGAAAACACAGCAAGATTACTAAGGAGTGCTGTGAGCTTATAAGGATACATCAGAGGAGCAGAGTGTTGTTTTGCTATAAGGATTAGAGAAGAACATTCAGATTTTATTTGGGAATGTTGGAAGAAAAAAAGATTTGCAACTCTAGCTATACACATTGGTGCTGGAAGCCACCCCACGGTTACAGGTAGCCAACTTCAGGACACTTCAAATAAGTGGGAAAAGGACTAAGGGCCCTGAGTTTAAAGTGAAAAGAATAAAACAAAAACTCAAAGAGCTACTGAGAGGGAGGAACACTTAAACCTACAAACCAAGGGCACTGCCCAATTTAGCAGAAGAATACCTGTGGGACAAAGAAGGAATGCCACCAAATGCTCTGAGAATGCTTCTACCTAGTTTGGGTGCGTGCTGATGAGGGAGGAGAGTTTTATAGCTGCATGGAAATAGAAAGAATTTTTTAAAAACATACACACATCAGGCACGAGGTACTGCTAAAGGAGAAACTATAAACCCATGCTGAAAACTGCTAAATATTTTAAAGAACAGCTAAAATCTAAAAAGATAGATATTTACCAGTGTGAAAAAGTAGAAACTCAGGATAGATAACATGAAGTGAAACCCTTACAGGAATATAAGGAAAGGTAGACAGAACTAGAGAATCCCTCACACCCAGCCTGGCAAAAAGAACATTGCAAAAATATTTGTGGGATGACTTTCTGAAGCAGATAAATAATGTGGGCCCTTGCTCGCAGACTGCCATGAATTTACTAATGTTAATGAATTGGCTCTTTTGGTTTGTCTGCTTTGCTGCATGTTTATGTTGGGGATTTATGGAACTATGTCACTGAGGGCTAGGAAGTAATCTTTATCTCGTTGGCTGAGATAAATAGGACTCGATATAAATGAGAAATTAGAGCGGGTAAGCTAAGGTTAGCAGGAATTTTGCCAGCACTGGGACTGGAACTGTGACAACGGCTCATTATTCGGGAAGAACTGGAGTTTGTGTTTCAGGGAATGAATCTGGACAGTCATTAATGAACTGACAGACTTTATAAACTGTTTCTTAGAGACTTAATTCTCTTAGTTTATATTGCTTGATTATTTATATGGTTATTGGGAGGAGGGGCAATTTGTTAGGGAATTTCTGTTAAGAACACACTGGTTAAATGAGTATTTCTCAAGAGTATAACACTCAGTTTTAAGAAACATATAATACTGTCTTTCCCTACACTGAGAATAACTATATAACTGCATTACCTAGATGCAGACATATAATTATGTCTCCCAAATATTACTACAGGACACCTTTATATAATCTTAAGTTTTGAAAACTTTTATTAATAGCACAGAATTTTCTCAATTCTCCAAAGTTACATGAAGACACTGTATCAATTAATGTCTTTTTCCAAACTACACTTCCCTCCTGGGAATTCTGATATACTCTCGTCCTCTCTGGCCCTCTGTGAGCCATAGCTAAAGAACTACTTCTCCAAAATGAGACAATTTTCAAAAATCAATCTGCTAGATAGTTGATTTGCAAAATTGATTTGGGATTCTCAAAGCTTTACTACAGCAGTGATATAAGCAATCAACAGGCTTTTCTGTAAGTGCAGCTTTTGTATCGTGAATTATGCCCTGCCCGAGCCCTGGTTACAGTCAAGATAAAACCTTAAACTGGCTCTAGGAGAGCTCATATCAACTGTCTGACTACTAAAGGTGGTGACAGGGATAAGGAAAGAAACAAAAATTTGAGAAAACTCTCATGATATCAATAAACTGATTGTTGTGATTTGACTTCTGGTAAACTGACCTGCACTGAAGAATCCTTGGTTTAATCTATTAGCTAAACTTTGGATAAATTTGTATAAAGCAACTGAGACAGCTGAGTTCAAAGCAGGTCGACTGAGGAACTAGAGAAAAATTATAATGACTGGTACACTTTCAATCTATATATTATTATAAACTGTTATGAACAAAAAGCCGATGAGAATAAGAGGACCATGAAATACCTAAAATACTATATAAAAGTTGTTCATTCTCAAATAATTTCTCAATTTGTATGGAAATACAAAAAACCTCGTATAGCCAAAGCAATCTTGAGAAAGAAGAATGGAACGGGAGGAATCAACCTACCTGACTTTAGGCTATACTACAAATCCACAGTCATTAAGACAGTATGGTACTGGCACAAAGACAGAAATATAGATCAATGGAACAGAATAGAAAGCCCAGAGATAAATCCACGCATCTATGGATACCTTATCTTTGACAAACGAGGCAAGAATATACAATAGAGAAAAGACAACCTCTTTAACAAGTGGTGCTGGGAAAACTGGACAGCCACTTGTAAAAGAATGAAACTAGATCACTTTCTAACACCATACACAAAGATAAACTCAAAATGGATCAAAGATCTAAGCATAAGACCAGAAACTATAAAACTCCTAGAGGATAACATAGGCAAAACACTCTCTGCTATAA
>ML661338.1:25219918-25232319 GCA_007570785.1 Antilocapra americana | reverse complement strand
AGAAGATATAAAAATGGCTAACAAACACATGAAAAGATGCTCAACATCACTCATGATCAGAGAAATGCAAATCAAAACCACAATGAGGTACCACTTTACACCAGTCAGAATGGCTGCCATCCAAAAGTCTACAAGCAATAAATGCTGGAGAGGATGTGGAGAAAAGGGAACCCTCTTACACTGTTGGTGGGAATGCAAACTAGTACAGCCACTATGGAAAACAGTGTGGAGGTTCCTTAAAAAGCTGCAAATAGACCTGCCATATGACCCAGCAATCCCACTGCTGGGCATATACACCAAGGAAACCAGAATTGAAAGAGCCACGTGTACCCCAATGTTCATCGCTGCATTGTTTACAATAGCCAAGACATGGAAACAACCTAGATGCCCATCAACTGATGATTGGATAAGAAAGCTGTGGTACATATACACAATGGAATATTACTCAGCATTAAAAAAAAATTCATTTGAAGCAATTCTACTCAGATGGACGAAACTGGAGCCCATTATCCAGAGTGAAGTAAGCCAGAAGCAAAAACAACAATACAGTATATTAACGCATATATATGGAATTTAGAAAGACAGTAACGAGAACCCAACATGGGAGACAACAAAAGGAACGCAGATGTATAGAATAGACTCGTGGACTTTGTGGATGAGGGTAAGGGTGGGATGATATGGGAGAAGGGCATTGAAGCATGTTAATTGTCATGTGTCTAATCAATCGCCAGCCCAGGATTGATGCTCGGGACTGGTGCAGCGAGATTTCCCGGGGGGGGAGGGAGGAGGGAGGGGGGTTCCGGATGGGAAGCATATGTAAACCCATGGTGATATCATGACAATGTATGGCAAAAACAATAAAAAAAAAAGAAAAAAAAAAAGTTGTTCATTCTCACAGGAGCTCAAGTAAGATGCAACTATTAATAATAACAATGCGATAACTTTTTATGTATCAGATGCTAGTAAAACCCAATGTTGGCAGATGTATCGGAAAAGGGTGGTGTCAAAAATGCTGGTTAGAACTACAAACTGTCCTTTCTAGAGAAAACCTGGCCAACTCTTTCCAAATTTAAAATGTGCATACTGTCTTAAAAAATAATTACTTCTAGAACTCCACCTTATACAAACACACAAATACAAAAGGATAGACGCATAAGACTATATCTGAAGTATTGACATGTAATGGGGCGGGGGTGGGGGGATGCGGAATAGAGACTCCCAAAATACTCCTGACTACAGGAACTGTTGAAAAAAAACAAACCCGATGTCTATTCATCTATAGAATGCCACACGGGTATATGTGTGTGTGTGTGTGTGTTAGTCACACAGTCGTGTCCAATTCTCTGTGACCCCACGGACTACAGCCCACCAGGCTCCTCTGTCCATGGAATTTTCCAGACAAGAATACTGGAGTGGGTTGCCATTTCCTTCTCCAATGCAAATTTTAGTAGTAGTAGTTTAGTTGCTAAGTCATGTCCAACTCTTGTGACAGGCTTCTTCTGTCCATGGGATTCTACAGGTAAGAATACTGGAGTGGGTGGGTTGCCATTTCCTTCTCCAAGGTATTTATATAGAGGATGTCTGAAACAGCAGGGTAAAAAGGTCAAGTTGTGTAACATGTTTAGTGTTATCTCACTTAAAGAAAAAAGCATAATTCTCTCTATATAGGTTAAAACAAATACAAATCAAACAATTTATAGCATCTACTTATTCTCACACATCTAGAAGCTGGTGTTCACTTTTTTACTTCATACACTTTTGTACTGTTTATATGTGCGCACACGCACACACACACACACAGAGTGGACACAATTAAGGGCAAAGGTAACACTTCAATTTTGTGAAGAAAGAATGGTCTTTTCAATAACTGGTGCTAGTCAATTGAATGTCATATTGAAAATAATGAATCTTGACCCATATCTTATGTTTTTGTAAAAACAAATTTGAGACAGATTATGGGACTAAATTTGTAGAAAATATAGTATAGTATCCTGATGACCTAGAGGCAGGCAAAGTTTTCACAAGTAAGATACAAAAAGCTCTAAGCAAAAAGGAAAAATAAGAATTAAATTTAAGAACTTTTGTTCAACAAAAAAAATCACCTTTAAGACGGTGAAAAAGCAATCACAGAAAAGGTATTGGCAATACATATATTGGCCAAAAGACTCATATAATAAGTATGTATACAAATACCTACAAATAACTGAGAAAAAGGCAAATAAAGCAACAGAAAAATGAGCTGAAGGTTTGAACAGGCACTTCAAAAGTCAACAAGGAAAAAACAAAAGTCAACAAGGAAATGGTCTATGTATGAAATGGTGCTCCATTTCATTAGTCATTAGGGAAATGAAAATTAAAACCATACTGTGATACCTCTGATGCTCATCAGACTAGCTAACTTGAAAAAGAAAGAAAAACGCCAAGTGTTGGTGCAAATGTGGAGTAACTTGAACTCTTATCTATACTGCACATGGGACAACAAAAAGGTACCGTCATTTTGGAAAACTGTTTGAAAGTATCTACAAAGCAAAATATAAAAACATCCAGAATTTCTACTCCTAGGTATATGTCCACTACAGGAAACCATAAATATGCTCATCAAAAGGCACGTACAAGAGTTTGGTGAACATACGAGTGCTATCTGTAAGAGTCAAAAACTAAAAGTACACAAATGTCCATTAATCACAGACAGGTTAAATACATTTTAATTTAGTCACACTGTGTAATACTATACAGCAATTAGAATGTGCCAAATACAGTTAACAGGTATTTCAAAAACAAAATAAAGAAGAAGATAGAAAAATATATACATACACAATTCTAACTTTAATAATTCAAAAACAAGTGAAACTAATACATGGTATTTTCAAGACAGAATAGAGGTTGCCTTAAGGAGTCGGGTGATGACTTCTAAAGGGGTTCTTTGATGCTGATAATCTTGAGTGAGGTACTGAGTACAGACTCATATTCACTTGGTGAAAATTCACTGGGTCTTAGGACAAATTCACTTTTCAGTATTTGTGTTCTACTTCAATCAAAGGTTTATCTTTCAAAAATGAGAGACTATCAAAGAATGAGTAGAAACCACATTCACTCTCATTAGTAACAAAATACATGAATATTTAACTAAGGCACTCTTATGACCGATTAAATAAAGTCTGAAAACAAGTATTTACTGAGCCCCTGCTATGTGCCAAGGAATATGTTAGTAGTGATACAAGATAGACTGTTAATGCCTCAGCCCCATGGAGCTACAGTTGGAAGGAAGGAAACAAAGAAAGAAAGTCCAAAATGTGAAGAAGACTAATAACTCATTTTTTACAGCAGCATAAACTGATGGGATTCTTTTGATAAGAAATTTGGTACTATATATCATGATCTTTAAAAATATCCATCTACCTGATGAATTACTAAAAATTGGGATGCAAAACATGTATCAGTATGATGTCTAGCATGTAAAAAAGTTATGAAGGGAAAAAAATGAAAATATACATCAAAATGGACACATCATTTTGAACTCACCATTTTCTAAAGATTTTTAGTGATGTCATATTGTGAAAAACAAATCAACCATAATTTGCCATCCAATAACAAAGTTCATTTTCCTGTATCCTTCTGAGTTTTTTTTTAAGTAAGTATATTTTCAAAAGAAAGTCTAATAAATAAGTCAATTCTGTTTAAAAATAAGCCAAGAGATCTTTTTCTTTACAACAACCTGAGTGTCATCCCTGGATAGTTACGAGAAACATTTTGTGAGAGTTGAAATCCCACAAAGTAAATACCTGACACAGGATTTTTCTTTAAGATGATTTTAAAATAAGTGTCCAAACTCTCTTAGAGATTTGTTTGGTCATAAAATTCCTAGCAGCAGACAGACACAGAAAGGAATGGCTTTTCAACAAACTCACTCTAATACCATTTTCTCATAAGTTTATCATTAAAGCTCCATTACAAAATCATAGATTCATTCACTTGAAAAGAAAAACAAAAGGACCTCTCAATAGAATGAAACCAGTGGACTTCCCTGGTGGTCCAGTAGTTAAGACTCCATACTTCCACTGCAAGGGGTGGGGGGAGTGGTGGTGGTGGTAAGGGGGCCACAGGTTCCATTCCCGGTCAGGGAACTAGGATCCCACATGCTATGTGGCATGGCCAAAAAACAAAATGAAAAAATAAAGACAAAAAGAAATAAAATATGCAGATATAAAAAAGAAAATGTTTTGAATGCATTTTCCAAACAAAATAAACATTAATACTAAAACTATGATTAATGCTATGTTAAAATAAGCCACTTGTGACTGAGTGGACTGAGGAGAGGGTATCAAAGACAAAAGCTGGAGGAAAATCTACACTAGAATGAACAGATGAGGCAAAAGCCAAAAAGGACGAACCAGAGAGCCAGAAGGCAAGTAAGGAGCGTGCAGCAGGCAGAACACACCAAAAGCCCAGGCATCATATTAGGGAGGAGATGCAACTGAGGTGGGTCCACTGGATTTGGTCTGACATCAGCAGCTCCAGAGGGGTGAGGACACGTAAGAGGGAGTGGGATGCCACAGCAAAGCCAGGCTTTGAACAGCCCAGAATCCAACAGGCTCCTGGACGGCTCTAAGGCATGGGGGAGGCAAGTGCTCCCCCATGTTCATGAGGAGGAGAGCATGAACACGAGGCCGAATTCGTGAACTGCTGATATGTAGATGTGGGCAGAAAGCTGACACGCTGAAAAGCTCCCCAGCTGAAATTATAAACCACAGATTTACTGCAGCAGTCACTTTTTTTTTTGGTCTCCTGTATCACCGAGAGGCCCAAATATTGGAAAAGAAAAGGCAAATGGTTGAACTGACATTTGCACGGAAGGTGGTAGTTATTAGCACAAGGGGCTGAGGCCACTAGAGCTGAGAGACCAAAGTCGGAGGATTGGACTGAAGCAGGAAAGCAAAGAAAGGTGGCTGCACACATTGAGAAAAAAGGATGCAAGCAGAAGCAAAGGGAATAAGGAGATGAGAAACTGGAAGTATAAGTGGATGTCACCAAAAAGTGTGACACGAGAATGAGATTCCAGGAAAGAATTCACTTAGGACGGCAAAGATTTTACAAACAAAAAGGCATCCAAATATCTCATTAAAAGCCCAACCATCTAAGAAAAAAAATACTAAATACAATGCCATATCTCACAGCTAGCCTCTTGACAAAAACTTTAAATTTAAACAGTTAACATACTGCTTTAAAAAACAAGCAGTCATATGTTTACTTATATATGTATGTTTAATATCATGAGAATAAATTGTTCTTACTATAAAATGAACAAAAGTATATGTCAAGAAAGAAAGAACTCCCATGATACCACTATCTTACCACAACTATTACTGCAGTTATTTTTAGCACAGTTATAATCATATTCTTTATAAAATTTCATAAATTGTTTTCTAATTAACTATATGCATTTTTTAAAGCCACATACATTTTTCCACTTTAATTTTAATACTTGCATGATATTTTATCAAGTAGCCTCTCAAAATTTTAAAATCAATTTTCCCACTGCACATCTAATTTGGGGCTATCATAAATTATATGGGGGTATAAATCAGCATGTATAATGTTACATTTTCATGCCTCACCTGAGAAGTAGATAATTAAGGGTCTGAGGTGGGAAAGTTGCCCCTAAAGATCGAAAGGAGAATGGCTTATTTTCAGATGTACTATCTCACCAGGTCACTGACAAGCCAAAAGATTTACCTGGAAGAAATCTTACAAAACGTGGCATGAAATGAAATCTTGGACAACAGGGAGGACTGTCTTCAAACAAAGGACCTAAAGCAAACAAGTGAAAAGGAAAGAAAAAATAAATAAAACTACCTTGAGAAACAAACACTGAAACTTAATTCCCAAGATTTATGATAACTAAAAAGAAACACGAATACCAACAGAAGTAGGGACATAACAAACACTGCCCCAACTTCTACTCAACAGCTAAATCAATCATGTGGTAACTGCCACAAACATCCCATGAAGACTGCAGTGAGGAGACCCCCCAAAGAAAGGGAAAAATAAAAGCCCCAAGGATACATACAGTATATGGCACATACAGTAAAACTAGTTTTAGAAATTCAAACATATAAAGATTTTTGTTATAACTGAACTATTGCATGATATAATACGCTTGTGTTTTCACTGTGTCCCATTTTAATCAATACAACCGGGGGGAAAAACAGAGAAATACTATTCAAAATTTGGTTTGAAAAGCCATTCATCAACACACTGTTTTAAAAATAAATAAATAAATGTCTGATGGAATAGAGGCATTTCCAAGAGTGAACTATTATCCAAGAACCAAGTATCGGTTTTGAGCTGATGTAGCATACAATGTGTGTGTGTTTTAAGAGTTAACTAAAGTTCTGTTTTAATGAACTGTCATTTTGGAAGAAGTTTATTACAGTAAAGTCCAACAGACTTATTAAGATATTAACTAATGAGATTTCCCCAATGCAGATAAATCAAGGTAGTTATTCAACATAACTGATACCATCTTCCTAGGTACCAGTTACTTGACAGTTAATGGTAATCTTCCATAATGGACATGGTCCATCTGTAGTTAAATGAGATCCGTAACAACTCATTTATGTCAAATGATAAGAAGCATGCCTACGAATAATAAACTTATCCTTGCAGTTCAAAAGTGAGAGGAATTTCAACTATGTACCCCCACCTTTTTACAAGAGTTTTCACATAATCACAACATTCTCCCACAAGCACTACACTTTTCTTTAAATCCTATTTACCTTTGAGATTCCAGTCATACAATTCCAAAATATCTCTGAATAGGAATAATGAAAAGAGTTCAAGTCCTTTCACACAAAAGTTCTGAAAAATAAATCAGAAACCGAAATTACTGTAGTACTGCAACTATATATTAACTGATGCTTCAGCTTGTTTTAGTCAAGTGTTTTAAAAAGTGTCTACTGCAACTGTACTAAAATAGTTTAACTTCCTAAAAACCTTGGCCACTGTCCTATAGTAGCTCAGTGTCTTGAAACATTAATGAAGTAAGCAATAATGTCACTAGAATTCCTAAGAAGATGTGAGCTTGGCCCTTCTCAATGTACAAATAAAGTGATGTGAAATTTAAAAATCAAAGTCTCTTTTATGTCATATTTTTCTAACCCAATTATAAAACATATCTGAATCTCTTAGGGACTTTCTGTTAATTCAAATTATACACTGAGCAGCCAGCTCCAATAGATTTGTTCCCAGCACCGCCCCCCACCTCTGCTCACCACACCTCAAATACACCCAGAATCACTACTGCCAAGTTACCATAAATTAGAAGTCTCTGTGACAAAAAAGTTCCAGCTCTTAATGAAGGCAAATAAAGGGCTACGAAAAACGACAGAAATTTGTACCAAAATTTCTGCTGTAAACAAGCTTAACAGATGATATATCCACGAATGAGACTTGTCTCATAATTCTTCCTCCTACTTGTTTTGCTCAGGGTTCATAAATCACCCTGCGTGAGATCACGCCAGAAGTCATCAACTTTTACAATAGCAAATGAAGGTTTATGACCTTAAAAATCAAAAGGAAGCAAAAAAAAAAACCCTTCCAAGCTGAAGAATGAAGGGGCAGCCCTTTCTCCTTAACTCTTTTTGAAAGATAGGTAGAATTAACAGGACTTGCCCGGAATGAAATAGGTGCAAACTAAGCATGCATGTCATGCTTATCAATCTCCGTGGGTGCTCCGCTGCCCTGGACAGAGCCGCACTGTTAAACAAGGTCTGCAAGAGGAGCCAGGGGCTCAGGAAATCGACCCCAACTCCAACACAATGCTAAGTGCACAAGCTTGTTTGCTGTCTGGTTGTTATTTCTTAGTGTGATTTGTTGACACCACTAAAGTCAAGATCAGGCAATGAATCATTCTGAGATTCACATTAATCTTGCTTTGGAATTTTAAACCTCTTGCATATATTTAGATAAATCTGCTGCTGAGCATCTGCAGTGAAAAACAATTAGGAAAAATATGTAAATATATGGGAAGAAAAATGAACCAAGCATTGATCTTGTCACTGGAGATAATGAATAAGATTATTCCCACAGCTATCAGATTCAGTTTCACTTTCCTAATTTCCTCTCTGATAACGACCAGTAACCAAAAGCTGTCCCTTGTCCAAAACAAACTAGAAACAGATGTACAGTTACCATCACGAAACTTTCAGTAGCTGCAACATGAGGAGAAACGGGTTCAAAAATAGGTCAAAAAGTTGGGAAACGACCTGAATTTTAACCTCGTTCCTAAAGCTACATCTGACTACAGTTACGTCCGACTGGTCTTTTTCAACAGTGAACACAATAATAAGAGTATCCTTATGGCAAAAAGCCAGAGCTGGTCAAGTTCAGTGCTTTAAAGATATATAACTATGGGATAAACAAAAGAGCAAACTGCATCAAGCTGTTAAATAATCTTCTCTCTTACCTCAGGCATCATCTCTTCGATGAAATGAATCGTGTAGTCTATGTTGAATCTAATTACTTTACATAGTGGAATCTGTAATAATAAGGAAAGGGTCAGTTTCAAAATGCCTTCCTGTGCTCACCACGTGTTGGCTACCTGACCCAGGAGGCCATGAACCAAATGAGAAAGTTTCACCTTAATCTAAGCTGCTAACAATACTGCACATGAAGTCTGACCACAACTGCTGGATTTTAATGCAAGAACCTGGCTGACCTGGTCTCTACAGGAAACCTGCATAATGTTGGTGTTTAATTAACTGTATTAGCAGTAGCAACACAAACATGACAAGAGCTCATTAAATCCAAATATATTGCCTCTAAAGAATTAATAAAACCACAAATACTTCTTTCTCTCAGGTTTTTAAAACCTTTCAGAATCTTCAGCTCTTCAGGCAGATCTGGGATAGCAGGCTGACAATTCATCAGTTACAGATTCATAAGTCACTGAAGTACACACAACTCATTCTGCCTTTTTGGCTCTGAAGCAAAAGCAATCACGGCAATAAAAATAATAATAGCTAACACTTACTAGCTAGGTAGGCCCTGTTCTACTGTTTCATATACTGTCAGTCATATAGCCATCCTCTGAGATAGGTACAATTATTCTCCCTAGTGTACAGTGGAAGAAACAAAAAATAGAGAATCAGATACTTTGTCTAAGGTAATGTGTGTGTGTATGTGTTAGTCGCTCAGTCATGTCCAACATTTTGCAACCCTATGGACCCACCAGGCTCCTGTGTCCATGGGATTCTCCAGGCGAGAGTACTGGAGTGCATTGCCATGCCCTCCTCCAGGGGATCTTCCTGACCCAGGGATCAAAAACAAGTGTCTCTTACATCTCCTGCATTGGCAGGTCGGTTCTTTACCACTAGTGCCACCTGATAACAGGTATCTGGTGAATTAGAAACCCTTGCTCCAGACCCCAGTTCTAAGCCACTAGGGTACCCATCTCTCATTACCTGTCCTAATACTGTCCCAATAATATCTGTCCTAATACTCAGGGTATGTGTGAAGATGAAGGAAAGCTCAGGTGAAATAAATCCACATCTGTCTTGCTTTACCAGTGTATCAGCAGATTCCAGCCTAGTGCCCAGGTTTAAGAGGTTTTCTCTAGGCGTATTTTTGAATGAACAGAGGACTGAGAAAGGGAGAGGTCTCAGGTTAGAGCAGTGGTTTGGCTGAGAAGCTGGGGAAAATAAGAGACACAGAAGCCCTAGAGATGTGTTAAGTAGGCTTTTCTGGCCACTCAATCTGTCCATACGATGATTTTATATAAACGTCATCATTTTTACAAACCACAGCAATTAGAAAGAAACAAATTTTAACTCCACCAGCAAAAGGAGTGGTAAGAAAAACAAACAGTCTTACAATGCCATCTACTGGAAATCTTGTTCTCAGAAATGAAGTTTAGCTCTTAGGTGCTTTTTTTTTTTTGAAGGATAGTGGCTAATTTAAGGGAAATTCATAATTAACTTTAATAAGACATCCACTTTCAACTTTCTCGTGGTAATGGGTTCTAAACCAGCTGAAGCGACATGCTAAGACCACTATCATTTTTAAGTTCTTTCTTCCTACAAGCTTTTAAAAATATTTGAGCATAGTTTATGAATAATTTGTGAAATTATTCATAGTTTTAAAATACATTACTAACAACCGATAGATTTATAGATAACTCTAAAATAGGCCACATCCTCTATCTTTTAAAAAGGCAGAGAAAAGCATGTAAACGAGCTTAGAGTATGATACAGTGTAACCTGTCAGGGCCATTAAAAAAACAAACAAAATATTGAATAGTATAAAGTACAAAAGAATCAAAGAGGAGGTTAACATTTGAGTTGAGTCTTCAAGGATGAGAAGGAATTTTCCAGATCATCCAGAAAATTAATTGGAAAAGAAAAAGGTGTTTGTTTATTCTTTTAAATCAATTTTTATTGGAGTATAGTTGCTTTATAATGTTGTGTTAGCTTCTACTGTACAGTAAAGTGAATCAGTCACAGATACACATGTATCTCCTCCTCCCTTTTCGATTTCCTTCCCATCTAGGTCACCACAGTGCATTAAAGAGCAGGAATTTAGTTTCCAGCAAGACAGAGAAAAAGGAGCTGGGGCCAAAACAGGTCAGTTAGCTCTTCAGGAGTGAAATGCATGGAGACAGAGACACAAGGAAATTCTAGAAAGTGTGAACTATATTCTGCAGATCTTATAAACCAGGTTAAGGATTCAGAGCTATCCTTATGGCAACAAGAAGTCATTCAAGTGCTTTAAGTGAGAGACCAACATAGTTTCATATGGGTGGGTTGCTGTGTAAACGGGGTGGGAAGGACGTACAGAGGAGGAAGGCAAGAGACCAGGAGTCTAATGGAACAGCCCAGGAGTCGAATGAAGAGAAGTCCAAAAGAGGAAGGGGAAGAATTTTAGACACAGGAGATGGGACGGAAACACAAAGTGACCATTCTGACCTGGAAATGAGAGAGGAGAGAGAACAGAGGATAATTTCCAGATTTCTAGCCTAAGGGAATAGATAGGTCAGGATGACATCAATACAGGGAAATTCACAGGGTGTAACTCTAAGTCCCTTAAACTCAGTATGTAGAGAAGATGACCAGTTCAGTTTCACACAAGTGGAGGGTGAGGGACCTGAGGGGACATCAAGGTGGGTGTGTCCAATGCACAATCTGAAATGTGAGTGTGAAGCACAGAGCCATGTGTCACAGCTGTAAATATTAATGTCAGAACATGCATGAGAGGAAAAAACATGGGAGACGTTGCATTACATGGGGAGTGCATTCAGGAGAGAAAAGGACCAGAACCCTTGGAAGCGTCAAGAGGGAGAGAAAGAGCAGAAGTGTAAACTTTACTCCTTCTGCTCTATGCAACAGCAGCTCTGCTGGTGATCAATGCAACCATAGTCCCTTCCTCAACGACTTCAGCTAAAATCACTACGGGGGACTCCTTCTTTATTTAATCTCTCCTCTTACACATACTGTATTTTCCTTAGGGCAGTCACCCATACCACTGGAGCCCTTCTCAGACACACAAATTTGGGAAGGCAGAGTCTCTCTCTATTTAAACTTTCAACTCTAAGACTCAAAGAGAACTTGTCCTTTTCCTATATATTGGGAACTCAGTTGATCAAGAGTTCAGTCAGCCAATCAAACAATATAAACGCCCTTGATCTTTTCTTAAAACACATTTGAGTAGTGACTAACACTAACTCCCATCTCATCCTACCAGAAGCAAATAAAAAAAACATTGCTAAACTTCTACATTCTAACTCTACTATTTCCAGGCACTAAATGACTACAATCCAGGACAGCGAGGCCATTGGAAATGGAAAGCCAATTAAGGCAGCAGGGAAAGGATCACGGCGATTCTTTGTGCTTTTGAGGGCGGGATAAAATATTACGAATGTTACAAATCTAGGTAACCATAGTTATGTTATCGAAGTCCTTAAAAACGCCAGGTATTATAAGTAATAACAAATGTACTACATAAATAGATAAAATTCTCCTGGAATGCTCTATACTTAGCCAACAAGGCTTTCAATCCACTTTAATTCAAGAAGACCTTAAGAGAACCTGTCAAAACTAAACTGGGTTGAGATTTTAACATTACCATCATTTACATGCCCTTCATGCTGATGTGTTCTCTCTAGCAAGAAAATGAATCAGAACAGTAAAGCGATTTAATAATTCTTTTTCTTGGGAGGCTATTTCAAATTCAAGAGGCCTTTGATGGATCTAATTCCTATGAACTGTACAACACTCAGCTTAAAACTCGATTTATTTTATCAACATCTCTAACATAAATGATGGGGCTTATCTTCTCATTACAGAGTTAAGTTCTCAAGTTCTGAGAGCTTGAATATTTATATATATATATATATATATATATATATA
>ML661338.1:25031918-25219908 GCA_007570785.1 Antilocapra americana | reverse complement strand
TATATATATATATATATATATATATATATACACACACATGCTGAAGTCAGGAATTTTTCAGTTCTATCTTTTATTTTATAGCAACAGTAACAACTGCAATTAATTTCACACTAGCAGCCTCTCAGTGCCAAAACCTTGTGTTGAGAACTTTAATAAAGCTCAAAGAACCACTTCCAGGTCACATAAGTACCAAGAATCAGTTAAAAAAATAAAAGAATTAGAAGAAAAACTCAAATGTCTGTCTAACATCTTATCCGAAATAATAAGTGCCAAATGTACTGTATATTAAACATCATGATAAACACTTTTCATGTGTCATCTTATTTATTTTTGTAAAAGCCAGTAAGAGTATCACAACTAATAACCTCTATTTTACAGATGAGAAAAGTCAAAGTTATAAAAATTGAAATGTCAAACCATACAGCTAGTAAATAGAACCACTAAAGTTTAAACCCTCTCTGAAGCATACAGCTTTCCTTCTTTAAAGTGACCCTAAAAGTTAAAATGAGATCTATATTACTCAAAGGGAATTAATAGATAAGATAGATAACTTTCAAGTATTTTCATGGTAACTAACTTTATTGTATTTGCAAGTCCTCTGAGGGAAAAAAGAGAGAAATGTATAATGTAGAGGAAAGTTGGAGTAAATGACTTCTAAAGGCCTTTGCAACTCTAAGACTATGAGATGTAGTGTAACAAAGGGTTTGAGGGCCTAATTGAGACATTTTAAAAGTAATAAAATAAGAAACCTCCAAATTTAAAAACATCCTAGTGCCTTTTCATAAAAATTATTTAAAAATTGTCTAAACAACCTAAACATCCATTGACAGATGAATGGATAAAGAAGATATGGTACATATATACAATGGAATACTACTCAGTTATAAGAAAGAACAAAATGGGGAGGGAGGTTTAGGAGGGAGGGGACATATGTATACCTATGGCTGATTCATGTTGATATTTAACAGAAAACAACAAAATTCTATAAAGCAATTCTTCTTCAGTTAAAAAAGTAATTAATTTAAAAAGGACCAAAATAAAGTCATCTGAAGCAACAAGGAAGCAATTAGAGGTTATCATGCTACGTGAAGTAAGTCAGAAAGAGAAAGACAAATGCCATACAGTGTCACTTACATGTGGAATCTAAAATAGAGCACAAATTAACTTATCTACAAAACAGAAACAAATACACAAACAGAGAGCAGATTTGTGGTTGCCAAGGGAGAGGGGAAGAGATTGCAAACTACTACACTTAGAATGGATTAACAACAAGGTCCGACTGTGTAGCACAGCAAACTGTATCCTGGGATAAACCATAATGGAAAAGAATATAAAAAAGAATGTATATGTGTGTATAACTGAGTCACTTTGCTGTACAGCAGAGATCAGCACATCATGTAAATCAACTTTAATTCAATTAAAAACAAATTGTCCAATTTAAAATTTTGTAAGTATGGATGGTGATGGATGTTCATTAGACATCATGGTGATCACTTCACAATATATACAAATACTGAATCATTATTCTATATATCTGAAACTAGTAACATTATATGTCAATTATACTTCAATAAAAAATATAGTTCAATATTACACAATTTTCTATATTATGGTTCACCCTAGAGATACGTGATATGTATTATCAAGTGATTTTATTTTTACACTTACAATGTAATCATCTTCTCAAAAAAAAAATTCTCTGAGATAAAATACACTGTGGCATAAAGAAAATCTCATTAACAAACAATTTGTTTTAAATTAGTATCATATCTACTGAAAAAAAAATAGAAAGTGGAAAGATTAGACAAAGATTTTATTCTTTACTCTCCAATGGAACAGAATTTCACATTTCATATAAACTAAAATAACTTTTCAAACTGCAGATATAATTTCTTTTAACTAAACCACAAAGAATTAAAGAACATTCTACTTCGATGTACATACACTGTAGCTATAAATTCAGGAAGTTTCTATAGCAGTGTCTTGACTGGCTCATGGATACCTCTACATTCCCTTCCTGAGTTGCCTGTGAATTCTCCTCTACATCCAACTAGAATATACAATAAGTAAGACAACCCCTAAGACAGCAGCTTTGAAACAGAAAGATTTTGACTTACAGATACAGGACTTCCATCTGAACCGATTACCAACAGATTGGCCTAAATACCTGTATAAGAATATCATGGATCTGTATGTCAAAGTCTCTTAAAGAGGACATCTTCCTGGGATGCAAAAGCAGAAAACGATGAAGTTAACTCAGGCTCCAGATGTCCCGAACAAGCTCCATTTCTTTACCTATGACTCATAGACTAAGTAATAGCTTCTCCTTAAAACTTTCCAACTCTCTTTGAAGGACACCCACCTCAAAATAGTTTTGACACATTACTCCACAGTTTATCCTTCTTTTTCAATCTTTCACACTCTCAAAATGTTATTCTGATACATGTTTACTTACACCATCTAATGTGGACCGAACCTGTGACTCATTAGCACAGATGTCACACTCCCACCTGACACACACTGCCGCTGACTTCCTGTAGCTTAGGCAAAGGGATGTAAAGTAGTTGTTACTTAGAAGTCAGGTGAAAAGAAATTTCCTCCAACTTTTAGAAAGAAAGGTGGCACAGGGAAGGAGAAAGTCGGCCAATTAGCACATACTTACATTGGTCAAGGGGGCGTGTGCAAACATAGAAAATCCTTCAAAGATATACTCGTGATCATCATATTCAATAACAGTTGGCCTGTCAGTCTAAAAGCAAACAGAAACATGAAGCATGAACAAATGATATGACTTGCATGCACCGTATCTATCAGGACACAAAGCAACCAACCAAAGCAAGCAAGTACGGACTCCTGCTCACGTTCTCCCAAACACCAGGGAGAAACTTTGCAAGGAAGTTTAATTCTAGCTTGGTAGGATTCTCTGACTTCAGTTATATACTAGACAATCAAGGAGGTTTATTATGGCTGCCATAAAGGAAAAAAGGCTACATGACTTCATTTTCTAGGAACTTGTTTTGTTTAATCTCATAATACTACCAGTCCTGTTCTTACGAAACTATATTTCTATACTAACATAAGTCCTAACAAGAAAAAGATAATAACACAGCCAAATCAAAGCTCAAAGTAGAGAAGACTAAGCATCACAACAGTCAAGACGAGCAGTAGCCTGGAAGGCTCCGAAAGGCCCCAGGGTGCCAGCGGCTCCTTCCCTCACAGCTCCATCTCCAGACCCTCCAAGGAAAAGCCCAGCCAGCAAACACTGTAATAAACCAATTCTTGCATAATGTCAAAGATCTTAATTACCAGAAAATAGAATCTAATTAAAATATACAAATGTTAATCTAAGCATAAGAGATTCTCTTCATTATGCCATTCTTAGGTTTGTCATTTTTAATCCTAAATGCTAAACATAGAACAAATGATCAAGATTAGAAACCTAAAAGACATGTTTTTTTACATAGATATTGAACACTATTATTTTAAACATTTATACATATATAAAAATTTATACACACACCCACACACACACACATATATGAAAAGCTTAGATGGGTGGGGGGGAACTAAAGAATATCCAAATGCACATTATTTGTTTTTCCAATATTACTGTTACTTCCCATCTGAATAACTCAACAAAGTTGTCCTAAATTAAATATAATGAGAGAACTTCAAACAAAATAATAATGGTACAGCCATTTTGGAAAATAGTTTGGTAGTTCCTCAAAATACTAAACACAGATTTACCACACAATCCAGCAACACTAGTCCTAGATTTATACTCAAAGGAAAGGAAAACATACATCCATACAAAAACTTGTATATAAACGTTCATAGCAGCATTATTCATAATATCCCCAAAGTGGACACCACTTAAATGTTCTCTGACTGATGAATGGATAAATCAAATATAGTATATCTGTATAGCAGAATATTATTTGGCAGTAAAAAGGAATGAAGTTACATATGATATCATGGACAAATCTTGAAAACATTTTGCTAAGCAGAAGAAACCAAAATGAGCATACATTGTATGGTTCTATTCAGATGAAATATCTAGAATAGGCAAATGGTAAAGATAAAATATGTTAACAGTTGCTGAAGACTGAGGAGTAGGAAAGAACTGACTGCTAGTAAGTACAGGGTTTCTTTGGGAAATGATGAAAATGTTCTAAAATTAGATTGCGGTATAGTTTCATAGAGAGATGGAATCGGGAGGGAGGTAGGAGGGGGGTCCTGGAAGAGGAACACATGTATACCCATGGCGGATTCATGTCAATGTATGGCAAAACCAACACGATAATGTAAAGAAAATAAATAAATAAATAAAATTTAAAATAAATAAATAAATATCATAAAATATATATTTTAAATGGGTGAGTTGTGGTATATTAACCATATTCAATAAAGCTGTTAAAATAAATAATCATTAATAATTTAATTCTGAAGGACTTCCCAGTGGTCCAACGGCTAAGACTCTGAGCTCCCAATGCAGGGGACCAGAGTTCAATTCTTTGTTGGGGAACTGGATCCCACATGCCACAACTAAGAGTTGGTATGCTGCAGTGAAGATCCCGAGCACCCCAATAAGTCCTGGAACAACCAAACTGTGCCCAGTCATGTCCAGCTCTGCGACCCCATGGAGACAGCCTGCCAGGTTCTGCTGTCCATGGGATTCCCCAGGCAAGAGTACTGCAGCAGGTTGCCTTTTCCTCCTCCAGGGGATCTTTCCAACCCAGGGACAGAACCTGGGTCTCGTCTATGTCATGGATTGGCAGAAGGATTCTTTACCACTGTGCCACCTGGGAAGCTCCTATACTACACCTGATCTTAGCCAAAGCTGAGAAGTAATCAATAATAAATAAATAATAAATATTTAATATTCCTTCAAACAGGAAAGTAACTCTTCTTATGTAGAAAAACATCAGAAAAAATCTAATTTTGAAGTTGAAATCTGTTAATAAAAAATGTAATCAGAATTAATTAATGATACTGCTGTGAATAGCAGTATAGCACAGTAAAATAGCATACAGTCGTGTGCTACAGAGTCAGTCTGCCCAGGTTCAAGTCCCCACTGTGCCACATGTTGCCTGAATAATCTTCAGCAGGTTACTTAACCTTATTTGTAAAACATGGACAACTGTCCCATCTGCATACTGGGGAAAATAATACCTACTTCATCAACTTTCTGTGAGAAATAAATTAATACAATTCAAACACAGAATGATGCCTGGTACCACAGTCAACAAATATTAGGCATTTACTGTCATAAATGCAATAGTTATTAGTCACTAGATAATATATAAGTTATTTGCCAATTTTTAAGAGATGCACAAGTGTTCTATGCATTCTTCCAACTCCATAGCTTCAACAATCTATCCATAATTCACGGGCTATTATGAGGTACCAACAATATAAAAGAAAAACGACACAGAAATTAGTATAATGAGAGGAAACCAAATTAAAGTCATTAAGATAAAGGCCAGTTTTATCAGCATAAAAATAAAATATTTTTTTCAGAACTGAATCCACACACTTAGCCTATTCACATTTCAACCTATTAACACACACAGATCCTATTTTTATATTTTTTAACAAATGAAATAGATTTTGGTAGGAACTTACTAAAAAGTTTGTGGGAGGTGAGACTGTAATTCGATAGTGGAAAAGCCTACCAGCATTGTTGGTCATAGGACGACAGGGCTTGATGGCCTGAGGGGAAAAACGGAAGTAAGTTTAAGAGTAAAGTGGCAAAATATTGTTACTCAAAACTGGACTGTATTTTCTAGATTTGCATCTGATAAAAGAGGTTTTGTGTGTGTTCCTTCACAAACTGGTAGGAAAACAACAGTATTCACTTCACCATTAACTGAATGGATAAACACGGGTTGGCTGGTCACTGGTATTCAACCTACTTGTTCACATACAATACAAGGAGTTTGAACAACATAGGGATCTTTCCAGAGCTTAATTTCCATGACAATCTTCCTTTTCATTTGTAAAATAACACAATAATTGACCTTGATAACTTCCCAATAAACCAAAAAGCAAAAAGAACAATCTCAGAAGTAATAGCAGTAGGCTATAACAGGAAGGGGAACAAAGTGATATGGTTAAATATGCTGAGTAAAAATAGAAGGAAACAGAAATGCAGGAAGCACAAGAATTGGTGGAACAGAACATACAAGGAGCTTTGGACAAGAAAAGGAAAGCAGCATCAGCAGAGTCACGGGTACTCTGACAGACCCAGAGATGTGTGACCCAGACCACCCTTCAGGGAAGGACTTGCTGCCCTCTGTGAACAGCGCTGACAGCGGTCTCCAGCTGCCGGCTCCTTCAGGATCTGCGTCACGAGCAGAGCCCCCTCACCTGATGTCAGGTGTATACTGAGCGAGACAGAGGTACGAAGGCCCGGCCTCTGCAGCCCACCTTGAACAGACATTACTCATTCCTTGTGTCATCACCAGGTTGACCAGGGCTTTGTTGGGGCTGACTCACAGTTCGGCCAATCCCTCTGTCCAATCCGGCTCATACCTTCTTCCGCTCACAGGTGAAGATCCCTAAGAAACATCACGAGCCCCAGACTTCACCTTAGCATCTGTTTCTGAAGAATCCAGGGTGTGACACTAGGTACCAGAAGTGATGCAAGAAAGCAGGAGGTAAGAAAAGGTTCTGGAGCTGAATCACCTGCCATCCAACTGGCAACGAGGAACTCATCACAGTGCCTGGTGGTGCACACAGCCCCGGCACCAGATAACATGCCAGCTGAAACTTTCAAAGACGCTCAGTGGGAGACTGTACCAGCAGAAGCAGGCGCAATGCGCCAGGTGTTGAAGACTCTGAGTGGCCGGAAGCTGCATGGATGATGGGATGGATGGCTACCGCCGAGCACCACTGATGCTCTACCTTGTCCCTCTAACCCTAGGGTGATCTCAGACTGCTTGCTCCTCACGCCCGGAAGTTTCTGATTCAGTCAGCTGAGGCAGGCTTAAGAATCTGCACATCTAGTAAGGTCTGAGGTGCTGCTGATACTAGTCAGAAGGCCTCAGAGAACCACTGCTCTGCAGAAATGCAGCAGCAGAGAAGGAGGAGGAGGAAAGGCAGCCGGAAACCAGACCTGAAAGCAGAGGATCTGCTGAAGGCCCACTAAGAGGCTCCCAATACCAGCAGTAAGAGGTCAGGGAGTGTGCCAGGACTACGCCTGGGGCTCACCTGTCAGAGTTGGTGTGCCTTAAAGACTAATTAACAACCATCCACCGTAGGTCTGTTATTCCAAGGTCAGGACTATGGAACCTGGGATGAGGACATACAGGTTTTGATGCTTTGTTGTTGTTTAGTCACTCAGTCATGTCCGACTCTTTGTGACCCCAGGGACTGTAGTCCGCCAGTCTCCTCTGTCCGTCAGATTTCGCAGGGAAGACTTCCCACCACTGAGCATGTTACAATTTCCTTCTCCATTTTGACTCCTTAGACTCCTCTAAACCTTCTGAATCTTCAGAGGCAACCTAGCCTTGTCTATGAAGAGCAAGCACTCCCCTGTCTGAAGACAAGGAAAGCTCCTGAAGGTGACACTGTCCTCACCTCCCCCACGCCATCAAATCTCCCTACCTGACAAGAGACCTATAATTAGGGTCATTACACAGTATAACTGCCAAGTTAGATGAAGCACAAGCTGGAATTAGCACTGCCAGGAAAAGTATCAATAATCTCACCACCCTTACGGCAGAAAGTGAAGAGGAATTTAAAAGCCTCTTGATGAAAGTGAAAAAGAAGAGTGAAAAAACTGACTTAAAACTTAACATTCAAAAAACGAAGATCATGGAGCATCTAGACCCACCACTTCATGGCAAATAGATGGGGAAACAATAGAAACAGTAACAGATTTTATATTCTGGGGCTCCAAAATCATTGCAGATAGTGATAGCAGCCATGAAATTAAAAGACACTTGCTCCTTGGAAGAAAAGCTATGAAAAACCTAGAGAGCATATTAAAAAGCAGAGACATTATGTTCCTGACAAAGGTCTGTCTAGTTCAAAGGTATGGTTTTTCCAGTAGTCATGTATGGATGTGAAAGTTGGACCATAAAGAAAGCTGAATGCCAAAGAATTGATGCTTTTGAACTGTGGTGTTGGAGAAGACTCTTGAGCATCCCTTGGACTGCGAGGAGATCCAACCAGTCCATCCTAAAGGAAATCAGTCCTGAATATTCATTGGAAGGACTGATGGTGAAGCTGCAACTCCATACTTTGACCACCTCATGCGAAGAGCTGACTCATTGGAAAAGACCCTGATGCTGGGAAAGATTGAAGGCAGGAGGAGAAGGGGCTGACAGAGGATGAGATGGTTGGATGGCATCACCAACTCTATGGGCATGAGTTGGAGTAAGCTTTTGGAGTTGGTGATGGACAGGGAAGCCTGGCATGCTGCAGTCCATGGGGCCGCAAAGAGTTGGACACGACTGAGCAACTGAACTGAACTGCATAACTGGTTTCACATTTCACAGCTGGAAAGTACTGAGAGGAAACATAATATCCCACAGGAACTATAAGAACTAGCCAGTGCCAGCACGTGCCAGCAGCAGGAGTTCACACAGGACTGGCAGTGTATGATCAAGAGGACGAGAACACAGAGTTGGTTAGGGAAGAGCTGACTGAGTTGGGAGCATTCAGGATCCAAGGCCATCAGGAGATTGTGGGAACTCCCTACTAAGATGTCTCTCAGTCGTGTCTGAGTCTTTGTGACCCCATGGACTGTAGCCCACCAAACTCCTCGGTCCATGGCAGAATACTGGAGTGGGTTGCCATTCCTTTCTACAGGGGATCTTCCTGACCCAGGGACTGAATCCAGGTCTCCTGCATTGAAGGCAGATTCTTTACTGTCTGAGTCACCAGGGAAGTCCCACTCAGATGTCTGAGTAGTGTTAAAAAGCAATGGCCCATGCTGACTAAAGTGAAAATACCAAAACTGCAGGACAGACAGAAGAGGAAGGAATTCAAAGATTCAAGGAAATGAACACATTGGGATGGATATAATGTCTATGCCTGAAAAATATACCAGATAATCATCTTTCATGGCTCAGAGGACATGCCACTGACCAAGGCCAAAAACAATATGCTGGCAAAGGGGCACCAGCATCAGTAGGATGATCAGTGGTGGCATCCTCTGCAGGCCAGGACTGAGCACTGAGCATAAGAGGGGGCTTTCACAGTACACAGCTTGCTGACCACATCAGGGATGACAAGACTCTGAAACCAGAGGCAAGACGATGGAGCTCATTATAAGAAGCCAGGTTACACAATTACCATCATGACCAGCAGGACCAAAGTGGCAGCCAAGGGGATCTGACCCAAATGGGTCACAGAAGGGGCTTTCACAGCCTGGTGTCCTTGGGTACAAAATAAATGGGTAGCTGACAAGCATACCACCTTAGTTTGTGCCAACAGAAGAAATCAAGACTGGACAAACAAGAGGCTTAAGGTAGGTTGCTCCAAAACACAGTCATAACTCCTTGCCCAGTTCTAGACCTGATCAAGTTACTGGTCTGAAATCCACTGACTGAAAAGAGGCCAGAGGCCAGGCTCTGTGACACAATCACAAGCAAAAATGGTCACAACAGCCCTGTCCTTCCCCAAAGGGGCCTATGGCCACTGTGCTCAGGGAACTGTACAATGGGGAAGGAAGAAGCCAGGCCGTTCAAGGAGTGCTGGACACAGTATCTGAATCAACTGATACAGCTGATGATGTGACTGGACATATCATCCTGGTATCCCCGTCAGAGCTGGGGAGATGAGGCCAAGGCAGTACAGATCTTGGTCAAGGTCTGTTTTATAGGCAGTCCACTGAGTCTACAGATCCACCCAGTGGTCATTTCCCTGGTCCCCAGACGTACCACAGGAATTGACAAAATGGGCAGATGGTGCCACCTCCCCCTGGGTCCTTGATCTGTGGAATAAGAGCCACCACAATGGGAAAGGTCAAGCAGAACCCAACCAGGACATCAAAAACAGTATGACTCTGGGGGAATGGTGGAGACTAGTACCACCCTTGAGGATCCAAACGACATAAGGATGACTGCCCCTATTACGGTCTGCTTAATTCACCAGTCTGGGCCCTAAAGAAATCAAATGGATCCTGGCAGATGACTACAGACCACAAGAAGCTCAACCAAGTAGATCCAACCACACCTGCCATGCCAGGTGTTATAGCGCAGTTTCGGCAGATGAACGTGCTCTGAGATACAAAGTCTGTGGCAACTGACCTGCTGAATGTATTCTTTCCTATTCCAACAGAATGAGGACCAGCTTTGATGAGAACCGGTTCATGTTCACACGGAACAGACAACATTAACGGTTTTGTCACCAGCTTGTGTGACTTCTTCTACTCACTGTCATAATACAGTCCAAGGTGCTCCTGACCTTCTAGAATACTACAGCATGTTATACTACTCCATTGTATCTTTGACATTACGTCAATTGAGCAAAAAGTCTTGGTAAACTGTACATGCTCCAAAGGGTGGGGGAGAAACCCTACCAAGATTCAGGGCCTCCCACAGCCACACTATTTTTAAAAGTCAGTGGTTCCAAGAGAGCCACCCAAAGTAAAACACAAAACTACTGCATCTTCCCCCAACACAGTGAAGAAGGAAGCAGAATACCAGGTGGGCCTCTTTGAGTTCAGGAGGCAGTGCCATCCTCAGAGAGGTATATTACTACTGCCCATTTACAAAATGGCACAAAAGTCCACCAGCTATGAGAGCGACTCAAGTGAGAAAGGCCTCGGCAGTTTCAAACCACAGATCAAGTTGGCCTGCAATGGGGCCACAAGATTTGGCAAATCCCAGACTGCTGGTGGGAAAAGATGCTGAGAGGGCTTTGTGGCCACACTGGGAGAATCACCATGCTGGTCTCTGAAGTTGTGAAGCCAAGCCATACCGTCTATCGTGAAGAATTATGTGCCTTTGAAAAGCAATTGGGCATGCTGCTGGGCCCTGGCAGACATGGAAGGCACAGCCAAGGGACAGCAAACAGACTTGGGCCTGGAACTGCCCGATGAGAGCTGGGTTCTGCCAGTCCCCTCTGGGTACAAGTTTGGGTGGGGCCATCATAAGAAGGAGGGTACCTATAACCAGAACCAGGCACACACAGAGTAGAGGGCATGAACAAACTGGGCACCTACTACTGGCGCATCAGCACACTCCCTCAGCTGATGACTAAAGACAGGGAGATGAAAGCAGAAGGAAAAGTCCAAGCTCAGTTTGCAAATGGGTCAGCTACAAAGGAGGTTCAGGGACTTCCCTGGTGGCCCTGGGGTGAGGACTCTAAGCTCAAAGCAGGGGGCCTGGGTTTGATCCCTGGTCAGGGAATTAGACGCTGCATGCCATAACTAAGATTCCCACATGCCACAACTAAGGATCCTGCATGTTGTAACTAAGACCCAGTACAGCCAAATAAATAAACAAGTGCCCTTTAAAAAAAGAAAGAAAGAAAGAAAGGAGGTACAACCCAAAAACAGACTGTGCTGCAGCCTTCTTCATGGATGGCTCTGAAGACAGGGATGAGGGAGAACCACTTCAGGTGGTTTGTGTCATCTACTTTGTGTGGAAAGAGAAGTAGCCTGAGGTTAGAATAAAGATGGACTCATGGCAGAAAGCAAGTGGCCAGCCAGCTGGTCAGAGGCCTAGAAGGAAAAACCTGGGAACATCAGGGATAAGACGGTCTTAGGGTATCCCAGGGGCAGGAGGCATCTGCCATGGAAGAGGTTCTAAACCATCGAGCTGACAAAATGCCTGGGCCAGATGCTGCCAGCCAGCCTCGGTCAGCAGTCAGGCCCCCAGAGCCAACAGGATGGGCACATGAACGAAGCGGACATAGGAGCAGACGGAGCTCAACAGCATCCAAGGTTAAGCTGCTAAGCTGACTGCCATGCTGAATACCCAGCCAGCCACCTACAATGACCACCACTGGGACCCCAATATGGCACTATCCCTTGAGGGCCAACTGGCCCCTTGATGGAATGTGGACCATGTAGGCCCCATCCATGGTGAAAGGGCCATGCATACTCTGAGGATGGGTTTGCCTGCCTCAGCCAGCACCACTGCCCACCCGAATCTCCCTTCACAGAGGGCCCTCCTGCCCAACTGTGCGAAAAGCAGTCAGCACACAGCCTGCACCTGTCGGCCCCTTCCAGGTAACCCTCCACAACAAGAACCCACTCCGCCAAGGTCATGCCCTTTCTGGGCGGCTTGCTCGGGACAGACAGAGATGTGGGCATGAAAACCATCCCGGCCCGACGTGAGACAATTTCGACAAGCCCAGCTCTAAAAGTCCATCCCAGATGGACTTCCCCTTCTGCTCAGTCCTGAGCCCACACTCCTCTTGCCTGTGAAACGTCTCCACAGCAGCCCTGCCTGCAGAGACCCCGAGCTGAGGCAAGCACATGAACACTCACAGGGCGCAGGCCTTGTCCCACACGCCCTCACTATACTTCGTTGTTATTGTTGTAGCCTGCCAGGCTCCTCTGTCCACGGGATTTCCCGGGCAAGAACACTGGAGCGGGTTGCCATTTCCTTCTCCAGGGATCTTCCCGACCCAAAGATCAAACCAGCATCTCCTGCATCTTCTGCAATGGCAGGCAGATTCTTTACCACTAAGTCACCAGGGAAGCCCTAAACACAGTGTGCTGAGTCATAAAGTGACAAGCCTGATATTAATGAGAATACTTTGCAGAAGTAAAATGTAATGGGGAAAAAAATGAAGAAAAATAATTGATCGGGAGTAGTTACACATAACTCTTCGATGTAAAAGTGTTCAATTCATCATGCAAACACCTTTGGAGGATTCCTGATGACCCAGGGGCTAGGCTGTGACACTCACAGAGCTGAGTAGGGACAACAGATAAAGACTAACAAAGGCAACGGTATACACTCACATCCCCAAGAAAAAGAGGACATGGGCCTTACAGCACCTCAATAAGAGCTTTTCTCCAAAGAGATTCACCACCATTTACAACAAAAACATGAAAAACAATTACAATTATGGACCATTTTAGGACACTGAAAATGATTTTAAAAAAAGGGGGGCAACTCAAATTCACTTTGCCTACTTTAAATAATGAACCTCCCAAAGTGTCCTTCATAACATTCCCATTCCACCCCCAAAATCCAAGTACGTCCCTTCTCCAATGATTAGTAACAGAGACTATCAGGGAACCTGAGAAGACTATTTCCAGGGGATTATTTCATTTACGGGGAGAAGAATAGTGGCAGCATCTGTCTGCTTCTGGCTGCTCAGTGCTGACAAATATAATAACCCAAACCAGTTACCTCTTCTCCAGGATAAATGCTGTGCCTGATGCCCGTGCGTCTTGCTTTTGCGCTGCATTTGCAGAGTGGGCCATCATTCATCTGTCAGAAACAGAATGTAATTCGTTTTTATTGGGGGGAAAATCCACTCCATGCACGACGATGCCGCGGAAACTGTGTGGGTTTTAATGTCATGAGTACCAAAGCTCTGAAAAGCTGTCAAGGTTTGAATATTAAACGGATGTTCCAAAACCAATAAAGCTGCAAACTGTCTATATTGTCTGATAAAGGGAAACGCTATGACAACGCTGGATTCCCGACTTATTTGTGCAGCCGAGCAGAAAATATCAGTGTCAGCGCCCTGTTTGCCCCCATCTTCTCCTACTGCTTTCCAGTGTGTTCCTGCTATTTCTTATTTCAGAAAAAATGACTCTTTCACAAAAGAAAAGCCTCGTTTATATTCTGAAGGAACATGTAGAATGCTTTGAAGGTGACCTGAAGATTAAATGTTTTCAAAGAAGAGACTAAAAGGTATCTCAAGCAGAAGGAAGAAAATGACTCCTAGAACCAGAAAAACTTCTAGCACTAATCAGGTGACTCTGTGTCTGTTTTTTCACCTGAATTCATTTTCCGGCCATGAACTCCACTCACATGATTCGATAAGTGAATAATCCTGGGCGCCTCTTGGATAGAAAGCTGCTGGTTAAGCACCACAGGGGGGAAGGTGGGTGATACCTAGCTCAGAGCCCACATGATCAAGGAACCCTTATTCTAATTTTAGTGTATGCACTGCTGAAGCAAGCACTAGGAATATTTACATGGGAGAAATAACACACATATGATACGCTTAGTAATTTTAAAAAATAGGAGAAAACAGGCTTCAAGAAGCCAAAATGTGAAAAGATGGCTATTCTACACAAGGAACCAGGACAAGAGAAAAAAGAGAAGAAGGAACCCAATGTTAAGCTCCAAGAACATGAAAGTGAAAAACAAAGTGTTAGTTGCTCAGTTGTGTCTGACTCTCTGCGACCCCACGGACTGTAGCCCACCAGGCTCCTCTGTCCATCTCCAGGCAGGAATACTGAAGTAGGTAGCCAGTCCCTGTTCCAGGGGAATCTTCGCCACCCAGGGATTAAACCCAAATCTCATGTTGCAGGCAGATTCCTTACTGTCTGAACCCAGGAACATGAGACCCATCTAAATGGAATGGATCACATAAGTGAGTGAGAAGACCAAAAAGGCAGAACTGAGGTCAAAACCTTAAAGGGCCTTAAAAGCCAGTTTGTGAGTTTATTCAATATAAATGGTTAATAGGGAATCAAAAAGGAGATCAGAGCATCAGTCTGAAGAATGAAGCGGACTTCCATTTCTCACTTTTTTGGTATTAATTAAAATACAGATATTTATATATACTATATATTATGAGACATACATTCTATATACATACACATATTTCTTTAAAGTTCTAGGGATTTATAACTCATTTTGTCAAAAAAATCTTAACAAAACTTTGAAAAGAAATATTAAAAAAACTATAAGTCTCTTTATCCCTTTGAGAAATCTAAAGCTCCAGGAGGTACAAGAGAGGAATAATATGGCTACCTTAAGAAAAAATCACATTAAGATATTATCCAAAATAACAGCTGGCAAACAGAGATGTGATTGAATTCCCACCAAAGTCACAACACATTCCTAAGGTTGGGCACAACTTGTGATGAAAAATATGGAAAAATCATTTTGTGCTCACTTATTTCCAGGGAAGCAAATAGATGTCTTACATGCCTGTCTTTTACCAGGGTCTGGTCTTCGATACAGATCAGCCCTTTATAAGGCTCAACTGTACAGAGGATACAAAACTAAAAACAGTCAACACAACACTGAGACTATTAGTTTCTTGATATAAGAACAACAGTCCATTAAAAGACCCCACAGAGGGTCAGGGGAGTGACTAATGGAGAGAGGATTTTTCTCGGGGGACACACAAATGTTCTAAAATTAAACTGTGATGACTGTACAATTCTGTGAATATACAAAAAAAAACTGAACTGTACACCTTAATTGTGTTAATTGTATGGTATGTGAATTATAACGTGATAAAGCTGTTTAAAGAGATCATATACACGATTAATATACCAAAGTGAAGATTCCAAAATGTATTGACAATTTGCAAAGATTTCTGCTTAATTCTCAGAGAGCAAAAAGGACCACAAAGTATATTTCTGTCAGGCATTCTAACTATATTAATTCTACTAAAAAAAAAAAATTAGATTGCTATAATCTAATATGAACCAGGAGAACAATATCAAAATAATGTAGAATGGTATGAATTTATTTACAAAATATAAATTTTAAATTATCTTTTTCTAGGGATGTGTTTCATTATGCTTGATAAGTTGACATGTATTAAAGATGCTATTTTTGTATGTATCATACATTTGTAAAAATACAACTCTATTATAAAGAGACTATTTTGCATTATGTATTGTGTGTGCATGCACAGTTGCTCAATGGTGTCTTACTCTTTGCGACCCCATGGACTAGAGCCCCCAGGCTCCTCTGTCCATGGAATTTTCCAGGCAAGAATACTGGAGTGGGTTGCCACTTCCTACTCCAGTGGTAGCCCTCCAACCCTGGGATTGAACTCGCGTCTCTTGCATCTCCTGCACTGGCAGGCAGATTCTTTACCACTGTTCCACCAGTGTAACTTCATAATAAAACAGAAAGTGAAAATAAAAAATAATTATGTCCAACTATGATGTCACGGGCTTTCCAGGTGGCACAGTGGTGAAGAATCCGCCTGCCGATACAGGGACACAACAGATGCGGGTTCAGTCCCTGGGCTGGGAAGATCCCCTGGAGGAGGGCATGACAACCCACTCCAGTATTGTTGCCTGGAGAATCCCATGGACAAAGGAACCTGGTGAGCTATGGTCCATGGGGTCGAAAAGAATGAGACATGACTGAGCAACGGAGCACAAACACATACGATGTCATTAGCTCAAACACACTTCATAACAAGGAGAAGTTACAAGGAATTGTGACTTCTACCAACTGGCAAATATGAAGTCTTATAAGGCCTGGGACATTGTTTACTGTATGGCTCCAAGATAACTTCCAGATGAACTGCTTTTAAAAAGAGCTACAAGTGCTCTCTCTCTCATCCTACCATTCGTCTCCTTCCGTTTACTGCAAGTTTAATGAGGCAGCACCATTATCCTGCTCCCTCACACAGGATTTACAAACATCATCAAATATGATTCAAGGAACACTTGCTCTGGTGCTTACGCTTTGGAGCTGAACAATGAAGCTGAAAAGAAATAAGCTGTGAAGGATGACGCCCAGCCCTGAGAGTAAAATTCAGTTTCAGCACCAGCGACCGAGCCAGCAGTCATAAATGTGATGTGTGGGTCTGCAACCTTCACTGCAAGAGCATAAAAGCCCACGCACCTGGCCTGGGTCGTTGTACCAAAGTTCATCATGGAGTCGGTCAGGATGGGCCTTTTTACGTTTGATTTCTGCAATGACGTCGAAAACTTCAGAGTCTGAGCTGCTAGAGCAGGTGCTGTCCTCATCAGACTCACATTCGGATTCACTGGAACTCTCTACAGAGGTGAGGGGAAAAAGATGGAGAGGAGCTGAAGCAGCCTGCAAGCCGGTTTTACAGGAAGGTTTTACAGGAAGGTTTTACATGAAGATTTATTTCTAAATGACCAAAACGTAAGGACGTATGTTTAGAAATGTTAAGGACAGCTGTTTACCTTCCAGCAAATACTCCAGTGCCTACTCCAAACTAGAACTCTGCTAAAGCAACCCCATGAAATCTAATAGAGCCCATGATGCTAAGTCACAATTTGGAGGGGGAAACAAACGATCAAAGATTTTTAGAGAAAGATTTGGTAAACAAGACCAGAGAAAATGCAAACCGCCAGAGCTGTTTGAGGTTTCACCTCCTAAAAGGTGCAGTGAATCCACCCTGATCCAGAAAGGTCACTGGGATTTCCTAGAAGGGGTGCACGTGACCCAGGCACAGGGATGGGGGCAGGGTTAAGCTGATGAGAAGGAAAGGAACACAGATGGGGAGTTGCAGGCAAAAGCATGGAGCAAGACTATGGGTTGACTGGCTGGAGCAAAGGCCTCACAGGAAAAAATCCAGAAGTGAGGGGATAGAAGGTCATGAATGCCAGGCTCTGAACATCAGACTGAATCAGATTCTAAATGTTTGTCTCTCAGTAGTAACAATAGGAGACTTTAGTCCTTCAAAATGACTAGATCAAAACAGACCAAGAATTATTGTAATGAAATGAGCCAGCCACAAAAGACAAATAAGGTGTGACTCTACTTAAATGAGGTAACTAGAGTAGTCAGATTCATAGAGACAGAAAGTAGAAGGGTGGTTACCAGAGGCAAAGGGAGACAGGAATGGGGAGTTGGTCTATAATCTGGATAGAGTTTTCAGTTTAGCAAGATGAAAAGAGTTCCAGAGGTTGTTTACACAATATGAATGCACGTAACATACTACAGAGCCACACATTCAAAAATGGCTAAGCAGTATATCGTATGTGTATTATGCACATGTTCTTTGTATTTTACTACAATCAAAACAGAAAAAAAAAAAAAAGACCTAGAACTTGGAGTGATCCTACAAGAGATTAATGCAGTACAGCATAGTAAGAAGGAACCCTTACACTGTTGTATTTTCGAGTGTACTACGTGAGATGGGTACTGTCATTCCTCTTTTAAGATGAGAAAAATCGAGACATAGAGAAATCGCATCACTTGCCCGAGGTCACATTTCAAGTGGCGGAACAAGGATTCAAACCCAGGCCAGCCGGTTCTGTCATGCTTTTCCCTACTATGGACAGTGCCTCTCAGAGAGGCAGACATAATAAAGGTGGGCAGACGAGAGCCAGATAACAGGCAGGAAAAGGCGCACTGAACATCTCCTCTGTGTACAGCGTTGTGTCAGGGTCTAAGGACACAAAGTGGTGAGAAGCAGTGATCTCAGCATCTCCTTGGAGTCTCAGAATATGCACGTGAAAAGATGTAAGAAAGTGATGGAAACTTTGTGATTAGAGAGAGACTTTCAAACAGAGCTGGACTCCGGCTGGAGTTTCCCACCCTGGCAGTGGACAGAGCCACAGGAGACGCCTGCCCATTAGATCCCAAGGCACGGGAACAGGCTCCTGCTTTTGACAGGCGGCTGGACTGCGGTCTCTTCTGAGTTTAAGACAGAAGGATTCTAAGGGGACACAGTGGCCAGCATGCCTTACAAATGAGATCTCTTATGTATTCTACTGAATATAACTAAGGGAAAAGAAAATCAAAAAGAAGAAAGTTATATTGCTATGTATTTGCTGAGTGGAATTAAGGAAAATAAAATGGACATTAGGAAATTTTACTGTGGGACTCTCAAGGACACATCCCCAAAGTCTGGTATTAAACAATAAAAAAAAAAAAGAGCACAAGATCTTGGTCTAGTACTTCTGACTCACCTAAATCTTCATCTAGCTTCGTCTTGGGAGGCTCCCATGGGGGTCTAGCAGCTTTGGCCTTCTCTTGCCTGCTCCCCAACTCTTCCTCAAATTTGTCATATAAGTCACGGAGCCTACTTGTTCCAACTACAGTAGAATCTCCCTTTGAAAAATAAAGGATCAATATTAGGAACCATATTAATGACAGTCATACCAAAGAGAAATAAGAACTCACCGATAACCAAAGATTTGTAACAGCAAGATATCATTTTTCAACCCTCAATTTAACAGACATTTTAAACACAAAATGCCCAGAGTGCTGACAATGATGCTCTGAATTGCACACACATTTATGGCTGACACAGTCCTCAGGTAAATGCATTTTGCCAACCCTCAGAACCATTAGAAATCTTCATCTATGCCCTTTCAATACAACAACCAAAAAATCATAAACCCCTCAGAATTCATGACACCTGACACCCTCCTAGAGAACATATACCCCTCCCCTACTGAAATTCACTGATGGTGTATATTCTACATTAACCCAGTGACCCACAAACCACACAGGCATCCCATAAACACAGGGACACACACACACACATACTCTCTACAAACACATGGTTCTGCAATACATTCCTGGAGGCAGTTCTTCACTCTTCCTTACTCTCCTCCCAGGTTGAAAATCACTTGAAATATCCATCCGAAATGCACATTTGACATTTTCAAAAGGCACCTTTCCAACATAAAATGAAAATTCAATCATAAAATCTGCAGTTATTCCCAAAAGAGGGTGCCTGCTTTCCTAAGCCCCATCTCATTACTGACACTGGTGATGCTGGGGTGGCTGACACTTAGGCCTCTCTGCGCCAGCGGTGCACAAACAGAAGCCGATATTGGCCTTCTGGTTTATCAGCCTTCCTTCTACACTGGAGTTTTAACACACCCACAAAAAAAGGAAGGAAAAGCAAAAGCTCTGCTTGTTTAAATGCTCTGAACCTCAGTGCCTTCAACTTTATTTCAAGAATAATGATACTCATGGGGAGCCATTCTCCCCTTCCCCCTTGCTAACAGAACTGTGATTCCCTTCAGGTTTGGGGCAGAGAACTTGGGATCTCAGAAGCCGGCCCCCTAAGCCACAGATGTCTCTGTCCTAAGCCCTGGAAAGTGAACATGCCACCTTTCAGTGCAGAAAGAACTCAGCAGATGCCATTAAAGCTACAGAATTTGAGGTGGGATTATCTGGGTGGACTCAACTGAATACAAGCCCTTAAAAGCGGAGAGGTTCTCGCAGCAGCAGTCCAAGGTGCAACAGAAGAAGAGGCAAGAGATATATAAAGCACAAGAGGGACTCAACCCATGCTGCTGGCTCTGAAGATGAAGGAAGGGGTCCATGGGCTAAGGAATGCACAAGGGCTACAGAAGCTGGGAACAGCCCACACCTGTCAGACAGCAAGGAGACAAGGGCCTCCAACCCACAGCCATAAGGAACTGAACTCTGCCAACAACCTGAACGAGCAAGAAAACAGGTTATCTCCAGAAAGGAGAGCAGTCCTGCCAGTACCTCAATTTAGCCAGGGAGACCCAAGTTTGACTTCCGACCTACAGAACTGTGAGCTAACAAATGTGCGGTATTTTAAGCCATGAATGAAGTCTGTGGAGATGGGTTACAGCAGAGATGGAAAATTAATCCATTAAACACGATTCTGGGCAAAGGGATGGAAGAAGAAATCCCTGGGCACCCTGGGCTCCACCCAGTACTGCCCTCTGCATCTGTCTGGGCAGAGGTATATACGGACACGATGCCTGGGGCTCCAGTAGGCATCCTGCAAACCGTGGTAGACCCTCTGGAAGACAGCATGCCCACCTACAGCCCTGCCATCACTAAGCCACTAAATACACACCAGCCACCACCTCCCTCCAGATGGCTTGTCGAGAAAAACAAACCCAACAAGCTTAAACCATGATCTGTTAAGTATTCTCATTTACAACAATAGACGCCTTCTTTCCAGGGATGTTTTAAGGATTCAGGGAGGTAATCTGAGACAGGCGAAGCAGTTTCACAAACAGGGCTCCATGAGTGAGCTTCTCCTTGCCTGTGTCACCTGAACTATGACCGAAAACTCTGCTTTTCTTTATCAAGTAAAACATCATGCCACCAAGAGAGACCTCTCCAACCTTTTGCCAGAGGCGACAGCCTCCTCTCAAGCTCACCATAGGTAAGGGCCCAGTCCAAGTCGAAGCTGTTTTTACAAAATTCCGAGCAACAGAATGCTCTCTTATCTACCCCACCCACTAAATCTAACATCAACAGGCTATTCTGTCCTAAATCTGTAGGTATCCCTTTCTTCACTCATTCATTTCATCAGTGAACATGACTGTGTGTCCATCCTATGGCAAACACACCTAACTTAACGGGGATGGAGGCATAGTGCCTGTTAGGGGAGAGAGGGAAAAAAAAAAAGAAAGAAAGAAAGGGAGAGTGACGGAAAATAAAATGGAGATGGAAGAAAGAGAAGAAGCGAGCACACAGAGGTCGTGGGGCCCCTACGGCAATGAGGCACGGCTACTGAGCCCCTCGGAGCCCCATCGTGAGCGGCACGTGTGCTGATGCTCCTGAGAGCCTATCCAAGGTGACGACGCTGCGAGTCCACAAAACCTGCAACCAGCACGGGAAACCTGCTATGGGTACCTTTGGTCAAGGGCAGACTTGCAAGCGACAAACTCAATTCTCCCTTGTTTCTCATTTTGAGGGAAAAACACACACACGCATACAGATATACACCACAGAATGCATAGCTACGAGTGAGCGCTTACAAGACCACCAGCATCAAGACTGGCAGTGTCATCAAAAATCAGAATGAAGAGATCCTTTCATAAACCTGTGGCACTCTTGCCTTTGGTAAAGCAGCCTTTGTCCACAGCAGCGGTTCTCAACCGGGGGGGGGGGGGGCGTTCTGTCACCCCCCCGAGGGGACACTGGGCAACGTCAGAAGACAGCTTTGGTTATCACAGCCATGAGGGTGTGACCGGCAACCAGTGCAGAGCCCAGAGATGCTGCTCAACATCCGACCAGGCACCGGGCAGGCCCCGCCACAAGGAACTATCCAGCCCAAGACGCCAACAGCGCCGAGCTTGAGAAGCTCTGGTCCACAGCTCCTCTCCTCCCACAGACCTACCACCTGATCCATGGGGTCACTGGAGTAGTAGTTTTCTGAGTGGGTGCACCGAATCCACACGGGCTTAAGGAGTTCTTCTTCCTCCTCCTCATTTTTGTCAGGAAGTGCCTCCTCTGGCTCCTTTTCCTTGATTGAGGTATAATTCTTCTCTTTACCAGGGCCCTGGATGTCACTCCATCTGTCTTTTTCTTCCTCCCAGCGAGCTCTCTTCTTCTCCCTGCTTGGGGAGCGACTTCAAAAGGGGGCGAAGGGAGGCTATTAAAAATGTTCTTTCCTTGTAAGACTGTTCTATTTTACCTGTTTAGTTCACTTGTCACCTAAAAGAAAAATGTCATGCCAAACCACCATATTCACGTGTATGAAAAACCAGTGACCCCCTGACACCAGTCTGATGACATCAGAATCACCCGAAGTTATTTGTTTAAAAATACAAATTCCCAGGCCGTACCCCAGATCTACTTACTGATTCACAGTCTCCGGGGGTGGGGCCCAAGATTCTGTATTTTTAATAATCTCCCCAGGTGATTCTGATGTGCATCCGGCAGGCTCAGGAGCAACCGGCAAACCATAGCTCCTAGAATAGGAAGATCTCTGGGAAATATGTAGACATCTCCATCTATAGACAATCTCAGCATTGAGCACACTAGTTTTGAATTCTCCACATCTTGCTTTGCCAAGAGAAAAAAAAAATCTTCACAAAACCTGGTCTCCCTTTAGCCATAAATCTAGCCTGAGGACCAAAATCCAAGAGTGAACCATTTGTACCATCCCTCATCATTTCTCTGGAAGCCCCTACTTGGGTATTATTGCTTAATGAACCACCAATTCACCTAATTCTGATCCCCACAAATACTAATATAACTCAATTAAAAAGGAAAAAAGCAATTCTATCTCCTTGAATCACTGGAGCATGAAATTTGCAAAGGCTCAGTGTATGGATGTGCTTGGAGGGGAAAAACCCATAGGGTAGATTTTTAAATTCAGCCCAGGACATTTCACTGGAACCCTACAGACTCGGAGAATCCAGCCAAGGAAAGAGACTGCTTTATTAGTGATGTGCTGCCACCTCGGCAGCTCTACTAACAAAGTCACTCTTATCCAAGAAAGTTTACATCCGGGTCAAAGTCACAAGTAAGTTTTTCCATCAACTCTATCAATCATTTCTAATTTTATAGCAGGGGGAAAATAGGGGGTGATCAGAAGCATTATATATATTACTTACTGATGCAACTTCTAAATATTATAGTGTGTAACAAGAGGTTTGTTACCAGAAAAAAAATATTTACTGTGAAGTGAAATGTTTATGTTCACCGTAGAAAAATAAAACAAAAATCACCTGTAACACCACTCAGAGATAACAATTATATTTCACAAATATGTTAGAAGATATACATATATAAACATACAAGTTTCTAAAAACAGAACGCTATAGCCTGTTCTCAACAAAGTGGTAAATCAGGAACATCATTCTATTTCAATACATCTACATCTGAACCATTTTTAATTATGCATATCATTCTTTTATATGTATATACCATAATCTGACAAATCTGATCATTGTCATTAAGGATGTTACCTTTCTTCCCCCACTGTAAACAATGCTACTGTAAACACACTTGTGTTCTTTGCAGACTTGTCATATTATTTCACACACAGAGTGTGTACTTTTTTAAAGGCTTCTCTACAGATAAGAATTACCAGTTTAGATTACCATCAAAACCGTATGTGATTTCCCATTTCCACACATCCTGTCAACATGATTGTTTTTAATCTTTTCCATCCTTACAAAGAGAGCATCTCATTTAATTTGTCACTACTGAAATAACACGTTTCACTTTCACTTCTTTTATTAATATGAACATGAATCAATATGCCATGCTGATATATTTAAAATTAGGATTACAGTCTTTTTTATTGACAGTTTTTTATTTAAACTATCACCCATCTTCTGTCATACATAATGTAACCTTTTTCAGTTTATTTTCCTTTTAATTCTGTTTATAGCTACATACAATCTTTATATGGCCAAATGCAAAGACTGTTTCTGTTTCTATTTCCAGTCATAGTGTTATGGCTGTAATCCTTTCCCATAACAAGGTTAAATAAATATTTTATATTTTTCAGTTACTTTTAACATTAATTTTTTTTTACTCTATCTATCCAAGATCTAAGGCAGAAATCTGAACTCAATTTCTTTTCCATACAGTTTGCATTGTTTCCATATCAGTTTCTCCTCTGATTTGAAAAAACAACTTTATGATAGATGTAAACCTTTATACATACTTGAATGTTGTTTCAGATTGGTCTCATTAACCTATTTATACACACACCAAACTGTGCATTATTTACCTTCATTATACTCACTTCTATTCCCAAGAAGAATCTGAGTCCTAGTAAAGTTCTAAAAACAGCACCTCAACTGAACTTACATTAAAATTATAGATTTTTTGGAAGACAGATACACTCACCACTATACCACCAACACTGCTAAAAACTACAAATATTTTGGAAGAACACTGGTATGTTTTTTAACCTATCTTCCACTCCCACTACAGGAATTTAACATGCCCTCCATTCATTTACATCACCTTCCTTGTCATCTACTATACTTAATATCTTCCAATTGATCTATATATATTTTTTTTGGGAAAATCATTTCTTTTAATGACAGAGAAATCACACAAACTTGATCTATATATTTTTAAGTTTATTAAGAAATTTAACTTTCATTCATCTAAATTTTCTATAGTCAAACTATATTTTTTCCATTATATTTTCTATTAGTAAGTAGGTATTCCTGGTATTCAGGGAAGGCTCTTAATTATGATATGTTTGTTGTATAACTGTCAACTTCAGCAAGTAAATTCTAACATTTCTTGGCTTATTCTCTTGAACTGTCCTGGTAATATCATTAGCTAATAATGGCAAATCCTGCCTCCCTGTGGTGTGGTTTTGTTTTTATTTGTGGTCCTTCCTGAGAGCCTGATACTCTTATAAGCACTCTGATACACTTAGTCCTGACAAGAATCCTGAGGCAGATATAAACATCGCCTAGACAGGAAACAGAATTAGAAATTATATCACTTGCCCACTCTCACACAGCTAGTAAGTAATAGTTAAATGCTAATATGAGTATTTGACACATACATTTTGACATGTACTAAAAATCCCACCAAATGTTTTATTATTATTACCATCGAGAAACACAGGCAGAAGACATCCTTACTCCATCCACTTTAGGCAGGTGTCTGAAATACTCGAAGGTCAGGGTTGTCTATTGTGAACAACTATTAGTATTCTTTTTTTTTTTTAACACTTTGAGAGGGACATTTCAAAATAGGAGTAAAATATCATTTTATGTAGGTGTCTTAGGCATTTCAAATTTCAAAATCCGAACTCAAAACTGTTGTTTAGTAATATGCTATATTACGAACTATGATAACTTTTCCTCCTTTACAATATTTACATCTATAACTTTTATTTACTCATCTACTGCATTAGTTAGAACTCAAAGAATCCAAGTCTCTGCCTTCTCCACAAGTTACTGGGTATTGGAAAAGAAACAACTAAACCAAGAGATTTCCAGCACTCCACATTAAAAACCAACCTCAGATGGGCCCTCAATGAGTTCCACAAACACAGTATCTTAGCTTTTTTCCTATCCTTATCTCCTCCTCTTCCTCAGGCCCTTTCTTACTGAATAGACTCTACCTAGTTGACCTCATCTAATTCATGGCATTTAGCATTTCCAGCTAAGATCTCTTTTCTGAACCTTATACTTCTGTGTCCCACTATGTACCATACAATTCCACCAAGCTGTCTCACAGATTTTCAAATTCCACTTGCCCAAATTGTAACTCATTCTTTTGCCTGTTCCTTAGTGTTTCCAGCCCTCCAAGGGGAACATCAGATCTCAGGTGATGACCAAGTCCTACCATCTCTCCCACATCGATCTCTCTCAATTACCTCCAACCTTCCCCATCGTCATTGCCACAATGGGTTGGTCTAGCCACAATCATTTCTTCCCTGGATTACTAACAAACAAAAGCCTAAACTCATTTCCCAACCTCCAGGTTTGACCCTCTGAGACTACTTCTCCAATGCAGCCTTCATACCTGCTCTTTCTCTCCCCCACCATTTGCCTTCCCTTATGAATTCCTACCCATACTACAGGGAATCAGTACATTGTCAATTTCTCTATGACTACCCGAAACTCAGTTACTAACTACTGTTTTCCAGAAGCAATATGTATTTGCTCTATCAAAAGCACTTCTCACAGCACTTAACTTTCTTATTCCTAGAAAGCAGGGACTGTTGTTAAAGACTATCACCATACCTGGGACACACAAGAATCCAATGTTTGTCATCTGCTTGTTAAGATATACATCAGGTGACAGTGGTAGGAAATGGGGCCTCCCTGTCTTTTTTCTAATGTGTATGGGAAGGCCTATAAGGTTTCAACATTAAATCTGGCTCTTCTCAGATGGCGTCAATCATGTTCATCATGAGATAATGTTCTCTATCAAGTTACAGAAGCCTGCTTATATTCCTACTTTATCAGTTTCTACTCATAATTGAATATGACTTTAAATAGCTAATAGGCAAGTACTGCGGATAAGGCAATGGCACCCCACTGCAGTACTCTTGCCTGGAAAATCCCATGGATGGAGGAGCCTGGTGGGTTGCAGTCCATGGGGTGGCTAAGAGTCAGACATGACTGAGCGACTTCACTTTCACTTTTCCCTGTCATGCACTGGAGAAGGAAATGGCAACCCACTCCAGTGTTCTTGCCTGGAGAATCCCAGGGACAGCGGAGCCTGGTGGGCTGCCGTCCCACAGAGTCGGACACGACTGAAGTGACTTAGGAGCAGCAGCAGCAGGCAAGTACTGAGATAACTCCAGAGATTCTGATACAAAGAATTACAGTTATAGATCTCCTAATACTAATCTGTCTACCCATGCAATCTTGGAATAAACCCTCAACTATTATAACACACAACTGAAAACAACCTGCTAATATACTAACCAGTATTTTCATATCCATATTCATAAAAGAAATTGTTTTGTGGTTTTCTTTTCATTAATAGTTTTGCCATCTGGATTTTCCTGATATCACAGCATAAGCTGAGCTTTCCTTCCATCTTCTTCAGTGTTCCAAAAACAGCTTCTAACTTTTTTGGAAGTGACACAAAGTCAAGTTTTTCCCATAGTTATTGGCCTATTAAAATTTTCTGCATTAAGTATAAGGTTTATAATTTTTGTTTTCATAGAAACAACCCATCACATCCAACTTTTTAAATTTCTCAAATAAAACATCAGTACTTATACCAACACACTACGATTTTTAAATCCCCTTCATTCCTATAATAATACATTCTTTCTTATACCTAATGGATATGTGCTTTTCTTTTCTGGATTTTCCACTTTTTAAATTGTATGGCCTTTCAAAGAAATCTTGCATTTACTTACAAATATTATTATGGTGCTATAGTTCTATTTTCTAGTTTATTAATTTATCTTACCTTTAATACTTTTTCTACTTTTTTAAAGTCAAGTGATTAGATAATAATTATATATATAGTTAACATTTATTTGGCACTACTGGGCCAAGTGCTAAGTGTTTTATGTGTATTATCTCAATGATCCCTCATCACTCAATAAGGCAAATATAACTGTCCTTATTTTAGACAAAGACACTGAGACTTAAAAAAGTTCCTTTGCCCAATAACAAAGTTGGGAAAATGAATAACTGACCCAGAATCTGTCAGATTATCAAGAGTACTATTCTTAATTACCATTTATTAAGACATAAATTTTTAACTCTTGACATAAAATTGGTTACTTCCTGTAAGTTTTTATTTGCAACAATTTCAATGTCATATTTCCAAATAAGGTGTTGCTGTAGTTTTTCTTTTTCTTTTTTTCTGAAGTAAGTAAACTTAAGAGCATAATTATGAATTTTCAAGGTCTTAAAAAAAAAAACAACCTTGAATTACTAATATAGAGTTTTACAGCAACTGAGGTCACAAAGTGGCCTAATCTGGGGGACTTCTCAAGATTTTCCTTGGGCATCCTATATACATCTTAAAATAGAAAATTTTTCAGTAACTGGCTACTTCAGCTTTTCACAGTGTTCTTTGGACAGATGCTCAGGCTATTCTGAAGACCTGGCTGACACCCTGCACATGCACAAAATCTGAATTTCGGGAGAAAACCCTCTGACCTCCTCCAGTGTCAGCCCCTTGCTTACCTTCCAGATCTCTTACACTCTTTTTTGTAGGACCTTTCCAGAGACGGGGATCTTCGGCTGTCCCGGTGTCTGTGTCTCTCCCGTTCCCGCTCTCTTAAACGAATTAATACACAGAGCTGTTTTCAACAGAAAGACTGAAAAACACCATCTCTTTTCACTGAATTCGTCTAAATAAATGAACCTCACCTCACCTAAGTATTTGCAGCACTATTCACTATGGTACATTTTTATTCACCCTTCATTTATTAGAAGATAAAGGAGCATTTCACTTTACACAAGTTAACTACCTTAGACATTTCTTGCTGTTTTCTTTAAAAAAAAAAAAAGAAAGAAAGAAAAGAAAAGTCATACTTCATACTAAGCAACAAAGGGAATTTTATCATAATCTTCTCTTGAGACCTTCCAGCCAGCCAATCGTTCTACAGGGAAAACTTCAAAAAATTCAACTCCCTATTGATTTCTGAAACATTCTTAATTTCATCCAACAAATAAATGCAAGTTAATGCTTTTACAGTAAAGATTAGGACAAGGGTCTATAATGAAGAACTCTAAACTTTTATAGGTTATACACCTGAGGTACAGTTCTTAGTCATCACTACCTACCATGAGACTCTAGACCACTTTACCTTTAAGTACTATTTTCATCAGGGGAAAAAATACTCTAAATAGAGACACTGAGTTTACTCAGTGTAAAACTAGAATGCAGGATTTTAAACTTTCCAATATAAAGCTGGAACTTAGTAATAATGATAGTAATAACTTATGAGCCTAATCAATAAGTACAATGAGATCTGAAACAAAAATTGGAACCCCAATGTGTTTACATCAGAACTAAATCTAAAGGAAATAAATACTAGGTCTTAGAGTGGGGCAAAAAATGCTGTATCAGCCTGAGTCCAGCAAGAAGACTACAAAAATGTCTAAACTCAAAAACAGCCACCACTTCTACCCCACCGCCACTTCCACTGCAGGGGCACAAATTCGATCCCTCTTAGGGGAACTAAAATCCCATATGCCTGTCACATGGCATGGACAGAAAAGAAATAATAATCCCCCACCTATAACCAAATAGAAGAAACGTAAATTCACTGAAATTAAAACTTATAAAATTAATAAGAGATCTTAGATATTAACACAAAATTGTTTTTCCACTTAAAAATCACCCCTTCCTTAAGAAAGACTTCTTTGAATAACACTTTAAACATATACTTATGGCTCAGGTACACACCAGCTGTCCAAAGTAAAGTAGCCAGTGCTCGGGATTCCACATTCTTTATCTGATACACTTCTAAAATGACAACTTACTTTTAGACAGCAAATCCCACTCAGTATCCCATGTGATACTGAGTGGTATCACATGACAATGATATAATGTAATCTGTGATGGCATGGCGGCTGAAAAAAAACTGCCTCTATTTCCAAGTAAAAACTCTATTTAAAGAATATTCCTAATTTTTTGTTTGTTTTTGTAACATCTAGGAGATAGGATTTTGCATTCAAGAGTGGCACTTCTCATGATGACTGCTACCTCTGAGTGGCTATGAACTGAAAAGACCAGCATGACAAATTGTAATACTATATGATTAACCCATTTAAAGCAAGAGAAGCAATGCTTCGGTTATTTTTCCAAAAATTCTTCCCGGTTTGGGACGATGAAGATATTCCTTAGATACATAATACTAGCTCTCCAAAGGCTCAATACGGTACTCAACAGGACAGGTATGGGGTTACTGTACTGTAACACTGCTCAAGTGTGGGAAGCCACTGCCCTGCTCCTTGCTGGCTGCCCCTGCAGTTCTTCCTTTTCCCATTCCCTGAAGGAACCTGGATCTTTCACGACAGCAAATACATGCATCTACTTCTTCACAAACCTTCTCCAGGAATAGTCTGCCCTGAAACAATCTTGTAATCACTATTCACCCAGATTTCGGAGGAGGAGAAGAAGAGAAGGAAAAATGACATTTGAAAAAGCGTGGATGCACTTACTCATAGAAGCCAGGGCAAAAGCAGCCAGAGGACAGACTAAAGAATTTGCATAAACTTCATCTAATTTAACGCACAACTTTGTGAATGTCTGGTTTGCTCCAGTGTACTTTCAGAAGTTATATACTAGCACTTCACAGGCTCCATGTTCGGTTCACAGAAGCATTCTATGTAAGACAGAGGACTGATATTCTACTAAGACCCCCACAGGGAACTGATTTTACTGTGGCTGTGACATTAAGGCTGCTCCAGAGCAAACACCCCCAAGTACAACATCATAAAACAACTCCAGGGTAAATAAAGGCCATGTAGAAAGATGAGCTAACTGCCTAAGGTCCCCCACAGTAAAGGGGTTGTGGTTTAGGCTAATGGGGATTCAGGGTTATTTTTTTAGCATTTGATTTCACTCAGTGACAGAGATCCTCAGTTTACAGGACATCTGTGTTTCTTCAAGCTTAAGCCTAGATGGGAGAACTCAGGAATTTACAGCAGAACCCTAAATTCAGTACTCTCAAACAAGAAAAAAAGAAGTCATCTAGAATGCTGAAGTTTGCAGCAAAATGTTTCCCCAAAGACAGGTTTACTAACAATCACTTTAAGTCTGAAGAAAACTATCAAACTCTTTCAAGTTTAGATTTTCACCATAAAATTGTAAAATAAACCCTCACAGGCCTCTGCCAACTAATTCATCACAAAGTTAAGAACAAAACTGACAAGGAACAGTAAGTCATGCTGAAAAGACTTTTCAAAGTCTACCGACTCGAGTCAGCTTTAGCCCACCAGAATCAGTCACCCCTGCAGGAAACATGTCACTTCTGCCTTCAACTGGGCATCAGGGAGATGCAATAGTGTATTTTCCTTCCAAACCTTCCAAGGCCTGGAAGGCTTCCTTCCAAACCTTTAGGGCTGAGAACGACTGTTACCATTTACTGGCAAAATGTTCGGTCAGAATCAAACACACAGCCGTGAGAACGACATGGAAACCAAGAAGCACATTAATTCCATACGAGTCAAGACTCACTCTCTACAAACCCAAGTAAAAAGGTGACCTGGTTTGGGGACCTCAAACTTTTCAGCACAGAAGTTCCTCAAGACAATGAAGGTGAGTGAACACACCACAGCAGCCAGAAAGAGAAGCACCATTACCAGCTTAACAAGTGGCAAACTTCAAATCTTCATTGATACAAATAGTTCACTGAAGGTACAAATAAATATTAGTAGAATCGATATATGCACATTTTTATTTTTCCATCTAAACCAATGGTTCTTAGGGTTAGGGTAATAGACTTGTACAATCTCTTAAGAATCTGCTGTAAGCCACTGATTTGCTTATAGAAAAAGATACATAAACATAAAATTTTACATATAACTTCAGATAATTTCTAGACACCCATCAGTGAATGTCTGCTGGAAACCTTATGTCCCTGTAAATATAGATTTTTGGTCTTTTGGGTGGGGAAAAAGAAAGAAATTTAATCTGGAGTGGAATAGTATGTTTTAAATACAACTTTATTTAGTATGCATGTATTTCAATGCAACAAAATCAAATTAAAAGCTATTTTGAAAACTGTAACTCCAACAATGTATACCTAATATCATTTCATTTTATAAAGAAACAGAGCAAGAAAGCAAAAACATAAGATAAACTTCCACTTATCCTAAAAATCAGGAAGCAAGTTCAGCTTAATTAGTTGGATTCCTAACTGATAACACCCGCCTGCAGACCACCAATTCCAGAAGAACTCACGTGCAGTAACCTGATAAGATGGTCATACTTAACATAATTAAATACAACATCCACACAACTACAAGATCTTTTATTGACCATCATTAAAATGCCAGCTGTACTCTGTCTAGTAATTGGCTTACATTCATTGAAATGAACCTATGTTGCTAATTTGGGGATGCTTCTCAAAGTGGCTTTTTCCTGAGGTCAACTTTCCTCATCAGTTGTCTCTCCCTCTTTAATAAAACAGCCCTTTCCTTTTATAAACCTAAATGCACGGCTGGACCTTTTTGGTCTGATTTGCTGGGCCGCAGAAATGGCCTGTGTCAGGATCTCCGCAAGTTCCCTAAAAAAGCACAGGTGTGCTTTACCTGCTCCGCTCATAGCTCCGGTGGCGGGAGGGCGTGCGCCCTCGCTCGTGATCAGACCTGTAGCGGCTGTCCTGCCTCCTCCGGTCGGGGCTCCGGCCTCGCTCTCGCCGCTCCAGGGACCGATGCCGCTCGCCCCTCCCGTGACTGTGGTCCCGGTGCCTGTGGTCGTCGTAGTGCTTTAGCCTTTCCGGGGACCGCCTCTCACTGGGAGCCTTGGGGAGCGGGTACGGAGGGAGGTGCCTGAAGTGAGGGCTACTGCTGTTACTAGCACTGGGCGGGAAGGAACTGGGGCTGTTCTGGAAGCTACTGAAGTTGGGAGGCGGGAAACTGTGGTGCGAGTACGCCGGCGGGTACTGGTAATTGACCTGCTGCGGAACGACGGGAGGCGGCGGCGGATGCGGCAGGGACGGCGGCGGCATCATGAAGGGGAAGGCGCCTTGGCCCGGAGGCGCTCCAGGGACTGGGGGGTTATTAGGACAGGGTAGCGGAGGCGGCATGGGAGGGAAACAGGGGGGCACGGGGAAGGGGGGCCTCATCTGATGGTTGGGGAAAGGGGGCCGGATCGGGCATGGGGGAAGGGGACCTTGCGCTGAAGGAGGCATGGGTGGAGGGAAGGGTACAAAGTCTGGTCTTGGAGGCAGAAAACTGGGGGCCGGAGAGTTGGAGAAGGTGGTAGAAGGGGCGCTGGGAGGTTCGTATTGGTACTGCACAGGAGGCTGCTGAGGGTGAAGCAGTCTCAGATTTTGGGGCCTGAAGGCTGGTGCGGAGGGTCTGGCTCCATGTCCCCCTCGCCCTCGGGGACACCTGGGCCCTCCTGGGTGGAATGACATTCTGTGACTTTGGTGGAGGAAAGAAAAAGAGAAGAGAAAAATTCACTATGTAAACAGCTTTCACCAATACCTGACCACCCCTTAGGCTGCTGAAATATTCCACCCATCTAATACTGAGTTCTCGGTACTATCTGAAACTCCTCAGGGCCAATAAACTCCTCTTCCCAGGTTTCAGCCACTCAACAGGTCAGTCCCTGGACCCTGTCGCTTCCTAAAGAGGCTCCACTTCCAACATGATGAGGTCACATTTCCAGTGTTCAACCATCTGCTACCTGTCGTTCTTCAAGTTCCCGCCAACCTTGACCTCACCAAGTCATCCTGTCCACACACAGCATGTTTCCACACATACACTGAGCATCCTCCTGCCACACCTTCCTCCTCACTCAGCACAGACTCACAGATTCAACTCAACATGTCCTAAAAGGAGTCAAGAACCTTGCCCTCCAAGAGAATCCCACCTGCTCCTTTTTTAGTGTTTCCTATCTCAATGCATGCATGCATGCTAAATCCCTTGAGTCATGTCAAACCCTTTGTGACCCTCTGGACTGTAGTCCACCAGGCTCTTCTGTCCGTGGGATTTTCTAGGCAAGACTACCATGGTGGGTTTTCATGCTCTCCTTCAGGGGATCGCCCCAATCCAAGGATCAAACCCGTGTTTCTCATGTCTCCTGCACTGGCAGGCGGGTTCTTTACCACTCGCGCCACCTGAGAAGCCCCTTCCTGTCTCAAGAGATGAGACCATTCGTTGGTCTTCAAGTCATACACCAGGGAATTACCTGACAACTTCTCCTACCTTAATGCTTCTAGTTAAAAATTTATGCTCAAATGTCTGTATCATTTCAGCTTCATAGATACTTGAGGCCATCCATTCCACACCATCCTCTCCTGCCTCGCTACTACAGTAATACCCTTGCAGATCTTTCTGCAACCAATGTCACCACGCTCAGGGTCTTGCTAGGTACCCTGTTCTCACACGCTCTTGTGGTTCTTTTTGGCAGGTCCTACAATGATTACAGGTCACCAGCTCATTACCTCATTTCACCTTTGATGTCTGCCTGACCTCAGAACTGCCAGTGCCTCCAGGATGGCTCCTTAACTGCTCCGGTCTGGGATGCCAGCCATGGACATGGCCCATGTTAACACACGCCCTCCTCGTCACAGATCTAAACCCTCCCCACCCCGGATGGTCAATGTTTGCTCCTCCCTGGTCACCCAAAACAATTGCCATTACTATCAGACCACTCACCATGCACTGCCTTGCATCGTGACGTACTATCTGAATATCTCACATTTTCCACAGAGAATATAAACTCTAGAGAACAGAGAGAACAAACAGATATAAAAATGTTTCCCAAACTGCTCATGCTAGAAACTATTTCTGTGATTATCTTAACACTGATTTTGCATGCTCCAGTGCAGTTAGCATACTAATAAAATTAAGAGCATGCTGAACTAAATTAATGTTCACAACTAACTTTTAAGATGTCCTAAGCATTTTGCCAACAAAGGTCCATCTAGTCAAAGCTATGGTTTTTCCAGTAGTCATGTAGCGATGGGAGAGCTGGACTACAAAGAAAGCTGAGCGCCAAAGAATTGATTGTTTTGAACTGTGGTGTTGGAGAAGACTCAAGAATCCCTTAGACTGCAAGGAGATCCAACTAGTCCATCCTAAAGGAAATCAATCCCAAATGTTCATTGGAAGGACTGATGCTGAAGCCAAAACTCCAATACTTTGGACACCTAATGCAAAGAACTAACTCGTTGGAAAATGCTCTGATGCTGGGAAAGATTGAAGACGGGGGAGAAGGGGATGACAGAGGATGAGATGGTTGGATGGCATCACCGACTCGATGGACATGAGTTTGAGCAAGTTCCAGGAGTTAGTGATGGACAAGGAAGCCTGGTGTGCTGCAATCCATGGGGTCGCAAAGAGTCGGATGCGACTGAGCAACTGAACTGAACTGAAGTACTTGTCTCTCTGACTCAAACAATCGGTAGCTTAAAAGACTGGCAACTTAGGCATATTCCATCTCTAATCAGCTAAAAGACCAGGGTGGGGGTGGGGAATCATTTCTGCTCTCCCACTCCACATTCTTTCTCCCTCAGTGAGACTAGCATTTAGATTCCAACTATAATCTGGTAAACATAACACTTTTCTTCGATTCTCATTCTCAGTCCTTCCCATTGAAGAATGTCATGAAGAGGAACAGCTTTCCAAATACTTGGGCTTCATCAAAATGTTTTAAGAACCCAAACAAACATTAAGTGCAGAAAGTTTCAGTTTAGAAGCATTTTCCTAGTCTTTCTAACCAAAAGTTTTACCAAAAGGCTTAAGGTAGATTTTCAAATGGCTCATGAAAATAGTTTCAGACTATTCAGCCTTATCAGTCACTGTGCTTAATAGAAAGTAGACACCAAATAATATCTCATTAATGATTACCGAGGGAACATTTCATGCAAAGATGGGCACAACAAAGTACAGAAATGGTATGGACCTAACAGAAGCAGAAGAGATTAAGAAGAGGTGGCAAGAATACACAGAAGAACTATACAAAAAAGATCATCATGACCCAGATATCCATGATGGTGTGATCACTCACCTAGAGCCAGACATCCTAGAATATGAAGTCAAATGGGCCTTTGGAAGCATCGCTACGAACAAAGCTAGTGGAAGTGATGGAATTCCAGCTGAGCTATTCAAATCATGAAAGATGATGTTGTGAAAGTGCTGCACTCAATATACCAGCAAATTTGGAAAACTCACTAGTGGCCACAGGGCTGGAAAAGGTCAGTTTTCATTCCAATCTCAAAGAAAGGCAATGCCTAAGAATGTTCACACTACCATACAATAGCACTCATCTCACACGCTTGCAAAGTAATGCTCAAAATTCTCCAAGCCAGGCTTCAACAGTATGTGAACCGAGAACTTCCAGATGTTCAAACTAGATTTAGAAAAGGCAGAGGAACCAGAGATCAAATTTCCAGCATCCATTGGATCATAGAAAAAGCAAGAGAATTCCAGAAAATCATCTATTTCTGCTTTATTGACTACACCAAAGTCTTTGACTGTGTGGATCACAACAAACTGGAAAATTCGAGAAGGGAATATCAGACTACCTGACTTGCCTCCTGAGAAATCTGTAGGCAGGTCAAGAAGCGAAAGTCAGAACTGGACATCGAACAACAGACTGGTTCCAAATTAGGAAAGGAGTACATCAAGGCTGTATATTGTCACTCTGCTTATTTAATTTTTATGCAGAGTACATCATGAGGAACACTGGGCTGGAAGAAGCATAACCTGGAATCAAGACTGCCGGAAGAACTATCAGTAACCTCAGATATGCAGATGACACCATCCTTACAGCGGAAAGCGGAGAGAAACTAAAGAGCCCAAGAGCCTCTTGATAAAAGTGAAAAGAGGGTGAAAAAGCTGGCTTAAAATTCTACTTTCAAAAAACTAAGATCACGGCATCCAGTCTCATCACTTCATGGCAAATAGATGGGGAAACAATGGAAACAGTGACAGACTTTATTTTCCTGGGCTCCAAAATCATTGCAGATACTGACTGCAGCGATGAAATCAAAAGACGCTTGCTCCCTGGAAGAAAAGCTATGACCAACCTAGACAGCATATTAAAAAGTAGAGACATTACTTTGCTGACAAAGGTCTGTCTAGTCAAAGCTACGGTTTTTCCAGTAGTCATATATGGATGTGAGAGTTGGACCATAATACTGAACACTGAAGAACTGATGCTTTTGAACTGTGGCGTTAGAGAAGACTCTTGAGAGTCCCTTGGACCAAGGAGATCCAACTAATCCATCCTAAAGGAAATGTGTCCTGAATATTCATTGGAAGGACTGAGGCTGAAGCCAAAACTCCAATATTTTGGCCACCTGATGGGAAGAACTGACTCACTGGAAAAGACCCTGATGCTGGGAAAGATTGAAGGTGGGAGGAAAAGGGGATGATACAGGATGAGATGGTTGGATGGCATCACACACTCGATGGATATGAGATTTTGAGCAAGCTCCAGGAGTTGGTGATGGACAGAGAAGCCTGGCATGTTGCCGTCCATGGGGTCACAAAGAGTAGTACACAACTGAGCTGAATGATTAGCATTCAGTTCAAGACCCTCATGATAAACCTGGAGCCAAGACAACCCATCCTGTCACCACAAGCTAATCAGGGCCAAAAGAATCAAGCTCAAACTCCAGGCTTGGCATTCAAGGCCTTCTGCAATCTGGACCCAACTTCTTCCAGGCTAATCCTCCATTAACTTCCCCATGAAGTGCCTATCATCCTGCGTACATGCTAAGTCGTTTCAGTCATGTCCACTCTTTGCGACCCTATGGATTTTGACCCACCAGGCTCCCCTGTCCTTGGCATTCTCCAGGCAAGAATACTGGAGTGGGTTGCCAGGCCCTCCTCCAGGGGACCTACCCAACCCAAAAATTGAACCCTCCTCTCATTATGTCTCTTGCATTGGCAGGCAGGCTCTTTACCACTAGGGCTACCTGGGAAGCTGCAGCTGCTGCTGCTAAGTCGCTTTAGTCGTGTCCGACTCTGTGCGACCCCAGAGACAGCAGCCCACCAGGCTCCACCATCCCTGGGATTCTCCAGGCAAGAACACTGGAGTGGGTTGCCATTGCCTTCTCCACTCCTATTACTCTAGATGTTCCCAGTTCCTAACATATGAAGTACTATCATACAGCTTATTCTTTACTCTTGGTCTTATAAAACCCCTCCATGGGACTTTGCCCATTGAATTTTTAACCCATCTACCCACGCCAAATGCCTCATCTTCTGTGCTGCCTATCTTGGTTCCCTTTAGGAAGTAATCCCATTCCCTCAATCCTTCTATAGCTCTTAGTCTGTACTTACTTCTTTTATAGCACTTACCAGAGACTGCCTCATATAATAATCATGTGTGTACATTTCTTAACTCTTCCACTAGGTTATTAGCTCCTTGACAAATTGGGTTGACTCATAATCATTTTTGTATCCTTCACAGCCCCTGGCAGAACATCCTGCACACAGTAGGTGATCAGTGTTTACTGGCTCACCAGTGATATATGTTTCTATGTTGCTACTGGACATTTCCCTACTGAATATATCCACAATAGGTTTGCATTACCAAAACCAGACAAAAAGCTGACCTTTTCACTGATTCATGCAACACTTAATGAGCCTAGACAGGTGGGGCATAGTCACAGGCCCTGATCACTCAAAGATGAGTAATGCACATAGTAAGCAGGGCTCCCGAAGCCCAGAATCCATATGCAGGTATGGATTTTTTTTTAAAAAGTACATAATGTGATAAACGCAAGAAAAGAGGTATGCACAGAGTTCAAGGGAAACACAAAGGAGTGTACAGAATCTAGTGGTGGACAAGAATCAGAATTACCAATACTCCTGTACAGTGTGTTCACTGTTGTTGAACATTCACTATTAGATCCTGATGGATATTTCTAGAAATAGAATATCTGAAAACACTGATTATGAAACTGACCTATTGAAGGCACAGTCAGGCTGTGTTGTGGATGTGAACTTCAATTCAAAAGTCAAGGAACTCACTGCAACTGGAAAAGTAATTATTTTCGGAGTCTGCCTCCTCCTAAGTTGCTGTTTGAAAGCAGGCAAACTGAGGGAGTCGTTTTGCACAGTTAATATGTGCAGGAACATCAGTCTTTGCAGAAAGAGTTGCAAAGTGTGACTACATTTCCATTAACGCGCTCTTCCACCACCTGAATTCCCAGCCCAGTCACTTCTGTCTGGCTGATCCGTAATTGCGTGTTTCCCTGTTTACATCTCCCGCCAGATAGTGAGCCCCACTATGTAAACTTACAGTCTCACTCCCCGCCCGAGATCCCGGCGGCCCCAGGCCTGGACCACCACATGCGCGCCACAATGAATGAAGGGTCTCATTTTTCACTACTATTTATTTGCAGGGTCCGGGCCTAGGTCCCTTTTTTTTGCCCTTCGCTGCAGATCTAAAGAGGAGCTGCCGGATCCTAACTCCCGGACGCCAGCCCCACTGAAATTCGGATACTTGGAAACACTCCCTCTTCCAACACCCACAAGCTGACCCTTTTACCTAGAAAAAGCTCTCGGGCTCCGAGGTCGCCGTTAGAGTAAAGCCAGACTTATAGTGTAGCCTCCAAGACCGTAGCACCACCCGCGGCTCCGGAACAGGAAAGCAAGAGGATTAAGAAGCAAACCTGAGAAAGCCGAACCGCAAGAGGGAAAGCTCTCAGGCGCGCCGCAGCGCCTTGTGCACGGCGATTGGTGCTTCAATAAGAAGGATGGACATCTAAGCCAATCGCTCTCCTCGAGCCTCTGGCGCCCGCCTCCTGCCCCTTACCTCCTCCAATCCAAAACCACAACCGGGTGAGCGCGCGTTCACTCCCGGGAGAAGCGGCGGGCCGCCGCTGCGGCTCTTGAGGGAACCTCGGCTCCGGCTTTTGGGGACTCTCATGCGCTCGAAAACATGAGTGAATCCCGGGGACAGCGCGCCCGGCTCCGGTGCTATGCTGAGCTCCCGGTGTGGGTGGTGGAGGATCATCAGGAGGTGAGCGGGCGGCTGACGGGCGCTGGGGCAGGGTCGCGCGAGGACTGAGGAGGGCAAGTTGCCTTGCTGTGGGGAAAACACCAGGACGGCGAGCTTGGAAGAATAGGCGCCGACGTTTACGCGGCGCTTACTACGAACCGGCGACTCACTGAACCCTCGCGGTTTGCTCAAAATCCCACGGCCAACAACTAGTGGCTTCGGGATTCGAACGCGAGCTGTCGTAACTTCAGGGCCTCGAGCCCTTAACCTGATCGTAATTAAGGCTTCCTGCTGTCTCCCGGCCGCCCCTTCACATTTCTGTGGTGTCCGTGGGAGGCTTCTGTTGAGAATATGCGCTGTCATCTGTGAAATGGGTACAGAGTATCTCTCAGAGCCGTTAGTATTATTGTGTCAGTAGTGTGTGCATGAATCGTTTAAGACGGCGCTATAAAGATACTTTTGTTTTTGTAGTAGTGCTACTTTAGCTAAAATGGTGCACACATCTAGATTTCTTGAAGCCTGCGAGAGTCCCGTGATCGAAGACTTTCTGTTTTTGATCGCTTTAATAATCCTTAGGAATTCTGTGGATGTTAAAGAGGAAGAGGCCGATTCCAGATTTGCGGATCAATAGAGAGAATAGGAAGGAAATTTGGTTTCTCAAGACCTAGAGATAGTGTGCATGGGTCTGAGAGCAAGCATGGGGTAAGTGGTGCTTTCAAATTCAATCTTAACTTAGAACTCTAGAGACTGTAACAGAACAAAGAGCCTTACAGAGAACCTAGCCCAGCAACCAGCATCCAAAAGGTGTGAGAAAGACGCAGAGACCAGGGTAGCATGAACACATCTTTTACGCCAGAGTGTGTATTAACCAGGAGTTGTTTTTTCTTTTTTTTCCTGAGTAATAGAGCTTGTTTATTTCCTCACATTGTTTTTGAGTTTATGATGGGGGTAACATGCCAACAAGAGATGCCCATTAAAGTTTTCATAGATGTAAGTCGGAAGTTCTGAGGAAAAAAATGAAAGTTTGATCTGATTGTCTAAATCATCTGCAATAACAAATTTCATATTTTCCTACTTCACAACTTCAGTTCGGTCACTTTCAACTCTTTGCTACCCCATGGACTGCAGTACACCAGGCTTCCCTGTCCATCACCAACTCCCAGAGCTTACTCAAACTCATGTCCATCCAGTTGGTGATGCCATCCAACCATCTCATCTTCTGTCCTTCCCTTCTCCTCCTGCTGTTGTGCCCAGATTATAGATCCCCTAGAGACCACCTCAGGAGCCAATTCCGCTGTAAACACAGGAGGGTCTTTTATCCAAGCTGGAGCAGGGGTTTCCACCCACACAGACGGAGCCTCTTAGGTAGGAGAGCCCGGAGTAACAGCAGATAGGCGCAGATAGGCGTTTTTATAGTTTGTGGGGCGGGTGAGGGGGTTTTCGAAATTAAAAAAACAGCGATTGGTTCCCGCGTTAGTTTCTAATAGGTATTTTTCATCACAAACAACCTCCTAATTGGTGTATTTTGGGCACTCCCACGTGTGTGGTGATTGGTCGTGTCTAGGGTAGTGACATGGGGTAAGGGGCTGGACTATTTTATGGTTATTCTAGGAACTTGGGAGTTGCCCTTGACTACAAGATGGCGGCTCCTTTTTTTTTTTTTTTAAAGATGGAGTCACCTAGGCTCTACACTGCCTTCAGTCTTCCCAGCATCAGGGTCTTTTCCAGTGAGTCAGTTCAGCTTCAGCATTAGTCCTTCCAATGAATATTCAGGACTGATTTCCCTTAGGATTGACTGGTTGGATCTCCTTGCTGTCCGAGGGACTCTCAAGAGTCTTCTCCAACACCACAATTCAAAAGCATCAATTCTTCAGCCCTCAGTTTTCTTTATGGTCCAACTCTCACATCCATACCTGACTACTGGAAAAACCATAGCTTTGGCTAGATGGACCTTTGTTGGCCAAGTAATGTCTCTGCTTTTTAATATGCTGTCTAGGTTGGTCATAGCTTTCCTTCAAAGGAGCAAGTGTCTTTTGGTTTCCTGGCTGCAGTCAGTATCTGCAGTGATTTTGGAGCCTAAGAAAATAAAGTTTGTCACTGTTTCCCCATCTGTGAAGGGATGGGACCGGATGGCATGATCTTCATTTTTTGAATGTTGAGTTTTAAAACAGCTTTTTCACTCTCCTCTTTCACTTTCATCAAAAGGTTCTTTAGTTCTTTGCTTTCTGCCATAAGAGTGGTGTCATCTGCATTTCTGAGGTTATTGATATTTCTCCCGGCAATCTTGATTCCAGCTTGTGCTTTATCCAGCCAGCATTTCACATGGTGTACTCTGCATAGAAGTTAAATAAGGGTGACAATACACAGCCTTGAGGTACCCCTTTGCCAATTTGGAATTAGTCTGTTGTTCCATGTCTAGTTCTAACTGTTGCTTCTTGACCTACGTACAGATTTCTCAGAAGGCGGGTAAGGTGATCTGATATTCCACTCTCTTGAAGAATTTACCACAGTTTGTTGTGATCCACACAGTCAAAGGCTGTGGTGTAGTCAAGTAAAGCAGATGTTTTCCTAGAACACTCTTGTTTTTTTCCTTCAGTTTGGGTGTGCTTCAGATTTTTTGCAGTTTAGCATTGTTTTTCAGCCTGCAGTTGAGTATATACTCATGATTTCAGCGCCAATTCTGAGTATGTGCATGTGTCTTTTACAGGTTCTGCCCTATATATATCGGGCCATTGGCTCAAAGCATCTTCCTGCAAGTAATATAAGTTTTGTGCATTTTGATTCACATCCAGACCTCCTTATTCCTGTGGATATGCCAGCTGACACTGTATTTGATAAGGAAACACTTTTCGGGTAATATGTGACTTTGTTACTGACCTTTTTGTGTGTCTGAAATACACTTTGCAATAGATGGTAAGCAGTTAAAAGAAATAGTTTTTGCTAAGCCCGTTAGTTTTCTTTTTTCTTTTTCTTTTTTTTTGCATCTTTATTTTATTTAGAGCAAGTATGGACAAACTTTTTCAACAATCCAAATAGTAAATATTTTTTAATTGAAAGATAATTGCTTTACAGAATTTTGTTAGTTTCTGCCAAACATCAGCATAAATCAGTCATAGGTATGCATATGTCCCCTCCCTCTTGAACCTCCATCCCATCTCTCTCCTAATCCCATCGCTCTAGATTATCACAGGGCCCCTGTTTGAGTTCCCTGAGTTATACAGCAAATTCCCATCGGCTCTCTATTTTATGTATGGTAATGTAAGTTTCCACACTACTCTCTCCATACACCTCACCCTCTCCTTCATTCCGCAGATAGTAAATATTATAGGCTTGCTGACCATGTAGTCTCTGTTGCAGCTATGTATTTTTGCCCTTGTAGTATGAACACAACTGTAAACACCATGTAAACAAGTGGCAGTGGTTGTGTTCCAATAAAACTTTATTTGGAAAAACAGGTGTCCCAACCCGAGTTTGCCAACCTTTGCTTTAGAATATAGAATTTTAAAAGTAGAAGACTTTAGAAATTATCTGAGCCAATTCTCTCTTCTCCCCTTTAAAAGTCTGATATGGAGGCACAGGAAAATGTGTCTTGAACTAATAGTTCAATAATCATATGTGCAACACATCTTTAATTTGTGTATCCTTTCTTCCAGGATTAAATCCCTCCAGCCTCCCAATGTATTTTATTTTCAGGTCACAAATCCATTGATTTTCCGTTATATAAAACATGTCAGTGAATGGTGACTTACCAAGTGCTCTTCAATGATAAAGTTCCCTAAAATCCTGTCGTTGTCTTTTTACTTATGTATTTATTACAGTGTAGCCTACTCTTTCAAAATAAAAAGTTACATAGCAGTTATTCCCCTGTTATAATATAAAATTAAAAATATAGATGCTTGTGTGAATTAATTTTAACCTACTATATTTCTTTTAGTTGACTCTAAAACTGTCTCAGAACACTCATCTCTTAAAGAAATGTGGTAACTCTACCATTGTCCTTACTCTCTTTTATATTTAGAGGTTTTATATTTTATAAATTGAAAAAAATTATGAAGCAGTTATGATGACTATACAGTTAGTCATAGAATAATAGTTTTAAAACTTTTAATCTCAGGATCTCTCTATAAAAATTCTTGAGTTTTTTTTTTTATGTGGGTTATATTTAGTGATATTTACCATATTTGAAATTAAAACTGAGACATCTAAAATATTAATTGATTTCATGGGACTTCCCTGGTGATCCAGTGGCTAAGACTTTGAACTCCCATTGCAGGGGGCTCAAGTTTGATCCCTGGTCAGGAAACTAAATCCTACATGCTGGAACTAAGATTCCACATGCTGCAAGTAAATAAATAATAAAAATAAATATTTTTTTAAATGTTAATTCATTTCAAAACAATAGACCTTTATATGTCAGCATAAATATTTTTATGAAAGACACATATTTTCTAAAGCAAAAAAATTAAAAGAGTAACAGTATTAAGTTTTTGCAGGTTTTTTTTATAATTTGTTTTAATTTATTTGTTTTTTAATTGAAGGATAATTGCTTTACAGAATTTCATTGTTTTCTGTCAAACCTCAACATGAATCAGCCATAGTTTGCAGATCTTTTTAATACTTGCCTTTATAGAAGACAGCTGAATACTCAAAATTCTGCATTCAGTCTATTAACATATATTGTTTTAGTGGAAGTATATGACGAAAATTGAGAAGTATTTTGATAGCCTTTCCAGCTATTGTGTGTGTTCAGTTGATCAGTCATGTCCAACGCTTTGTGACCCCATGGACTGTAGCCTGCCAAGCTCCTTTGTTCATGGAGATTTTCCAGGCCAGAGTACTGGAGTGGGCTGCCGTGCCCTCCTCCAGGGATCTTCCCATCCCAGGGTTTGAACCCAAGTCTCTTGAATTGCAGGAAGATTCTTTACCATCTGAGCCACCAGGGAAGCCCACCTAATGGTGAATATTCTTTAATAATATACCAAAACTTCACAAATGTACATTCCTTAAAACTTAGTTGAAGTGAAGAATCCAGCAATTCACATTCAAGCCTGATCAATTGTGGTTTATCAGTCCAGTCTTCATTGTAAGAAAATTGTGTTCAGCTTTCAATTCAATTCCAAGTGCTTTCCCTTGAGACAACCGTGGTACTTCCAAGTATATTGCAGAAATGCTTTCTGTGTACTTCCTGTTTTGCCACACAGATTATTTTAAAACGTGTACTCAGGATAGAGATTTAATAAAATCATGAAAGACATTCTCATGCCAAACTGGATGGGAGTGTGGGGCACTGGTGCTTGGTAGTGATGAGTACAGTGGCAGCTAGTAAAGTCTGGTGCCTTTGCCTTGATTAATCTTAGAACATCAACCTCCATTGTTTTGTACTGTCAGCATATATGTCACTACAATGAAAAAGGGAAATAATACCTTGGGGTGTTATTAGGAAAACAATTTTGGTCTAGTGGTCCCACTGAAAAGGTCCAGAAAACCTTGCAAGGGCCCCTTGGACCATGCTTTGAAACCTGCTATCTTAAAATATTCTTATGAATGAAATTACATTTGGAAAAACCCGTGCACTAATAGTTTTTATGCTTCCTCTCTGTTTCTTTTCCAGAGAATTAAGTATTGAGAATTGGATTATGCCTGCAGTTTATGCTGGCCATTTTTCTCATGTAGTATGGCTTCATCCCACATGGGCTCAGCAAATCAGAGAGGGCAGGCATCACTTTTTAGTAGGCAAAGACACTTCTACCACAACAATCAGGTAATTTCCTCATATTCATGTGTATGAAAAGGAGTGGATACTTCTATCTCGTTTTGGAATCCCTGAAACAACTTATAAGTATCTCTACACACCATTGGGGTCAGATTAGCCCTCAACTTTTCCAAAAAGAGTTCTCAAAACACCAGGAACAAGTTTTCCAGTCTTGGTCTTTTTCATATACCGTATGTATTTTGTTGCTGGTCAAGTTGATTTTTGAATAAAATGATCTTCATCCTCTGGAACCCTGGCTCTGTTGATAACTTAACTCCATTAAATCACTAATGTACCTTATAGAAATGTATTAATAATACATTTTATTATTTACTTCCAATGTAAGTGTTGTCGGCTGAACTTAACAACTAGCATTGAAAAAGAATTATCTCACTTAGATTTTTTTAATAAATTCAATGGCTAAAAGTCAATTCAGGGTTTTAATTTTATCAATATGATTAGCTTTTGATAATTATTTAAATTAAATAACAGCATCCTTTGACTTGAGTTATATGCACAACTATTTCTGTTGTGTAAGCTGTTTAACCAGTGTTTTGTATATCTTGTGATACTGTAATATCTTTAGAAATACCAGAATGTTCTTGGCTTTTCAAATTCTCTTGTTATAGAGTGAATGTTTTAAGCAGTGGAATCATAACTTCTAGAACCTGGAGGATAGTAGGACAAAATGGTAATACATTGAAAATGAAATGCAGTCTTTCTCAATGAAAATGATACTTTTTGTTTCTGATTTATTCTTAATAATACTAATACTAGCTTATATGAAATAGTGTTAGGGTTTTTATTGAGTACTTCAGTGAATAGGCCTTATTTAACCGGTAACAGGTTTCTGCAAAGTCAAATCTCAGCAATCTGAAACAGACATTTGAAATTCAATGTGTAACAATAATATTAGGATGATGTTGATTATCATTTTAGTTAATCCTGCAAGTAAAAATTTATGGAAGAGACACACATATAGGTATGCAGCCTGAGATGTATGTGTGTATGTATATAGATATGAACAGAGTAAAATATTCCTTATTAAAGGAAAATACCCATTTAGGTTGGTGGATACAGCATTTGTCTTTCTTAGGGTGGTGCATGCATGCTAAGGCACTTTGGTTGTGTCCAACTCATTACAACCCTATGGACTGTGGCCCACCAGGCTCCTCTGTCCATGGGATTCTCCAGACAAGAATACTGGAGTGGGTTGCCATGCCCTTCTACAGGGGATCCTTCAGACTCAGCGGTCGAACCCATGTGCCTTACGGCTCCTGCATTGGCAGGTGTGTTCTTTACCGCTAGCACCACCTGGGAATCTTAGGGTGGTACAGTTATTAATAAACTTGGATACTGGTTTTATTATGTTGTTAATTTTTTTTAGAAAGTTATATATTTTTAAATATAAAGCTGTATATGCTGAAGAGGGATGGATGAAAAATAGATAATACCATCATTTTAAATTGGGTAGGTCCTACCCCTGGAAGAACCATTTGGTGTCACTGTTCAAAGTACTTACCAAGGCATAATACAGTTGAAAAGCTAAGAACATGCTGATATGTCTAAAATCAAAAATCTGTAACTTGTGAAATGTTGTACAAGATTTTTTTAAGTTGCTTTTACATATTAAAATATAACAGTTATATAAAATTTAATAAAGCTTTGAAATATGTCAGGGGGAGTTTCTACCAAGAGATATTATTTCCAGGTGTAATTTTTCTCTCAAGTGATTTTTTTAAATCCAGTTCTAGCTGGTATGACAGAAATCTAAAGCACTGGCTAAACAGGATCTTTCATTTCTTTTCTCCATTTAGAATTTACTGTGTGCAGTCAAGGGCCAGTATGGCAGCCCTACTGTTAAACCCCAAATAATTTCTATCTTTTTGCTCTACCTTCTCTAGAGTGTGGCCTCTGAACTCAGAGTCCAAGTGGGGTGTGTTGCTACCACGTTCACATGCCAGTCAGTGGGGAGGGGAGAGCAAGGCTCTCTCCACTTCTCTTCCACTCAGAACTTTTGGGCAGAACTGAGTCAGCTGGCCACACCTGGCTGCATGATGCATGAGTGTGTGCTCAGTTGCTTCACTTGTGCCCAACTCTTTGCCACCCCATGGACTATACTGACCATGGAATTCTCCAAGCAAGAATACTGGAATGGGTTGCCATTTCCTACTCCAGGGGATCAAACCCTGACCCAGAGATCGATCCCGGGTCTCCCACACTGCAGGCAGATTCTTTACCATCTGAGCCACCTAGCTGCACAATAGACTACAAAATACGGTCTTTGGGCAGTTGTGTGTCTAGCTAGAAATTTGAGAACCCTGTTTCCAGAAACTATAAATATTAGAGACAGCTCTCAGTTTTTGTCAAATATGTCCTTTTTTGTATTTCTGAAATTCTATACGTTGCCAGCTAATTTGTCCACTTGTCTTGAAAGTAATTTTTTTCCTCTAATCCAGGGTTACAAGTACAGATCATTACTTCCTAAGTGATGGTCTTTATGTAACTGAAGACCTGCTGGAGAATCCAAAACCTTTACAACTGGATGTAATTATGGTAAAACCTTACAAACTCTGTCAGAGTCAAGGAGAAAATGATGCAGTGTCTTCTGCCAAGAAGCGAAAGCTAGCCCTGGAGGACTCAGAGAACATTGCCTCTACTAATGGTGACTCTTGTTCAGAAGGACTGGAAAAGAACACAGTGACACAAAGAAAGGACCACACTTGTCTACAGCCATCATGTTCATGTTCTTCTGAAAGCCAGGAATGCCAGACTGCAGTTAGCACTGGAGAGATTCTGAAAATTTTGGAGGAAAAGGATGCGTTTGTTTTAGATATCGATTTAGATTTTTTTTCAGTCAAGAATCCCTTCAAAGAAATGTTCACTCAGGTAAATGTGGTGTTTTAAGAATGTGCAATCAAAATCCAGATATAACTTTTGACTTCCCCCAAATATAACTACTAATAGCTTGCTGATGACCAGAGCCTTACTGATAATGTAAACAGTAAATTAACACATGTTTTGTGTATTATATGTATCGTATACTATATTCTTATAATAAGGTAGAGAAAAGGTTGAGAAAATCATAAGGAAAATACATTTATAGTACTGTACTGGATTAATACTATATATTTATGTCGTGTTTAAAGATGAACCTATATCAATATGTCTTATATAATATAAAACACTGCTACATATATTATTAACACCAGATGTCAAAGATGAAAAGATATAAAGTCATTTATTTACAGCTATAGTGATTCATACATTGATAACAAGGAAGGAGCAATGTGATTGCTTTAGGTAGCCTAATAAAATCAATACAATTACTTTACGATAGCCTAGCCTGTACACTAATGAATGAATTGTTATAAAAATTTTATAGCATATTATAGTCATATTTGTAATACAGTATTGGAAATGTTATATGTTTTTCAGTACCACTTACCTGTGATAAGTTGATATGCAGTTTCTCCAGTTAGAGAGGCATATATTCTTTAAAATGTAATTGTTTGAAAGCAAAGTTATAAAGCAATAGGAAAACTAACATATTATTAATTTTATATTAACTATCATTCATCTTATGCCTATGTAAGGATAGGTTAGTATCTACAGACATTTTATTCATTCATGACATACCTAACTTTTTCTTAATTTTTTCAATATTTCTAGACTGTACAGTTGGTCTGCAGATTTTTTTTCAAATTGTTGCAAATCTCCAAAATCTTTTCCTCTATACTGAAAAATATCCATGTATAAATGGTCCTGTGTAGTTCAAACCCATGTTGTTCGGAGGTCAACTGTAGTGTAATCTGGAGCAAGAGTGCCGTCCCAACTTGCAAATAAGAGAGAAAAATTGCCCTCTTTTTTTTTTTTCTGCTGTTGTGAATGTACCTGTAACTATAACTTCCAGCATTCAGAATTATAAAATGACTTTAGAGATGTTTAGAAAACATGAGAATGGGCATACCTGGAAGGTAAAAAACCTGACTTTATGAATTTATCCTACAAGTATACTCACCAAATATTTGTAATGGGAATTTCTAAAAGGTTACATAAGTGACTTACTGGCAGTTAGTTCTTTTCCAGGGCTATAAGGAAACCTGAGAAAGTGGGAATTTTGTGTCCTTTATACTCTTTGGTGCTGTAGAACTTTTTGAAAACAGCATGTATTACACTTTACAGTGTAATAGCTATTTTTTTTAAAGAACATCTTTGGAAGTCAGAAAGATTTAAGTTCTGTTTGTTACTTGTACTGCTTATTAGCTGCATGATCTTGGAAAAGTTACTTAACCTTTCAGATCCATGGTTTCTTCAAGTATAAAATCAAAATAATAATCATACCCAAGCACAGAATTGTTATATGAGGATAGTGCACAGCACTATGCTTAAGGAATTTTAGATCCTGCCTGTAGACCCTTCCTGACAATGCTCCTAAATAGGATTACTGGGGCCAGATAGACCCACCTCTAATGGGGCTGCCTGGCTTCGCTAAATGAGGACAGACATTCTCCTGCAAAATCCTGCCATTGTATCTGTTTGTACTCTGTCATTCTCTCTTGTCACTAGGGAATGGACTGCAAAGTGAAAGTGGAAAGTTTTGTTTTGTTGTTTCAAAGATACATATATTTCCTATACACTTGATCTTAGCCAAAAAGCTGAGAAGTAATTATATTTCCTATATATAGCTAAAATCTGTTTAGATGCTAGGATGTATCCATTTATAAAGTAGAATAGTATTAGAAATATTTTCATTCATTACCTATTAGCCATCAAGTCTTCCATTATTAATTTTATACATTGTTATCATGCCCAGATGAATAGTTACCCTAAAGAAGGGATAATATTTACAATGAAATAATGAATTACATTATTCCCTGATTTCTCAGACTTACCTTTAAATGATTATCTAAGATATTCTCATATCACCATCATTTTTTACTTAAAGTATATCATTGAAAAATTAATCTTTTTTATACTACATGGATCTTTTGTTTTCCAGGAGGAGTACAAAATCTTACAAGAGCTGTACCAATTTAAGAAGCCTGGAAGCAACCTGACAGAGGTATTCTTCATTTCTTTTGGGCTTATCTAAAGGGCTTCCCTGGAGGCTCAGCGGTAAAGAATCCGCCTGCCAATGCAGGAGATGCAGGTTCGATCCCTGGGTCCACAAGATCCCCTGGAGAAGGGAATGGCAACCCACTCCAGTATTCTTGCCTGGGAAATCCCATGGACAGAGGAACCTGGCTGGCTACAGTCCTGGGGGTTGCAAAAGAGCTGGACGCAACTTGGTGACTAAACAGCAACAATAATCTATCACATAGCTAATAGTATCTTACATGATATTAGAGTACTCTCAAACAACGGCCCCAAATCTTGATATGTGTTTCTTGGGGAAACCCATGGTTAGTATTTGAAATCATGTGTTAACTGAATGAATTGAAATTTTTATTGTAATAGGATTTCACTTATTTTTTGAAAGAGTAAATATATAATCTCATCTTTTCAATGTGCTTAAAGGAAGATTTGGTAGATTGTGTTGATAATCGAATTCATCAGTTAGAAGATTTAGAAGCTGCTTTTGCTGATTTGTGTGATGGCGATGATGAAGAAACTGTACAGAAATGGGCTTCAAACCCTGGGTAAGACTCTCAAGTATTTTTTTTCTTCAACTCTACTGTATTTTAGTCCTAGATATATTGCTAAATTTGCTAGATAAATTGCTTTTTAAAAATTCATATCTTTTGCAATGTGTATTACCTATTCAAAATATTCAGTGCAATTTTCACTTTAAAATAAAGTGTTCAGAAACATCTCTGAAATATAAATGTCATAGAACTTTATTGTCATTAAGGAAAGCAGTGGTATGGAAGAATAAACCATCATAATATTTATCATATTAGTAACTGGTATTTAGGCACTTTAACATAAGTTAGTTTTTTCTCTTTAGTAGAGGGAACTAGATTGATTGCCCGCTCTTTGAAATTATGTTGAAAGAGGGAGAGATAGAAATAAGTCTCAGAACATGATTCTCCTCAGAAATATTGAAGAGTACCTACTATTTTGTGATTTTGGGAAGTCTCAAGCCAGACTTAAGCTTAAATCAAACAAAATAGACAACTTTAGAATCCTGAATCTAGCCCACAGATGGAGCCACCTTCCGCTGAAACCCACCCATCTGTTGAGCACCCTTAGCTCTTCACCACCTGCAGGCAGTTCTGTCACAGACCTGAAGAAGAAACAAACAAAGGAAAAGTAAGACAGCAAGAAAAGTCTCCCCAAACTTAGCATGCCCCCTGAAGGGTCAGAGCCTCAGCATGAACGAGTCTTCACTGTTCCTAAGGAAGTAGAAGAGGTGGGTGACTAGGGTCCAGAACCCCAGAAAGTATTGTTAATAAGAAGGAAGAAGTAACAGGATCAGTGGGTAGACAGGCCTCCATACCTCCGTTTTTATTTACTTTTTCCCTCCCGGCAGATGAGTGGGTATTGGTAAAGGAGGCATTAAAATACTAGAAACATTAATTAATCAAGGCTTCCAAAGAGTTCCACCTGTATTAAATAACTTAAAAGCACCATTGTTATTATATCAAATGGTATAGAACTCTACCAGTTATAATTGTATATGTCAATAAATATGTCCTGAATTTTTTTCTCAACTTTTGGGAAACTATCTTTTTTTCATCACAGCATGCTAAAGACACTTAGTTTTACTGCTGATCAAAATAATTTTTAAAGTCATAGTAGAACTTTGATTTTTAAAGAGGAAAATCTCAGTTTCTTGAATGCTAATTTTCAATCTTTAATACAATCTGTAATCTTTTAAGTAAGAAAACAGCAGGGAACATTTATTTCTTAATATTTTAAGACAATATTTGAACAACTCTTATATTTCATTTCCAAAACATCATATAAAACATATTGTTAATGGTAAATTTTAAGGATAATGTATCATTTGCTACTGTCATTTTAGTTGAGGTGGTATAATGTTTAATTGAAGGGTCTTTTTTCCAGAATGGAATCACTAGTTCCACTGGTACAGAGTTTGAAAAAACGGATGGAAGCACCAGACTATGAAATGGTAAATGTTTATATTGAAGTATAAAATTAACCCTTTAAGAAAGGCATTTTTGTGGCTAGAAAAATGTGTCCTTTGTTAAAGTGATTCACTTTTATTTGTGTTCCTGGAAAGTATGAATGGGCATTTTTTTTTGTGGAAAAAATATATACTTTTTAGAATCCCAAATACTGGAAAAGATTTCCTGGAAAAACATGCTTTTGCTGATTTTATGTATGAAGTAAAAGCGCTTTTGACTTTTTACACTTGATCTTAACCAGAAGGCCGAGAAGTGATGCTGTGGACTTTTTAGTTTCGTCTATGATCAGATACCCCTTGCCAGAGAAAAGAAAGTATACAATTTCTAAATTTGCTCATTCTTTATTCATTCATTTTTATACTCCTTTCACACTTCTTTCTTTCCTCTCTGAAAACTTTTCTGATTAAAAAAACCAAACAGACAAGGCATTGTGGCCAGTACATCTTAACTCTATTAGCTGTATAACTTCATTTGCCCAGCAAATCTGAATTCTGTTTCAAAAGAAGATGCCCTTAATGGTAATTTCTTTATTTTTATATCATTTTGCAATATCTGAGTATAAATTTTCCCATTTGAAGTTCAGGTCCCCTTTTCTCAAATTTTGTGCCAGAGCTGAGACCACCAGTTATGCTTCTTTTACTTCTAGTGTTTATTTAATAACTTGTGGTTTTACTTCAGTGTTTTATTTAGTTGTGGTATATAATCAAACCACCTTATCTGAACTGAAGTTTATGTATTGATTTAATGCTAGTTTTATAAGAATAGAAAATACCAGCGAAAGACTATTTGGTTAAATCAGAGCTAACTCAAGGCTCACCCTTTTTTTTTTTTAAATAGCAAATATTAAAAATGATAGAAGACTCTTACGGTTTAAAAGTGCTTTGCGTTCATATATTATTGAAAGTATCTTCATGCAGGTCTACTTTGCATCTGAACTTTCTGGTGAGGGGGCAAGAGTTTTGTACAGTGCTTGTTGACAAAAAGGATGGCATAGGCCTGGTAGCAGATTATGTAGCCAGATACAATGTACCCATAGCTGCGGGATTAGAACACTTAAGTATTTTGATCATTTTAGTAGAAAAGAACATGCAGAGTCTCTCTTTTTAGTGTATTGACCAATCATTGCCAGTTAAATCTTTGATGTGTTTCCAGAGTCTCCAATAATATAGTAAATTAGTGGTTTTTTTCCATGCTTTGCACTTATGTACCCTAGGCAAAATTATAACATATTTGAATTCCAGTTTTTAAAACTTTAAAGCAGTTAAAGCAGAGGCTGCAAAACGTCAGCCTGTGGGCCATTTCTTGCTCTCGTGCATATTTAGTTTAGTGCTAAGACTGAAACATCAGTCATTTACATTTAAAACACATGTTTATCAGTATATATGGTTTTACATAAAGCATACACAAGAAACTGGAAACAGTAGGTTCAGTAAGGTAAGAGAAAGACTTTCGCCTTGTATCCTCTTGAAGCTTTAAATGTAGTACTTGTTGCATGTATTTAAAAAGTAAAATAATTTCTTGAAAGAAAAGAAATGTGAGAATACTATGTATAGACTTAAATCCGTTTTTAGAATCTAAGTAAAATGAATAATTTGATAGAAAATGTAAATTGTCAAAATAGACTCAAGTAAAAACAGAAACTGAGTGAATCTACAATCATAAAATAAATTAAAAAATTGTTGCTAGAAAAGGCATCAGGCCCAAACAGGTGTACAAGCCAGTTCTTCCAAAACATCAGAGAATAGATAGCTTCTATGGCATGGAAACTGTTAAGAAAAAGCAATCCTAATCCACAAAAACATTGAAAATTTAGCCAGCAAGGCCATTAATGGTTACTGAGTGCTCTAAAGACAGCAACGTTACCATGTAATTTTTAATTGTCTTATTTTCAGGTTCACCAGGCTGGTCTAACCTGTGATTATTCAGAACTTCCTCACCATATCAGCACAGAACAAGAAATTGAACATCTTATTCAGTCCTTGTATAATATTCTAAAAAATTTACCAAAACCCACTCTAGTGACAATTGCAAGGTAAGTGTAGTAGCTTGAATAATAGCCCATCAAATATGTCCATGTCCTAATCTCCAGCACTTATGAGTATGGTGCCTTGTATGGCAAAAGGGACTTTGCAGATGTGATTAACTTAAGGATCTTGAAAATGAAGGAGATTATCCTGGATTATCTGGGTGAGGCCAGTGTAATCACAAAGGTCTTAATAGGAGGAAGACAGGAAGGTCAGAATGAGAGAATGGAGGATGCTAGACTGTGGACTTTGAAGATGGGATTTGAACCAAAGAGTGCAGGCAGCCTCTGGAAACTGGAGAGGCAGGGAAGCAGATTCTTTCCCTAGACCCTAGAGAAGAAATACAGCCCTGCCAGTACCTTTGTTTTAGGACTTCTGACCTCCAACAGAACTATAAGATGATGAATTTGTTTTACTTTAAGTCACTAAGTTTGTAGTGATTTGTTACAGTGGCAGTAGGAAATTAAGTCTCCATAGATGAATCTAATGATTACTAATACAGTAGTTCTTACCAGCCTTTTCCCTACTCAGCTCAAAATTATTCAAGTGTTATATTTTCTCTTTTCTATTCATGGTGGCTGGCAAACAGCATACAATTCCTGTTATCTTGTCTTTGAAGTTGGTGATGTTATTCAGTTAAACATAAGAAATTCCCATACCTGTGTCCTACAGGTAAATATTTAGCTGCTGCCATGTTTTAAATTTGAATGTATAAATGTGCTGAATAGTTACAGCAGTTTAATAAAAATTTCTATGTTAATCTTTGGACTCATTCTACATGGAACCGTTTCTAAAATAATACTTTAAATGTCATATTTTATGACAAGTTTTTTGTGACTCTTTTTACCATTCTGAATGAATTCATAAATAATCTAATCTACATACACATAGGGCTTCTGTGATAGCTTAGTTGGTAAAGCATCCACCTGCAATGCAGGAGACCCCAGTTTGATTCCTGGATCAGGAAGATCTGCTGGAGAAGGGATAGGCTACCCACTCCAGTATTCTTGGGCTTTCCTTATGGCTCAGCTGGTAAAGAATCTGTCTGCAATGGGGGAGACCTGGATGCAATCCCTGGATTGGGAAGATCCCCTGGAGAATGGAAAGGCTAGTCCAGTATTCTGGGCTAGAGAACTCCATGCACCATACAGTCCATGGGGTTGCAATGAGTAGGACGCAACTGAGTGACTTTCACTTTCTTTCACATACACACGTAATTTAAATGTATTTAGATAGCATATGCAATGTGTAGATGATGTAATTGTCTTAGTCCGTTCCAGCTGCAATAACAAAAATACCTTAGACCAATTAGCTTATAAACAACAGGTATCTATTTCTCACAGTCCTGTAGACTAGGAAGTCCAAGATGAGAATACCAGCAGATTCACTGTCTGGTGAGGACCTGCTTCCTGATTCATAGACAGCCATCTTCTCTCTGTAACCTAACATAGAAGGAAGGGGTGAAGATGCTCTCTGGGGTCTCTTTAATAAAGGTATTAATCTCATTCATGAGGATTCCACCCTCTGACCTGATCACCTTCCAAAGACCCCCCACCTCCAAATATAATCACATTGGAATTAGATTTCAACATAGGAATTTTGAGGATTCCACCCTCTGACCTGATCACCTTCCAAAGACCCCCCACCTCCAAATATAATCACATTGGAATTAGATTTCAACATAGGAATTTTGGGGGCACATAAACATTTAGCTTATAGCAATAACCTACCTACACATATGATTTAAATATATATTAAATATATACACACACCAAAAAAATCACACATATTAAAATGCCACACCAAACAGGGATCTTTACAAAGGGTCACTAAATGTAACAGTTAAAAATGCAGACAGACCCAGCGAGTTGTGTTGCCCAAATATTGTGAACAGCACTGCTATAGTAACATGGTCATTCTAGTCACAGCAAGCTCTGGATAAATTTCTGAACTTAAAGTCTAATCTTCCCTCAGTTCACAGAGTATCTGCATTCCTGGAAAATTTAGTTTAATCCATTTCAAAAATACAGCAGACTGTTTGTAGAAGACTTATTAAAAACAGGCTCAAAAAGTTAAAATCAAATTTTTCACTTATTTAAGTGCTCCATGGACTTTGGAAACTGTAGGACACAGGACAGTTCATATTCATATTGCAGTAGTATCCTACATATTGCAAACATTCACAATAGGCAGACCCTCTCTCATAATTGTTATTGTGACAAAAATGTACCTACAGATTTCCAAAACTCCCTCCTGGGGGTTGCTCCCATTAAGAGCTACTCTAATACTGTTTTCAAGAAGCCAGAAATCTGTGTGAAAGCATCAAAGTGTCCTTTATTTGTTAAGGCTAATAAATTAAGCTTTTACATACCATGCTTTCTTCAAGGTCTTTATTCATACGTATATGTTAGACAGTATTTAATAATTTAAAATTGCTCTGTGTCATTTATCATGTGTTACATGTTTACATCAAGCCTCAGTTCAGTTCATTCGCTCAGTCGTGTCTGACTCTTCACGACCCCATGAGCTGCAGCACGCCAGGCCTCCCTGTCCAACACCAACTCCTGGAGTCCACTCAAACCCATGTCCATTGAGTCGGTGATGCCATCCAACCATCTCATCCTCTGTCATCCCCTTCTCCTCCTGCCCTCAATCTTTCCCAGCATCAGGGTATTTTCAAATGAGTCAGTTCTTCACATCAGGTGGCCAAAGTATTGGAGTTTCAGCTTCAACATCAGTCCTTCCAGTGAACACCCAGGACTGATCTCCTTTAGGATGGACTGGTTGGATTTCTTTGCAGTCCAAGGGACTCCCAAGAGTCTTCTCCAACACCACACTTCAAAAGCATCAATTCTTCGGCACTCAGACATCAAGCCTCAGATATAGCCTAATCACCATAGAATGAAATGAGTTCATTAGAAGTCTTACAGATTATTTCTTTAGGTCTAAAATACTTGTAATAAGGAGTAGCCTAAATAACTAATTTCATTTCCTTCTATAAAGATTTCCATGCTGTTTTCCAATCTAGCGGAATTTCCAATGGCTTTCCTCACCGCAGTCCAGAGCCTGGAGGCACTGATAAAATCATTTAGAAACTAACCCAGCTGAAATTGTCATCAACATTGTTACTGGTGGGTGCCACCCAAATGTAGTCAGTGATTCTAGAAAGACTCAAAGTACAGATTCCTGCCCCACAGGTCTTTGCTCTTTCCTCCTTAATACTACCTAGGAGACTAATCCCAACACCAGCACATCCACACATTTCATTTTGGATGATCTTGTACTCTTGTGTGGTGAGCAGATTATTTATAGAGGCAGAACCCTTTTATCATTTGGAAAGCCTCTACTCTCATAATTTCTATCCTGTTTGTACACATAATAAAAGAATGTGAAACACAGTGCCCAGTCACTAATGTAAATTAGCGCCAGTGTTCCCAGGCAACATCTCCCTCTCATGGAAAGAAGGGCCTAGTATTAAGCACTGAGGCTTTGGAGATGTGCTTTATGGTGTTGAATCCCATCACCAGCACATACCAGTATGTGACCCATGCAGGTTAATCTTTCTCTGTTTGACTCCTTTAAAGTAATGGTAAAGGTACCTATTTCATAGAGTTGCTGAGAAGGTTAAAGATCATAATTCATGTAATGTGCCTGACATAGTAAAAGTTTAGTAGCTTTAAACTATTATTATTCCAGAATTCAATACAGCTTCATTTCTACTTTACATTGAATTCAACATATGCAGGCTTTTCCTCACTGCCCAGTATGATCTCATTCTACTTACGTATACTTTTCTTTTCTTTTTCCTTTTTCTCTTCTCGGTTCCAGGTCAAGTCTGGATGATTACTGTCCTTCTGAGCAAGTTGAAACCATTCAAGAAAAAGTCCTCAGTGTGCTCCGCTCCCTCTATGGGACTCTAGATATTCACCTGGTGTATTCAGCAGATTCTACTGCATCTTGAAGCATCATAGCACTAGGCTCCTGTTACAGGTTGATGTAGTAACAGGGTTTTCATTGATTATTTTCAAATGAGTCTTCCAGAGAATACCTTAATATTATCAAATAACTTTCCACTTAAAATTTTTCAAGTATTTTGAATCTCCAAAAAGATATCACCAGTTGTTGAATGATGGCAAATTTTTTTGGTAATGGATCTGATGCTCATCTTTCTTCCTGTCCATCACTGTCATCTTCACTTTTGTGATGGGTTTTTCCTCTTTTCCCCTCTTCTCCTTAGTTCGGTTGGACTATATGATATTCATTCATTCATTCATTCAGCCAACTGACATTTTTTGAGCACATACCTGTGCTGGTCATAATTCAGTGCTGATTATATGGTTACAAACAGAATAGACAAGGCGCCTACCCTCCTGGTGGACAGCTAAGAAACAGATTAAGGATTGTGAGACGTGAAAGGAGAACCACAAACACGTTTAAGTGTCCTATTAGTGCTCAGGCCTTCCTGGCCTTATAGGAAGGTACCATTCTCAAAAGCTACTACCAAAAAAAGTAAATAAATAAACTTGCCAGTCCATGAATATTTCCAGGATTTAGGATTCTGGCCCAGCTCTTACGGAATGCTCTCAACATTGTTGGTATTAAGGAGATCTATTTGAGTCAATTCAATCAAACAAAAAGTAACTTTTCTTTGCTAATCAATAAAATCCCCCAGGGTTTTTATTCCTCCTGATGGTGAGTATGGGAGTCAAATATCCTTATAGTTCCTAAGTGCTACTTTATTAGCAGTTTTGGTTGATAATTTTTTCAAATCAGCTTTTTGTGTAAATAGTAGGGAAAAACTTAAGTTCTTGATTCTGATATCATAAATACCCAAGAATGTAACTGCCTTCCACCAGCATCTCCATGAGTGAAGAGAGCCTTCCTAAGCTACTCTTGATCATGAAACTTTTTGTTTACATAATTTGCCAAAGTCTTTCTCCCTTCAGTATTTCTCATATTCAGTAATCATTTTTTAACTTCCTGCTTGGTTTCCTTTAAAAGGTAGGATGTCATTTAAAGAAAAAAACCCATCCAGTCCTCACTTTTAGCACAGCAGTCATTTCCATTTTTATACATATCCTTCAGGACTTGCACAGGTGTTTCTGTTGAGTTGCATGTAGCTGAAATTACAGTGTTTCCTAACTTGACGGCTGATATCCAAGGTCACATTGCCATTGCCACTCAGTAGATGGCACCAGATCCCCTTTTTCCAATGATTGTATTTTACAGCAAACCTTTCTTGTCCCTAAGTTGATTTCCCAAGACTGATAAGTAGAAGTGCTTATTTCTGTTGTGAAAAGCAAAGCAAAGTGATTTAGCCTTCCATTTTGATAGAACATTGTATGCCAGAAAGTGTAATTTCTCTGTAAAATCTGAATTGCAAAAAGTGCTATTTATTTTTCAGTGTTGAAAAAATATTATTACAGTTCTGTAAGTGAGGTTGCTTTTATAAGTAAATTATTTTGCCTGCTTAAATAAAAAGTGTGTTAAGGTTTTAAAGATTAAAACCAAACTATAGAACTAATTAATCGTATTTGGTCTTGGGGTGTTCCTAGTGTTGATCTTGTTAGTCTGGTTTAATAGTCATTTATTATGGGTCCCATGAACTCAGATAAGGTTCATCATTGTTTTTAACTCAGGTAGAATGAAAGGGCATCAACTTCCTTTTTAAGAACATTCACATTGTTCTCATGCTCTATAATTCTCTTTGAAGAATAAAATTCAGTTCCTACTTGTTAAGTGGAACCAACTTAGTAAATTATGTCTCTGCACATTTCAGATAGGAAGGTACTTAGTTTATCAAGACATCCATCATTTCTATACTAAGTACCAATGAAGAATACCACAGTACAGTGCTTTGAATTATGTACGAATATCACTCAAGCATGAGATTTTGAGCAGCTTTTTGAAAAATGTGGCTTAAATGTTAGATTAGGCCATAACTTTGGTGACTGACAAGTATATATTTCCCAGTATCTAGGGGACATTTTTTTAATCTAGAAATTTTTTTGTAGACATCTTATCTTTGTCTTCTAGGTTCCCAGGAAACTCTTAGTCAAAGGCCTTCACTCTTTATATGATGTTCTCTCCAAATCTTCATTTTAGTAGTAGTGGCCCCAGATTGCTGACAGTATATGCATCACACTGCAAATAGTTTATTGTATATTTCTTAGTATAAGATTTCTCATTTACCAAACTTAATAGATAGCACTTTCATAAAACAGGAAATTTTTGTTAGACGTCTTTCAGAAATGCTCAAGATACCTGAGGATCATGTGTGAAAATACTTACTATGGGAAAATACTTACTATCCGGTACTGTACCACCGGATCATCTTGCATTGCAGCACTCTCTTGAAATGTTTGTTTGTGAACTAACTGGTCCTGGACCACCTCTGTGGTTTTGTAGATCTAGCTGCCCTCATGGAATTCCAAACATCAGTGCCTTCTTTGCCTTTATTCTCATCTGAGTTCAACAAATGAAGTTAGAGTGACTACAAAGGTTTCTGTGGACTGTTAATTCTTAGGAGAGAATTCTCTGAGCAGTGAACACTCTGGGCACTCACTGGAAGGGTGTAGGTTATCATTACAGACTAGTAAGTTGGCATTCTGTACATTAGTATCTTGTGAGTTCAGTTCCTGTGATTCGGAAGCAAGAGCCCATTTCAAAGGCTGAGGCTGTATAGTTTCACTTCGTCAAAGACCTTCCTTTTTGACTAGGCAGCCAGCCTCCAGCTCCAGCATTCCTACCATGTCTGTAACTTCAGATGGCCTTCACCAGCTAGCAGATCTCTGAAGCTGACTGGTCAGGCATCAGCACTGTTTAGAAGCCTTACCTCCCTAGTTAATGTGAATCATGCCAAGGTGAAGACAAGAGGTATCATGACAAACAGAGCATCGTGGTAGGAGTGTGAGCTTCCGAGGGTGTCTGCCTGGCTCCAATGCCCCCCTTCTTCCAGGTCTGTGACCTCAGCCTCAGCTTCCTCTTTACAGTGATATTGTGAGAAATAACACGTATAAAGCCCTTAGCACAAAAGCCATTCAGCAAACATTGGCTTTCATTTGCAAATCTAGTCCTACTGAGAGTATTCTGTGAGGGCTATTCCAGGTCTCAACTGCTCTTCTCATGCCTCCTAAACCCTGGTCTCTTTAAACCCCACGTTAGCTTCCACTGTATTCCTGTGAATAGTGGAATTTCACTTTCTTTATTCACAGAGGGCAGGTCCTTGCCCATAAGGAAAAAAGTAACAGAGGGCTTTAAGCAGAGATACTTAAAACTCTTGCCTTGAATTGGTGCAAGCATCCATGTATTCACGACTGTAAAACTTGTGCAGTTAAGAGGGTCTTGGATATAAAAGCCTGCTGCAGTCTCCCTCTACCCTACCCCTCCTGCTGCTGGTAGATCAAGTTAGAATCTGTGGGGAAAAAACTGTGATGGAGACAGTGTTTGGAAGTTGCTACCCTCAGCCACTTATAAGTTACCTTCATAGAGCCACTTTTGACATTGCTTGCTTATTTATAGGTGAAGTCCAGCATCAAAGCCTGTCATGAACCAACCAGAGCATGACAGGGAGGTGGGAGTAGAGTATCTCCAAGCAGTTCACTATCGTTTCTAAGCCATCCACAAGCATTCCCTTCCTCTGGGCCTCAGCCTTTTGACAGAGCAGCCTCCACTTGTGGAAGGTTAAGGAAAGGGGAATCATTAGAGAAAGGGGGAACACCTCTTATCAGCTTGTAAGCATGCTTTCTTTGAGAGCAAATTGAACAAATACAGGTATTGATATAGGAACACACATTTACCAAGGATTGGGTGTGTTAAACACCTGAGCCCAAAAGAACTACAAGATAAACCTGTAGTCTATAACGATTGTATCCACAGAATAAATTAGTTATAAAATCAAAGAAAAGGCAGTCATGTCAGTTTTCCAGCTTCCTTGTGATCTGTTCTCCTATAGATAAACCTGATAACCATGTTCCACAATGATGGTGTCAACATGACATAAAAATCCATGTAGTTCATTACAGGCCAATATCACTGATGAACATAGATGCAAAAATGCTCAACAAAGTTCTAGCAAACAGAATTGAACAACACATTAAAAAGCTCATACGCCATATTCAAGTCAGGTTTATTCCAGGGATGCAAGGATTTTTCAATATACACAAATCAATCAGCATGATATACCATCTTAATAAATTGAAAGATAAAAATCGTATGATCATCTCAATAGATGCAGAAAAAGCCTTCCACAAAGTTCAGCATCCATTTATGATAAAAACGCTTCAAAATGGGCATAGAAGGAACCTACTTCAACTAGTAAAGGCCATATATGAAAAGCCCACAGCAAACATTATTCTCAATGGTGAAAAACTGAAAGCATTCCCTCTAAAATCAGGAACAAGACAAGGGTGTCCGCCCTTACCACTGTCACTCAACATAGTTTTAGAAGTCCTAGCTATAGCCATTGGAGAAGAAAAAGAAAAAGAATCCAGATCCGAAAAGAAGTAAAACTCTCACTGTTTACAGATGACATGGTACTATACATAAAAAACCCAAAAGAAACTAACAGAAAATTACTAGAGCTAATCAGTGAATTCAGCAGTCACAAGATACAAGGTCAATACACAGAAATCACTTGCATTCCTATATATTAACAATGAAAAATCAGAAAAATTAAGAAATCAATCCCATTCACCATTGCAACAAAAAGAATAAAATATCTGGAATTAGCCTACCTAAGGAGACAAAAGACCTGTATACAGAAAATTATAAGACACTGATTATAAGAAATCAAAGATGACACAAACAGATGGAGAGATAGTCCATGTTCCTGGGTAGAAAGAATCAATAATTTGAAAATGATTATACTACCAGATTCAATATGATCCCTATCAAATTACCAATGGCATTTTTCACAAAACTAGAACAAAAAATTTCATAATTCATATGGAAACACAAAAGACCCTGAATAGCCAAAGCATTCTTTGAAAAAGAAGAATGGAGCTGAAGGAATCAACCTTCCTCACTTCAGACTACAAAGCTACAGTCATCAAGACAGTATGGTACTGGCACAAAAACAGAAATATAGACCAGTGGAACAAGATAGAGAACCCAGAGATGAACCCATGCACCTAAGAGTACCTTATTTTTGACAAAGGAGGCAAGAATATACAATGCGGCAAAGATGGCCTCTTCAATATGTGGTTGCTGGGAAAACTGGACAGCTACTTGCAAAAGAATGAAATTAGAACACTACCTAACATCATATATAAAGATTAACTCAAAATGGATTAAAGGCCTAAATGTAAGACCAGAAGCTATAAAACTGTTAGAAAACATAAGCAGAATACTTGACATAAATCAAAGCAAGATCTTTTATGACCCACCTTCTAGAGTAATGGAAATAAAAACAAATAAACAAGTGGGATCTAATTAAACTTAAAAGCTTTTGCACAGCAAAACAAGGAGAAAAGACAACTCTCAGAATGGGAGGAAATAGCAAAGGAAAAAACTGACAATTATTTTCCAAAGTATACAAGCAGCTCATACAACTCAATACGAAAAAAGGAAACCCAATCAAAAAGTGGGAAAGAGACCTGAAGATACATTTCTTCACAGAAGACACACAGATGGCTAACAAGCACATGAAAAGATGCTCAACATCACTCATTAGAGAAATGCAAATCAAAACTACAATGAGATACCACCTCATACCAGTCAAAATGGTCATCATCAAAAAGTCTACAAACAAAAAATGCTGGAAAGGATGTGGAGAAAAATGAACCTTCTTGCATTGCTGATGGGAATGTAAACTGATAACAGCCACTATGGAAGATGGTATGGAGATTCCTTAAAAAGCTAAGAATAAAACCACCACGTGACCCAGCAATCCCACTCCTAGGCATATACCCTGAGGAAACTAAAATTGAAAAAGACACGTGTTCCCCAATGTTCATTGCAGAACTATTTACAATAGCTAGAACATGGAAGCAACCTAGATGTCCATCAACAGATAAATGGATAAAGAAGCTGTGGTACATATATACAATGGAATACTCAGTTCAGGTCAGTCACTCAGTCATGTCCGACTCTTTGCCACCCCATGAATTTTAGCATTCCAGGCTTCCCTGTCCATTACCAACTCCCGGAGTCCACCCAAACCCATGGCCATTGAGTCGGTGATGCCATCCAGCCATCTCATCCTCTGTTGTCCCCTTCTCCTCCTGCTCCCAATCCATCCCAGCATTAGGGTCTTTTCCAATGAGTCAACTCTTCACATGAGGTGGCCAAAGTATTGGAGTTTCAGCTTCAACATCATTTCTTCCAATGAACACCCAGGACTAATCTCCTTTAGGATGGACTGGTTGGATCTCCTTGTAGTCCAAGGGACTCTCAGGAGTCTTCTCCAACACCACACTTGAAAAGCATCAATTGTTCAGTGCTCAGCTTTCTTCACCATCCAACTCTCATATCCATACATGACTACTGGAAAAACCATAGCCTTGATTAGACGGACCTACGTTGTCAAAGTAATGTCTCTGCTTTTCAATATGCTATCTAGGTTGGTCATAACTTTCCTTCCAAGGAGTAAGCATCTTTTAATTTCATGGCTGCAGTCACCATCTACAGTGATTTTGGAGCCCCCAACAATAAAGTCTGACACTGTTTCCACTGTTTCCCCATCTATTTCCCACGAAGTGATGTGACCAGATGCCATAATCTTAGTTTTCTGAATGTTGAGCTTTGAGTCAACTTTTTCCACTCTCCCCTTTCACTTTCATCAAGAGGCTTTTTAGTTCCTCTTCACTTTCTGCCATAAAGGTGTGTCGTCTGCATATCTGAGGCTATTGATATTTCTCCCAGAAATCTTGATTCCAGCTTGTGCTTCTTCCAGCTCAGCGTTTCTCATGATGTACTCTGCATATAAGTTAAATAAGAAGGGTGACAATATATAGCCTTGACATACTCCTTTTCCTATTTGGAACCAGTCTGTTGTTCCATGTCCAGTTCTAACTGTTGCTTCCTGACCTGCATACAGGTTTCTCAAGAGGCCGGTCAGGTGCTCTGGTATTCCCATCTCTTTCAGAATTTTCCACAGTTTATTGTGATCCACACAGTCAAAGGCTTTGGCATAGTCAATAAAGCAGAAGTACATGTTTTTCTGGAACTCTCTTGCTTTTTCGATAATCCACCGTATGTTGGCAATTTGATCTCTGGTTCCTCTGCCTTTTCTAAAACCATCTTGAACATCTGGGAGTTCGTGGTTCACATATTACTGAAGCCTGGCTTGGAGAATTTTGAGCATTACTTTGCAAGCATGTGAGATGAGTGCAATTGTGTGGTAGTTTGAGCATTCTTTGGCATTGCCTTTTTTGGGGGATAGGAATGAAAACTGACCTTTTCCAGTCCTGTGGCCATCACTGAGTTTTCCAAATTTGCAGGCATATTGAGTGTAGCACTTTGACAGCATCATCTTTTAGTATTTGAAATAGCTCAACTGGAATTCCATCCCCTCTACTAGCTTTGTTTGTAGTGATGCTTTCTAAGGTTCACTTGACTTCACAATCCAAGATATCTGGCTCTAGGTGAGTGATCACACCATCGTGATTATCTGAGTCATGAAGATCTTTTTTTATACAGTTCTGTGTATTCTTGCCACCTCTTCTTAATATCTTTACTACTCAACCATAAAAAGGAACACATTTCAATTAGTTCTAATGAGATGGATGAACCTAGAGCCTATTATACAGTGAAGTAAGTCAGAAAAAGAAATATAAGTATCATATACTGATGCATATATATGGAATCTAAAACGATGCCACTGATGAATATATTTTGAGATCAGCAATGGAGAAACAAAGAACATACCTATGGACATAGGAGGAGGGAAAAGGATAGATGTATGGAGAGATTATCATGGAAATTTACAATACTATATGTAAAATAGATAGCCAGTGGGAGTTTTCTGTATGACTCAGGGAACTCAAACAGGGGCTCTGTGACAGACTGAAGGGTGGAATGGGGAGGGAGATGGGAGGGAGGTTCAGGAGAGAGGGGACATGGTGTACCTGTGCCCGATTCTTGTTGATGTGTGACAGAAAACCACAAAATTTCTGTAAAGCAATTATCCTTCAATTAAAAATTGTTTTAAAAAATCCATGTAGTTTGACTTTCTGCCTAAAATTAAAATCTAACATTTGACATTACTCTTCAGAAGCCGTGGATATGAACTTTTGGCACTCAGAGTATACCTTTGCTGACTCTTGGAGTAGTAGCACTGCCCTTTACTTCTGATTTTCTTTCTACATGGAATCACCATCCAATACAGTTCTGGCTTTGCTCTGCCCTTTCATTCACTCCTTCCCAGGGTAGGAAGAGTGAAAGGAGGAAACCACAGGATGCCTTTTTACAGAAGGTTGTGCCTTGCCCTTCCATGCCAGGCATTTGTTAAAAACAGGCACAGTGGTCCATTGGTGCCAGTTAATGGCAGTCTCTGTATTTCTGGGGTGCAGTGTAGGAAACAAGTTGTTACTACAGATTAAAGCCGTGTTCTCCAATATCAGTTTTATCAGTAATGATGACATTTTTATCTCCAATCTGCCTGAATGTCTGTACCTGTTTTCAAGTTGTTTAGGAGCTCAGTGGAGGATGGTGATGATATTGACCTTCCTCAAACCCCAGCTTGACAATGCTTACTTGTTACATAGCATGGAACATTTATAAATGCAGGTAGCTCTTGGAATTCCAGTCCAAAAGAAGGGAGATTCTCTGACCATTCTGAATAAACCCACAACATACCTTCCCTTTAAACAGTCCGTTTTTCTGCTATGCAGTATAGACGTTTGAAATTTCTTTTAAGATGTATTTTGCATAAAAACTTTTAAAGGTTTATTTTTCTTTTAAGTGCTTTTCTTGGATGGCAGACTGGTGTTTTATTTTTATTTGACATCATGCTAAGACCAGCAGCACAGCATCCTAGTAGACTTCCTACATAAGCAATAACCAATTATAACGTATAACAGAAGAAAAGATCTTACTTCACCAGAAAAAAGGATAACATAACTTCACCAGAAAAAAAGATACCTATGAATAAACTAAATGAAAAATTATCAAATAAGCAAAAACTTTACAAAAATGTTGAAGAATATAAATGAAGGCCTAAATATTTATGGAAAGATATATTTATCTGAAATGTTTACTTGTGTTTATCTATGATATATTTAGCCATGAAATTAAAAGATTCTTGCTCTTTGGAAGGAAAGCTATGACCAACCTAGATAGTGTATTAAAAAGCAGAGACATTACTTTGTCAACAAAGGTCCATCTAGTCAAAGCTATGGTTTTTCCAGTAGTCATGTATGGATGTGAGAGTTGGACTATAAAGGAAGCTTAGTACCGAAGAACTGATGCTTTTGAACTGTGGTGTTGGAAAAGACCCTTGAGAGTCCCTTGGATTGCAAGGAGATCCAACCAGTCAATTCTAAGGGAAATCAGTCCCAAATATTCTTTGAAAGGACTTATGCTAAAGCTGAAACTCCAATACTTTGGCCACTTGATGCGGAGAACTGACTCATTGGAAACGACCCTGATGCCGGGAAAGATTGAAGGCAGGAGGAGAAAGGGACGACAGGATGAGATGGTTGGATGGCATCACCAACATGATGGACATGAGTCTGAGTAAACTCTGGGAGTTGGTGATAGACAGGGAAGCCTGGCATGCTGCAGTCCATGGGGTTGCAAAGAGTTGGACACAACTGAACAACTGAACTGAACTGAATGTTTTATCTAAGAAGATTCAACATTATAAAGATATCAATGCATATCAAACTCTACCTCTAATGCAGTTTCAATAAACATACCAAGGAGATTTAACTAGTAGCACTAGATCTAAAGTTCACATAGAAAAATGAGGGAAACCGGGGGGCAAATGTAAAATAAAACTTACTGAAGGGATTGGCTCAAGAATTTGCCTGCAATGCAGGAAACACAGGAGACTTAAGTTTGATCTCTGGGTTGGGAAGATCCCCTGGAGGAGGAAATGGCAACCCATGCCAGTATTCTTGCCTGGAGAATCCCATGGACCTGGGAGCTACAGTCCAAAGAGTCACACATGATGGAGTAACTAAGCACAATGCACCAAAGCACATTATAAAATTATATGAATTAAAACAGTGCATTACTTGTATGTGAGTGGGCAGATAGGTGAATGGGATAGAATAGAGTCCAGAAGTAGACCTATACTAGATAAAGTAAGGAAATCTGGTTTAATGAAAGAAAGGGGGAAAAATGAATGACTCACATAAAATGAAATATTATTTATCGTTTTCATAACATCCAAAAACAGATGCTTCTGCTTGGCAGGCTCTCCTCCAGATGAGGACTCTGGAGCTCATGCTCCTTCCATGTTTAGTTCTGCCACCCTCAACATGTGGCTTCCCAAGTTTTTCTGGAGGATATCTTTACTCCACCTGGCAGAAGGCAAAGAGGATGGAGGATAGTGTATGGGAAAGTATAATACAGGCCAGGCCCATCACTTCCTTCCTGCAGCTGAAACTGAGAAATTACCCTGTTGTGCACCCAGAGAGATGAAGGAAGAGCTTTAATGAATACATAGCATGCTCTCCACATGACCCCAGTACACATGAAATTTAATATATCACCAGGGTGGCTTTCAGTATCAATGGTGAGACATGAATTATTTAATTGATGATGCTGAAGAACTGGATAGCTATCTCAAAAAGGGTTGGAGTCCCAGTTCACTCCTTCCAAATTACAGTTAAATTTGAATGAGAAAAAAAAAAAAAGGAAGGAGACTATTCGAAAACACAGGAGAAAAGAGAAGGCCTTTTTTATAAAAGAAGCATTCCTGTGAGGACTGATGCTGAAGCTGAAGCTCCAATAATTTGGCCACTTGATGCCAAGAGCCAACTCATAGGAAAAGACCCTGATGCTGGGAAGGATTGAGGGCAGAAGAAGAGGGCAGCGGAGGATGAGATGGCATCACTGACTTAATCGACATGAATCTGAGCAAACTCTGGGAGATAGTGGAAGACAAAGGAGCCTGGTGTGCTGCAGTCCATGGGATCACAAAAAGTCAGACACAACTTAGCTACTGAACAACAACAAAATACCTATGTAGAAGACTCAAAGAAGTGTGGGGTTAAGATTGTGTAGTGCATTCACCCAAACACGACTATCCCAAGTTTCACAATCGTATTTCTTGCTTTTCAGGGCCCTTAATTAACAAAGAACATCTGCTTTGGCTGGCATTTGGCATTGTAGCCCTGGCATTTTTATTATCAAACTCTGAGGCTAATATCCAGTAGAGCCTGCCCTCCTGCTGCAAGAGGTAAGCATCTAATTAAAATCCACTGTGAAAGCCTTCTGACTCTCATGACATGCCCCGAGTTGAGAGCTGGCTGCCATGGTGTGTCAGGGTCTTTCTTCAGAGCTTCCAGGAGAGTTAACCACAGTCAGCCACCTCTACAATCCTTATAAAACCATTGCCCCATACCTTTCAAGAGCTACTCTGTACTCCCGAGCCTGGTCCCTTCTAACAATTTCCTCATTCCTAAACAGAGGTGTTAGCATGCTCCATGGCTCCAGCATGCTGTGGATTATCACTACCCCTCCTCAGGCCAGGAAGGAAAGGTATGATCAACCTAGACAGCATATTAAAAAGCAAAGACATTACTTTGTCAACCAAAGTCCATCTAGTCAAGGCTCTGGTTTTTCTAGTAGTCACGTATGGATGTGAGAGTTGGACTATAAAGAAAGCTGAGGACTGAGGAATTGATGCTTTTGAACTGTGGTGTTGGAGAATACTCCTGAGAGTCCCTTGGACTGCAAGGAGATCCAACTAGTCCATCCTAAAGGAAATTAGTCCTGAATATTCACTAGGAGGTTTGATGTTGAAGCTGAAACTCCAATACTTTGGCCACCTGATGCAAAGAGCTGACTCATTTGAAAAGACCCTGATGCTGGGAAAGATTAAAGGCAGGAGAAGAAGGGGTCGACAGAGGATGAGATGGTTGGATGGCATCACCGACTCAATGGACATGGGTTTGGGTAGACTCCAGCAGTTGGTGATGGACAAGGAGGCATGGCGTGCTGCGGCTTATGAGGTCGCAGAGTCGGACACGACTGAGTGACTGAACTGAACTGAACTCAGGCCAGCAGTGAGGCTCTCGAGACCTCCTAGCATCGAGAAGGAGCAAATTCTCTAGTCCCATTCTTGAGGGTCAAATTTCCATAGCCATATCTTTCAGTTCAGGTTCCCCCAAAAGCAGACCCAGAAGCAAGGATTACAGGGCATGTAGTTTATTGGGGAGGTGATGTCAGGAAGAGAGGGCATGGGGAAAATGAGATGGAGAAAGAAGAAAAGTCAATAAAAAAATACATCAAAGAGAGTATTACTGCTACAATCAACAAGAACTGAGTTCACTCTGAGGTGCTGCCAAGAATTGCCCACTGAGAGATGGAGAAACTTGCATATTTCTCCACTGATTTCCTCTTCTTTATTGGCTGGAGGTTGCCTCTGAGAGCCTGACATGCTGCTTCTTCCCAGCCACCCTTGGAAGCACACCCTTGCACAGTGGAGCATGTGCTGTGGATGACCACTGGATGACTCGGGAGGAGAAGCAGAAAGATCCAGACGTAGTTGGATGCTGTCAGAATGCACAGGAACTGTTTCTTATGACTGCAGGCAAAGTTACTGGTTAGACACCAACAGCATCTGCTATAGCAAGAATAAGGTACTGATTCTGTCTATATTCCTTTCAAACAATGTTACACAGCATCTGCTCTATTGCTGAAGGTGTGGGGAAACAGCACATTGATGTACGGTTGTTCAGAATGTGCGTTGATACAGCTTCTATGAAGGGCAATTGAATGGTAGCTGTCCATATTGTAGATATATATAATTTTTCATCCAGGTTTAGAACTTTCACTTCTAGGAATTGATCCTGCAGATATTGGTGCAAAGTCTTTCATACAAGTATTTTCATTGTACTTGTAGAGGATTTGGCAGAGGGGTCCTCCACAGGACACTGGGTAAATTATTGTACATTCATACATTAAGTTTAAGTGGCACCTTTAAACAGAATGGGATCCCCTCTGTGAACGGACATTGAACACTTACCGGGAGGTAGCAGAAAATATAAAATGATTAACAGTGTATTCAGTATACTATGGTATGAATAAGTGCTAAAAGAAAGTGTTTTTATATCTACAAACTATTTCTAGGAGATTTCTACATGCTATGTATTTTATTCTTATTGTAACTTTTCTGTTATACATAGGGATTTGGGATAAGAGGTGGTGGCTCCAGGGTAATATTAGTCTACCAAATGATAGGCTGTGAAAACATGTATGATGAAAACTGACAAATAATAACAGAGTACAGCGAAGGACTAGATAGCAAGTAGTCATTCACTTGGTAGTTATCCTATTCACCAGTAATAGATAAAAAATGTAATCAAAAGGAATTTCCAACAGAAACCTAAGTATAAAACACCTAAGAATAAACATAACAATAAATATCTAAGATCTTTACAAGGGAAAAAGTAAACTATAGGACATAGACGAAGACCTAAATAAATGGGAAATATTAATGATCTCAGTATTTTATGATGCCAGTGCTCTCCAAATTGTTCCATAAAGACAATGTAATCCCCTAAAATCCTAATAACATTTAGTATGTGGTGTAACAAGCTTATTCAAGAATTCATAAGAAAGGCTATAAGTAACTTAGACAATTATGGAGGAAGGGGAAATTAAATGATCAGTAAACATAAAAATCAGTATTATTCTCCCTAGTCATTACAGACATGTAAATTAAATAAGATGTAACTTTTCACCACTTAATTGGCAAAAAAAAATCAAAAATGTTGATACTACCAATTGAGAGTGTGAGGAAATGGTATTCTCTCACTTGGCAGATAGAAATCATTTATTTCTATTTAAGTTTCTCTGAAAACCAACTTTGCAGTAACTATGAAAATGGTAATTATTCATTCTCGATGGCCCAGCAATTCCATTTCTCAATATCTATTCTATATTCATCAATCATACATTTTAAGTGGCATGCACAAATATATTCTTATCTTTAGTTCACAGTTGCAAAGAAAAGAAAGAAAGGACAACAACCTAAATACCCATCTATACATTCATGAATGGCTACACAGCCATGGTAAATCCCTACTATGAAATATTATGTAGCAGTTTAAAAGAATGATGTAAATCAATGTCTACTGACATGAAAAGAATAAAAAGCAAGGTTTAGAATATTGAATTCAATAGCATCCCTCTGCTTATGAAAAATATGAAACACCACAAAACAATGTTAAACACTTGTACAGGTACAAACATGTGGTATACATTACTTTTTAAAAGGTACTCACTGCCCAGGAGAGTCATCACAAGCCACATGGGACTATGTAAAGTTACATCTAAGTTAATGTAAAATTAGTTTTAAAATTCAGTTTTTCGGTCTCACCAGCCACAATTCAAGTGCTCAGTAGCCACGCGTAGCCTGTGACTACTGAACTGTGGGCACAGGTACAGAGCACCTCCGTTATTGCAGAGGACTCTACCAAACCCTGCTGAGAGTCTTAATATCTGTTATACAACGGTCCTTTTCAAGGAGGGGGTCCCTAAACCATCATCTGCAGCTAGGAGCTTGTGAGAAATGCAGAATCCTGGGTCCCCCCACCATGACTTACCAAACCAAAATCTACATTTCAACAAAGTCCTTGGATAATTATATGATCAGTAAGATTTAAAAGCTCTGCTCCAGTCTATAGTGATATTAGCACCATCATCACCAACACTGAGAAGTCACTTCAGCTGTTCTTCCCTCAGTGCCTTGTAAAAGACTTTCCATGCATAAAAGCCGGGCCATTACCCACTGGTTATCAAGCAGTAGCATTTCGGTTTGAATTTCCTTAATTAAAAGAGCTTTTAAATTTTGGGATGGAATCCATTTTTTTAAGAAGGTAAAGAAATGTACACATTTACTAATTATTCCTAAAGGATGCTTCACAGTTTCAAGATATCATTATCAACAAGAGATTTGAAAAGAAATACGGTAAGTGGTTCTGCAGATAACAAACAGTATATGGGTGCTTGGCTCAGAATAAAATTTGCTGTAACAGCATCACTTACAAAATCAAAATTGCAGTTTCTTGAGAATTTAGATAGAATTAAAGATGATGTCCTCTTGAAATGTGTTAGAAGACTCAAAAAGAAATGATGAATCCATTGATACAGGCATTTCTGCTATGGAACAATTTTTTGAAAAAGCCATATTTTCTTCTGAAAACTTGTACACTAAAAATAACAGCACTTATGGGCCAGGAGGTTGGTTTGGAGGGGAGTGTTGAAGCAGACCACTCAAAGCAAATGCATTATGTAACAAGAAAACTTTAAAAATCATTTGTTTTTATTGAAGTCTCATTGGTTTATGATGTTTCAGGAGTACAGCAAATGCACAGATAGATTATTTTTCAGATTCTTTTCCATTATAGGTTATTTTAAGATATTGAAAATAGTTCCTTGTGCTATACAGTTGTTTGTTATTACTGTTTATTTTATATATAGTAGCCTGTAATTCCAATACTTTGGCCACCTGATGGGAAGAACTGACTCACTGGAAAAGACCCTGATGCTGGGAAAGATTGAAGGTGGGAGGAGAAGGGGTCGACAGAGGATGAGATGGTTGGATGACATCACCGACTCTGTGAACATGAGATAGCATCACCGACTCTATTAACATGAGTTTGAGTAAGCTCCAGGAGATAGTGAAGGACAGGGAAGCCTGGCATGCTGCAGTCCACAGGGTTGCAAAGAGTAGGACACAACTGAGCAACTGAACTGACCGACTGATCTGTTAATCTCAAATTCCGAATTTATCCCTCCCCCTACTTTCCCCTTTAGTAACCATAAGTTCATTATCTATGTCTGTGAGTCTATTTCTCTTTTGCATTTGTATCACTTTTAAATTCCAAATATAAGTGATATCTTATGATACTTGTCTTTCTCTGTCTGACAAGCTTTACTTATATGATTATCTCTAGGTCCATCTATGTTGCTGCAAATAGCATTATTTCATTCTTTATATAGCTGAGTAATATTCCATTGTGTGTATGTATAAATACACATGCACCACACCTTGTTTATCCTTTCATCTGTTGATGGACATTTAGGTTGCTTCCATGTCTTGGCTATTGTAAATACTGCTGCTATAACACTGTGGTGCATGTATCGTTTCAAGTTGGAATTTTCTCTGGGTATATGCCCAAGAGTGGGATTGCTGGATCATATGGTAACTCGTTTTAGTTTTTTAAGGAATCTCAATGCTGTTCTCCATAGTGACTGTGTACCACCAACTGTGTAAGAGAGTTCACTTTTCTCCATACCCTCTCCAACACTTATTATTTCTACACTTCTTGGTGATAGCCATTCTGACTAGTGTGAGGATACCTCATTGTAATTTTGATTTGCATTTCTCTAATAATTACTGATGCTGAGGCTCTTTTCAAGAGCCTGTTGGCCACCTGTATGTCTTCTTTGGAGAAAGGCCTAGTTAGGTCTTCTGTCATTTTTTTCATTGGCTTTTTTTAAAAAATTGAGCTTTATGAGCTGTTTGTATACTTTGGAAATTAATCCTTTGTCATTCACATCATTTGAAAATATTTTATTCATCTATTGAGATGACCATATGGTTTTTATTCTTCAATTTGCTAATTGGTTTATCACATTGATTGATTTGCAGATAATGAAAAATCCTTTCATCCCAGGGATAAATCCCAGGTGATCATCACACATGATCCTTTTAATGTATTGTTAGAGTTGGTTATCTAGAATTTTGTTGAGGGTTTTGGCATGACTGTTCATCAGTGACACTGGCCAGTGATATTCTTCTTTTGTGATACTTTTTTCTGTTTTTTGCATCAGGATTATGGTGGCTAGAATGAGTTTAGAAGTGTTCCCTTTTCTGCAATGTTTTGGAATAGTTTCAGAAGGATGAATGTTAGCTCTTTAAATGTTTGTTAGAATTCACCTATAAAGCCATCTTGTTCTGGACTTTGTTGAGAGTTTTTAGATTATTGATTTAATCAGTACTGGGAATTGATCTGTTCATATTTTCTATTTCTTCTAGGTTCAGTTTTGGGTGATTCTCCATTTGTTCTGGCTCACCCATTTTAGTGGTTCCTATGATCTTTTGAATTTCTGTTGCATAGTTTATAACTTCTTTTTCATTTCTGACTTTATTGATTTGGGTCATTTCCCTTTTCTTTCTTGACTTTTTTTTTTTATTGGTTTTGCCATACAATGACATGATATCGCCATGGGTGTACATATGCTCCCCCTCCAGAACCCCCCTCCCTCCTCCCTCCCCCGGGAAATCTCGTTGCACCAGCACCGAGCATCAACCCTGGGCTGGCGATTGATTAGACATATGATAATTAACATGTTTCATTGCCATTCTCCCATATCATCCCACCCCTGCCCTCATTCACAGAGTCCACGAGTCTGTTCTATACATCTGCATTCCTTTTGCTGTCTCGCATGCTGGGTTCTGGTTACCATCTTTCTAAATTCCATATATATGCGTTAGTATACTGTATTGTTGTTTTTCCTTCTGGCTTACTTCACTCTGGATAATAGGCTCCAGTTTCGTCCACCTGAGTAGAACTGATTCGAATGAATTTTTTTTTTTAATGCTGAGTAATATTCCATTGTGTATATGTACCACAGCTTTCTTATCCATTCGTCAGTTGATGGGCATCTAGGTTGCTTCCATGTCCTGGCTATTGTAAACAATGTGGCGATGAACATTGGGGTACACGTGGCTCTTTCAGTTCTGGTTTCCTCGGTGTATATGCCCAGCAGTGGGATTGCTGGGTCATATGGCAGGTCTATTTGCAGTTTTTTAAGGAATCTCCACACTGTTTTCCATAGTGGCTGTACAAGTTTGCATTCCCACCAACAGTGTAAGAGGGTTCCCTTTTCTCCACATCCTCTCCAGCATTTATTGCTTGTAGATTTTTGGATGGCAGCCATTCTGACTGGTGTAAAGTGGTACCTCATTGTGGTTTTGATTTGCATTTCATGAGTCTGGTTAAAGGTTTATCAGTTTTGTTTATCTTTTCAAAGAACCAGCTTTCCTTTCTATTGTTTATTTTAATCTGTTTCACTTGTTTCCACTCTGATCTTTATGATTTCTTTCCTTCCATTAATTTTTTTGTTTGTTTTTCTTTCTCTAGTTGCATTAGGTGTAAGTTTAGGTTATTTATTTTCAGTTTTTCTTGTTTCGTAAGGTAAGCTTGTATCACTATAAACTTGCTGCTGTGCTGTGTCCAGTAGGTTTTGGATTGTCATGTTCTCCTTTTCTTTTGTCTCTAGGTACTTTTTTATTTCCTCTTCGATTTCTTCAGTGATCTACTGCTTGTTTAATAGCATATTGTCTAGCCTCTACATGTGTGTGGTTTTTGCAGTTTATTTTCTTGTCACTGATTTCTAGTCTCATAGCATTGTAGTCAGAGAATTTTTCTTAAAAGAAATATCCAGTGAGAAATGCTGGCATAGTAACAAGTGATAAGTTAAACTCTTAATAAAGAAATACTACAGTAAGATTAGAGTCTTACCCTTTAAGGAAAAAAAAAAAGCTGAAAGTAGCTTGATGAAAGGAGGTACAAAAAATATTTGGGGCTTCTGGGGTACAGCAACAATCAAAATGCACAAAAATGGTAAAAACTAACTACTCTGCCCTTCCAAGACAAAACATGTAACCAAACTGAGCCAAAAGGAGGAAGAAGTGGGGGAGATGAGGATGGGTGGAGAAGGAACAAAGTACAAAAGAGTATCTTAAGAGTCTATGGTATATTACTCTTCACATAGCAAGAAGGAGATACAAGAAAATACATATGTATCTTCTTTGTGAAAGATATACAGATTTCCTGTGATTTACAATGGAGTTACATCCCAATAATCTATCTTAGATTTGAAAATGCGAATAATACACCTAAATTACTGAATATTAAATCTTAGCCTAGCCTACCTTAAATGTATTCAGAATACTAACATTAGCCTACAGCTGAACAAAATCATCTAAAACAAAACCAATTTTATAAGAAAGTGTTGAGTATCTCATGGATGCTATTGAATACTATTGATACTATGAATACTGTTCTATACTAAAATTGAAAGGCTGGGTACAGAATAGTTGTGAGTGTACTGTTGTCATAGTTGTTTACCCTTGGGATCACATGGCTGATGGAGTGGCAGCTTGCTATAACCCAGCATCCCAAGAGTATCTACCGCATATTGCTGGCCTGGAAAAGATCAAAATTTGAAATATGAATGTGTATAACTTTAATACCATCATAATGTCAGGAAGTCATAAGTCAAAAAATCTTAAATCAGGGATCATCTATATAGGAAAGATAAACGAGAAACTTAAGAGGTGGGTTACCTACAGGATATGGGTAGCAAAGGGGTGAAAAGATGGGGTAACTAGAAGTGAGTGACAGGGGTGAGGAGGGAATGATGCTTTTCTAAGTACAGCTTGTGTACTTTAACTCTGAAAACCTTACTAATGTCTCACATAACCAAAAAATGAATTATTAAAATCAACCAGGATGGGAGAAAAACCAGCAAATAGAATATAAATAGTTACAAATTAGCAAGTTAAATATATTGCAAATGACTAACATAACCATACTGAAAGAGATGAGGAAGAAAAAAACTAACCAAACTAACTTTGGAAAACAGTATATTAACTGGATACTGAAAGCCTAGAGAAAAAGAGCAGTTTATAATTACTATACCCTAGCTAGTATGTTTGTTTCTCATAAGAGTGTAGATTAGCAATTCAGTATCTATGTTGTATGTATACTAGTACTGAACAAGTAAGTGAATACATTGTACATGAGGGCCAGGATTCTTAGTCTCAGAGAAATGTTACAAGTAAGAATGGAAGAGGGCATGACTAGAAGGAGCCCTGGTGATGAATTGGAATCAGAGGCATCAGCATTGAAATCATTTTTAATACATATCTCATATGCACACCATACAAACACAACACACACCCATCCATACATCTAGATGAGTGTGTATTATGTGTGGGTTTGATCCTTGGGTCAGGAAGATCCCCTGGAGAAGGAAATGGAAACCTGCGCCAATGTTCTTGCCTGCGAAATCCCATGGACAGAGGAGCCTGGAGGGCTACAGTCCATGGGTTCTCAAAGACTTGGACACAACTTAGCAACTAAAACACAACAATGTGTGGGTTAGTACACATACATATATCTCCTAGCTCCATCTGCTAAGAAGGCTAAGAAGCAATGGTACTCTTAGGACAATAAGCATACCTACTGCCTAGATCTTGGATTCGAAACACCATTCCTCAATGAAAGAAATGAGACCTTTGGAAAATACAAGATAAGCACAGAATGGCCTGTTGTACCAGAAAATAAGGAAGTACTTAAGGTACTTGAAAAAAAGATGGGAACATGTCAAAAAGACACAGGAACCAGTGTGAAGAAGTTCCCAATGGACAAAGCTGGAACAGTTTGAGCAACAAAATTAAAAATAATAGTATTGGATTTGAGCTCAGAATAAAATAGATTTTTATGAATTCATACCAACATAAAAAAAGGAATTGAATAAATACATGAATGGGGGAAACTATATCTCTTCTTACAAAAATATCCTAATAGACATAAAAGAAATGAGAGAAATTAAAAAATCACCACCAGGCAGATGCCACCATAATAAGTGTTGCAGGCCTGGTCAATTTGATGGATGTTAAAATCAGCTACTAGTGTTTGGGATGAAATAAGATATTTCACAGTCTCAAATTATTTCTCTAAGATATTTGTCAGTTACATAGGGGAAACACTAACTTTACTGTGGAGAAGTTCTGCAGACACCTTAGCTAAGTGAGCACCAGCAGTAAATCACATAGAAATGAATGTTTCATTATGAATGAGAGGGACACAATATCACTTCTGGAAGTTCAGTTCAATTCAGTTGCCCAGTCATGTCCAACTCTTTGCAACTCCATGGACTGTAGCATGCCAGCCCTCCCTGTCCATCACCAACTCCTGGAGCTTACTCAAACTCATATCCATTGAGTTGGTGATGCCATCCAAACATCTTGTCCTCTGTCATCCCCTTCTCCTCCTGCCTTCAATCTTCCCAGCATCAGGGTCTTTTCCAGTGAGTCAGTTCTTCACATCAGGTGGCCAAAGTATTGGAGTTTCAGCTTCAACATCAGTCCTTCCAATAGTCAGGATTGATTTCCTTTAGGATGGACTAATTGGATCTCCTTGCAGTCCAAGGGACTCTCAAGAGTCTTCTCCAACACCACAGTTCAAAAGCATCAATTCTTCAGTGCTCAGCTTTCTTTATAGTCCAACTCTCACATCCATACATGACTACTGGGAAAACCAAAGCTTTGACTAGACGGATCTTTATTGGCAAAGTAATGTCTCTGCTTTTTAATATGCTGACTAGATTGGTCATAGCTTTTCTTTCAGGGAGCAAGTGTCTTTTGAATTCATGCCTGCAGTCACTATCTGCAGTGATTTTGGAGCCCCCCAAAATGAAGTCTCTCACTGTTTCCATTGTTTCCTCATCTATTTAACATGAAGTGATGGGACCAGATGCCATGACCTTAGTTTTCTGAATGTTGAGTTTTAAGCCAGCTTTTTCACTCTCCTCTTTCACTTTCATCAAGAAGCTCTTTAGTTCTTCTTCGCTTTCTGCTGTAAGTGGAGTGTCATCTGTGTTATTGATATTTCTCCTGGCAATCTTGAAAATACAACACCTAATCTAATTACAACAAAACACCAGACAAACCCAAGTTAAGAGACATTCTGCAAATTATCAAGGTCATGAAAGACTAGGAAAGGCTGAGAAACCATCACAGATTGCAGGAAACCAAAGGGAGTGCAATCTGGATCTTGGATTGGATCCTGAAGCAGAAAAAACATTAATGGGAAAATGAGTGAAATTTAAATAAAATCTGTGTTTGGTTAGTAGTATTTACCAGTGCTATTTTTCTAGTTTGGTATTAATAATTGTATAATGGTTATGGAATTGTAAAAATTAGGGGAAGCTGGGAGAAAGGCATATGTAAACCATTTGTGTTATTTTTGCAACTTTCCTCCAAGTGGAAAATTATTTCAAAAGAATAAGAGAATATAAAGAGCATTGTGCTCAATACTCTACTCCTTTGTAGTTGCTGTATTCAATCCTGCCAATGCTCTTGCTGTATTCAATCCTGCCAATGCTCCTTCCTATTACATGCTGGGAGATTTTGCAGATGAACCAGCATAGTTTCCATGGCATACTGCCCTCATTTCTCTACTCTCCAATCTCATATGAGTGAATTCACTTTAAAGAATTATAGCAGAATAGGCTGTATTGACTCTATGTTACTCCTTGGACTGTGTAGCCCACCAGACTCCTCAGTCCATGGAATTCTCCAGGCAAGAATACTGGAGTGGGTTGCCATCCCCTTCTCCAGGGGACCTTCCCAACCCAGCAAACGAACCCAGGTCTCCTGAATTGCAGACAGATTCTTTACCATCTGAGCTACTAGGGAAGCCCCAGACTATACTGAAGTTGCATGTGAAATTTTTGATTACCATGGAATCATGAAGTATAAGAGGAGGTAAAAATCAGTATTTAAAAATCAAATCAAGCTTGCAATAGCCAAAACATTTCTGATTTCAAAACTTATTATATACCTTCAGTTATCTAAACAGTGTGATACTGGCGTAAGGACAGGTATATCGACCAAAGGAATAGATTAGAGAACCCCCAAATAAACGCAAAGAGTCGGACACAACTGAGCAACTTCACTTTCACTATCAAATAAACCCAAGCACATCTAGTCAATTGATTTTTCAATAGGAGTGCCAAGACCATGGGGAAAGGACAAACTTTTAACAAGTGATACTGAGAAAACTGAATATTCACATGCAAAAGATTGAAGCAGGATCTTTACCTTATACCGTATACAAAAACTAGCCCAAAATAGGTCAAAGGCCTAAGCTTAAGAGCTAAAACTATAGAACTCTAAAATGAAAACATAGGAGAAAATCTTTTTTGGCTATGACACCAAAAGCATAGGCAACAAAGAAAAACCAGAAGAACTGGACTTCATTAAAATTAGAGACATTTGGGACTTCCATGGTGGTCCAGTGGTTAAGACTCCATGCTTCCAGTGCAGGGGCATGGGTTCAATCCCTGGTCAGGGAAATAAGATCCCACAAGCTGCAAGGCATGGCAAAAAACAAACTAAAAACCCCAAATTAAAGACATCTGTACGTTAAAGAATATTAGCAAGAAAGTAAAAAGACAGCTTACAGAATAGGAGAAAATATTTGCAAACCATCTATCTTATAAAAGATGTTAATCCAGAATATATAAATAATTCCAACAATGCAACAGAAAAAAAACCCTCAATTCAAAAATAGGAAAAGAAGATATATAACTAGAAAATAAGCACATGAAAAGATGTTCAACATCATTAATCATTATGAAAATGCAAATGAAAACCACAATGATATACCACTCTATCAGGTATTAGGATGGCTATGATTCAAAAGATAAACAAACAAAAAAGGAAAATGACAAGTGTTGGCAAGGCTTTGGAGAAACTGGAATTTCCATGTATTGCTGTAAAAATGTAAAATGGTTCAGCTGCTGTAGAAAATAGTTTAGTAGTTCCTCAAAAAGTTAAATATGGAATTACCATATGACCCACAATTTCACTTCAATCTATATACCCCAAAAAACTGAAAGCAGGGACTCAGACACTTGAACATGAATATTCATACCACATTATTTACAGTAGTCAAAGGTGGATATAACCCAAATGTCCATCAACAGGTGAATGCATAAACAGGATGTGGTATATACATACAATGGGGTATTATTCAATCATAAGAAGGAATGAAATTCTGCTATATGCTACAACACAGATGAACCTTAAAAACATTTTGCTAAGTGAAATAAACCAAACACAAAAGGATAACTATTGTGTGATTTCTACTTGTATGAGGTACCTGGGACTGAACCTGGGACTCCTGCATTGCAGGCAGATTCTTTACTATCTGAGCCACCAGGGAAGCCCATGAGGTACCTAGAAAAGTCAAATTCAGAGACAGCAAGTAGAATAGAGATTACCAGGGCCTGGAAGGTGGGGGCAATGTGGAGTTGTTGTTTAACGGGCACAGAGTTTCTGTTTAGGATGATTTCTAAAGTCCTGGAAATGGATAGTAGTGTTGGTCGTATGCATTCACAAAATGGTTTAAATGGTAAATTTTATGATACATATGTATTTTTTCTTTAAGTTTTATTGATATATAACACACATATAATAAGTGGCACATATTTAAATTTTCAGTTTTTATATGATACATATATTTTAACACAAAAGCTCAATAGTATACATGAAATTCATATGATATTGTATGTCAAATATACTCAATTAAAGAAAAATTAAATTACATCCCAACAAACTCAATAAAGCATTTGATTTGAAATACAGACATATGTACAAATCATACATGGACTGTAGCCTACCAGGCCCCACTGTCCATGGGATTTTCCAGGCAAGAGTACTGGAGTGGGTTGCCATTTCCTTCTCCAGGGGATCTTCCCAACTCAGGGATCGAACCCAGGTCTCCTGCATTGCAGACAGATGCTTTACCATCTGAGCCACCAGGGAAGTGGGCAATTGACCATTAGAGACATTTAAAATTTTTGTTTACATCCCCCAAAGTTTATATATTCTAGTTGTACAAAGAACATTTTGAGGAACTTATTAGGATAATGAGGATCTCATAGATATAGTCTGTGGTATCACTAAATATATATGTTTGTGTATGTATGTTGTGTTGTATGATGAATAATAGAAAAAGAAGAGGGTACTACCTCTTGAGTTGAGGAAAGATCATCCTTTTTGCTTGTGCTGGGGCAAAAGGAAATTGATATGACATACTTTTGGGAATGCTGCAGATATTCAAGAAAAAAAGGAGGGAAATCACGTGTTACCAACATTAAAAATGAAGGAAGGGATATCACCACAGTCTCTACATATGTTAAAAGGCAAATAAAGGGGTGAAGTGAATAACTTTATGCCAATAAACTTGACAAGTTGCTTAAAAGAAAAAGTTCTTTGAAAAAGACAACTTACCAAACTAATACAAAAAGAAACAGAAATTTTGTGTAACTATTTTTAAAGCTGAATTGATGATCTTTGCCTTCCTGCAAAGAAAACTACAGGTCCAGATGGTTTTCTTCGGGAATTCTATCAAACATTTAAAGAAGAAATTATACTAATCTTACACAAACTCCTTTAAAAAATAGAAAGTGTTCCCAACTCATTTTATGAAGCCAAGATAACACTGCCAAAAACTTGACAGAAACGCTATAAGAAAATCGGAGACCAATCTCTAAGTTGCAAAAATCTTTCGGAAAATATTAGCAATTCAAAGCAGCAATGATTAAGTAGGTGTATTCTAGGAATGCAAGGTGGCCTTAACATTTGAAAATCAATTGATGTTATCTGACAACGTAATAGAAAAAAGGAGAAAAACTGTAACATCATACCAATAAATGCAAACCTGCCTCATAAAATTCAATAGTTATCATGATTTTAAGATAAAAACCTTTTTGCAAAGTAGAACATAAAAGAGAAATTTTTGTTGAATTTAAAAGGCATCTAGGAAAAATCTAAAGATAATATCATACTTAAAGGTGACATATTAAATAGTCTTCCCTCAAGATTATGACCAAAGTTAAGATGTTTACTCTCTCCACTTTTTTATCAGTAGCCCTAGTCAATGTAAAAAGGTAAGAAAAAGATATAAAATCATACATATTACAAAGGAAGAAATAAAATCATTACTATTGAAACAAGCATTAAAATTCACAAACTACTTAGAAACAAATTTAACAAAAGATACATAAAACCTCTGCAGTGAAAACTGTAACACATTTTACTGCTGAGACTTGAGCTGCAATTTAATGACTGCTATCTATTAACATGCTTTGTAAGGAGATTCTGTTCCAGGCATTTTAATGTTTTGAGGAAGTCTTCTTCAAGCTGGACAAAAAGCAATATCCCCGGAAAGATTTTCAGGCCCCTGGAAAGTTTTCATTACTATTACTCAGTCCAACTAACTGTTAGTTAAAATTTTTATAATGGAATAAAAAAGTCTGCAATTATTATGTTTTTCCCTCTTCCCACCTGAATAATATTTATGTGCCCTTCTCACAGCACACTGTTTACGGCATTCCAGGGGAAGCACTACTGAAAACCCAAGCATTGTATCTTGTTGCTTTTCCTTCATTGTTTGATTAGTATACCCTGCCTGCATCATCCTCAACTCTCCATCCAGCAACTCCAAAAGCCACTCCAGGGGCAGCCCATTGAAACCTGGTGGGTGCAGAGCAGTCTCTCTAGCCCTTGCTGGAAAATGACCCATAAACAGTAGGGTGCTAACCTGCTCCTGTAACAGAGGCAGGTACATGCAAAGAACCACAATCTACCTCTGGTTTCCATTTTTGAGTTTTTGTGAGCTCAATTCTGACCAGTCTTCAAACAAAACCACTTGCCCTGTTAACAAGCAAAAGAAACTGTACTTGAATACTCTGTGTAGTATTAAGCAATATTTGAACTTGTCTTTGTCAACTCAAAATTATTTAAAGTTAATTTAAGAACTTTTTATATTTAGTTTGGGTTTTCCTAGCTTAGATTAGTAAAGCTAATTAGTAAAAAATTCAGTGGGGGTGGGGCAGGGTGATTTCTAAACACTTGGTTTACATCATTGAAATTAGCAAAAGTTTTTTTTCTATTCATCAATTCCAAGTTATAAATAAGGGGCAAAGAACAGTTTAATTTAATGTCTTTACCATTCGATTGAAACATAAAAAGTAGCACATTTGCCCACAGAAACAGACTGTGTGGTAGGTGGAATAATACTCCAGTCCCAAAGAGGTGCTCACTGTAATCCCCAAAACCTGTGAATATACGTGGCAAGGGAGAAGAAAGGTAGCAGATGGAATTAAGTTTGCTAATTAACTGATTTTGCGATGGGGCGACTAGCCTGGATTATTCAAGGAGGCCGTGTAGTAACAAAGGTTCTTATAAGTAAAAGAGGAGAGTCAGTGTCAGAGTGATTCACCAAGAGAAGGCTCAGTTAGACATTGCTGACTCCGAGGACGCTAGCAGCCAAGGAATTCAGACAGCCTCTAGGAGGAGAAAAGTAAGAAAACAGATTCTTCTCTAGGATGTTAAAGAAACGCAGCCCTGCTGACCCCTTGAGGTTAGCCCATTGAGATCCATACACTTACGACATAGGATTATAAAATGATGAATTTGGGTTGCTGGGGGTTCTGGAAGGGGAACACATGTATACCCATGGCGGATTCATGTCAATGTATGGCAAAACCAATACGATAATGTAAAGAAAATTTAAAAAAAGAATACTATATGTAGAAAAATCCCTAAGAAAAAAATAATAAATAAAATAAAGCCCCTAAATTTGTGGCAATTTGTTACAGCTGCAGTAGGAAAAAATAGGAAATGAATCCAGACTCTTCACTATTAAATCACATTGTAATTGAGTAGTTTGAACACAAGGTGGCACTAGAGTACCAGCTTTATCAAAGACGTCCTCTCATTTTTGTGGTACTAAGGGCAATGACCTGTCTGTCTTGGGTGGCCCCACATGGCATGGCTTAGTTTCACTGAGTTAGACAAGGCTGTGGTCCGTGTGATCAGATTGGCTAGTTTTATGTGATTATAGTTTCAGTGTGTCTGCCCTCTGATGCCCTCTCGCAACACCTACCATCTTACTTGGGTTTCTCTTACCTTGGATGTGGGGTATCTCTTCACGGCTGCCCCCTGACCTTGAATGTGGAGTAGCTCCTCTCGACCCTCCTGCGCCCACGCAGCCGCCGCTCCTTGGACTTGGGGTTGTTCGTCTCGGCCGCCTCCCCTGCCCTCGGATATGGGGTAGCTCCTCTCGGCCCCTCCTGCAGCGTCGCAGCCTTGGACAGGGAGGCCTGGCCTGCGGCGATTCATGGGGTCGCAAAGAGTCGGACACGACTGAGGGACTGAACTGAATTGAAGGGCAGTGATGACTTCCCTGGTGGCTTGAACAATAAAGAATCTGCCTGCAATACAGGAGACCCGGGTTTGATCCCCGAGTCAGGAAGATCTCCTGGAGAAGGGCATGGCAAACCCACTCCAGTATACTTGCCTGGAGAATTCCAAGTCCATGGGGTCGCAATGAGTTGAACATGACTGAGAAATCAACACCCACAAAGGCAGTGATACAATTTTATTTTAATACAGGTTTTTAAATCATCTCATCATATTTGCATCTAAGTCTTCTTCAGTATTGTCAGCAAGTCCCTTAAATTGGCCTTCATGATTTTTTTTTTTTACTTGACATGTAGTTAATTTACAACATGCTATTAGTTTCAGGTGTTCTGCAAAGTGATTTGGTCATATGTAAGTATATATGTGGACTTCCCAGATGGCTCAGTGGTAAAGAATCCACCTGCCAAGCAAGAGGCATGGGTTTGATCCCTGAATTGGAAAGATTCCCTGGAGAAAGGCATGGCAACCCACTCCAGTGTTCTTGCCTGGAAATCCCATGGACAGAGGAGCCTGGTGGGCTATGGTCCATGGGGTCAAAAAGTTGCTAACACAAGTTAGCAACTAAACAGCAACATATATACACACACACACATATATTATTTTTTATTCTTTTCCAATATAGGTTTTTACAAGATACTGAATATAGTTCCCTGTGTTATACAATTAATCCCTGCTGATTAATTTTCAATTTGATTTCTGGCAATGATTTTTTTTAATCCAGAAAGATAAACTATAAATGAATTGAAGCCACTAGAATGTGTCACAAGTGTGAGGACTTTTTTGTTCTTGGTGCCTTGAACACTGACAGCAGCCCATAGCAGGCGCTCAATAGATATTTGTTAAATGAAAGAATATCTGATGTCCAATTTACATATATAGTTTGTCAAGTCTTTTCTCACATTAACCTGAATCATCTGGAAGTTGAAGAAAATCCTTTTGTCCAAGAATTTTAAATTTAGCACTATTCATAGAGTTCTCATTTATTCAAATGCGCTTACCATGCATTCTTTGTGCTAGAAATGGAACAGCCATGGCTTGTTCTATGGAGCCTGCCCTGCCCTCCACCCAGGTGGATCCAGTTTTAACAAAACACTCCAGGTGCCTCTCCTCCTTCCAGCATGTGTGTGTGACTTTAGGGGAGTACATGGTCTGGGTACAGGCTTCCCCAGTGGCTCAGCAGTACAGAATCTGCCTGCAATACAAGAGATGCAAGAGATGTGGGTTTGAGCCCTGAGTAGGAAAGATCCCCTGGAGAAGGAAATGCAAGCCACTCCAGTATTCTTGCCTGGAGAATCCCATGGACAGAAGAGCCTGGCAGGTTACAGTCCAAGGATAGCAAAGAGTCAGACATGACTGAAGCAACTGAGTATGCACACAAGCATGGTCAAGGTAACTGGGGACCACAGGCAGACCGCTTTGGGAGGCAGGGTTTCCAGGTAGTCTTGTTTCTCTGCACTTGCATGGCCCTGAATGCTTTGTGCTTGCTGCTCCTTCTGCCCCAGGGCATTAGGCCTCTCCCTTGGCTTGTCCAGTTCTCCAAGTCAAAGAGAGAAAGTGTCCTTTTTGGGGGGAGTTTCTTTCAGTACACTCTGTCCCCAGACACCCTTTAAATTCTGATTCCTCTCTATGCTTGTAGAACTTTGTTCCTCTCACCCTTTTCATGTTGTTTTATGGTCAGTTGTATAAAGTGGCACCGGCTTGTAACTTCCCTGTGGAAAGATCATATTTTATCCTTTTTTTGTATCCTCAACCCCCAGCCAATTCTAGGAACAAAGTAAATGTTTCTGAAAGGTGGGGAGGCAGAAGACTGTCTCATCACTGGACTCACACTGCAGATGAGCAAAATAACTGCTGCTGATTTCTTAATATTTTGTATTAATTAATATGTTAAAATTAATTTTTATTGGCCTCTAGTTGATTTACAGTGTTGTGTTAGTTTCTGCTCTGTAGCAAAGTGAACCAGTTATATATATACATATATCCACTCTTTTTTAGATTCTTTTCCCATATAGTCCATTACAGATTACTGAGTAGAATTTCCTGTGCTATATAGTAGTTCCTTATTAGTTATCTATTTTAGGATTCCTTAATATTTAAGTATGGGTGTGTGAACTTATGTTTAATCTAGAAGAAAGAGATGGTCAGGATTACATTCATCGTTTGGGTATAATTTCTATTTACAAAATCTTAGGATAATAAATATCATGAGGCCCAAAATAAGTGCTGGCTTTCCTCTTTTTAAAAGATAAGAATTTGAATGCAGATTGTAATGTTTTTCTTCAAAGAGGAATGATTTGCCATTCTTAATCTGATAAAGCTCTTTATACTTCAAATACAGGCTCAGGCTTTAAATATTAATAACTTCCGAAAGCAGGAATCAAATCCTCAACTTTTCATGAATTAATTATCACAATTTCAAAACTCCAATTTTATAAAGCAAATCATAAAGTGCAAAATGGCTTTTCCAAGTTGGGTATTCTTTTTGGTATAATTCACATGATCAAATACAATTTTATGTATATTAAATTGAGTACTAATGCCATAACTGAAAGTTTCCTGTTTCTTGTTATTGAATAACTTTAACTATGCATAGTCAGTAAAATGACTATAAGTATCATTTTTAATCAATTTTCATTTTTATCAAAGTGCTGTTTGTTTGTATAGTATAAAAGATCAAATAATGCTAAAAGTAACTTTGATAAAACAGCAGTCTCTTTTCTTTACCTTTCTGTCCCAATCATCTGCCAAGTAATCAATTTCAACTTCTTAAGCTATTGTCTCTAATTTTACTCTCTAATTTCATTTTTTAAAAATTGTATTTATTTTTGGTTGCGTTGGGTGTTCGTGGTTTGTGGGGGCTTCTCATTGCAGTGGCTTCTCCTGTTGCAGAGCACAAGCTCTAGGCACGCAGGCTTCAGCAGTTGCAGCTTATGGGCTCAGGAGTTGTGACTCCTGGGTTTAAGAGTGTGGGCTCAGTAGTTGTGGTACACGGGCTTAGTTGCTCCTTGACATGTGGAATCTTCTCAGACCAGCGATTGAACCCATGTCCCCTACTTTATCAGGCAGATTCTCTACTGCACCACTAGGGAAGTTCTCTTATTTCTAAATAATATGTCTATACTGCTATCCTTGACTCATCTGAATAGACTCACCTATTGATTTCCTATTAGAGATGACAAGGCTTTCAGCTTATTTATAGCCTCTCTTTCTTTTCTATCATCTTCTCAATAAAATTATGTCTTAAATATCTGTTAAATTGATGTTCAGTGTTTTTATAATTTTGACTACATATATGTAGCATGTAGTGTATTTTTGCATGAAGTAGCATGATTATATATCCTTTCTTATATAACTTGTTTTCTTCCTGTAATTAGTAATTGCCTCATGTAAAGACATTTTCTTAATTTTCTTTGAATACCTGACTAAATATTCCCACATCCTCAACAGCTCTCTAAAATGTCTGTCATTGGATTTTATACAAAACATGTTAAATAACTGAAGAACTACATCCCAGGCTCTCAGCCCCTTTCAGTCCAAGATAGTCCTTGTATCTCCACCCTCCTGTTACAATCTGAATGCCTCCACCATGGGCCTGATGCTCTTCTGTTTTGTTGGAATCTCCATTCACCATCACCCTGCAGATTCCATCTGCCTCTCTTAGATCTTGTTTCCTCAATCTCTTGTGTCCCGGTGTCCTCCTTCTAAAGCGAGCCCTTTCGTGTGAGTGTGTTATGTGTATAATGTAGGGACTTAGTTGCTTAGTCGTGTCTGAAGCTTTACAACCCTACAGATGCAGCCTGCCAGGGGATTCTCTAGGCAAAAATACTGGAATGGGTTGCCATGCCCCCCTCCAGGTGATTTTCCCAACTCAGGGATCAAACCCAGGTCTCTGGCATTGCAGGCAGATTCTTTATGGTCTGAACCATCCACAAACAGCTTCCTAAGAAAGCTGGGTGGAAAGTACATGTCTGGAGGTCCTCCCTGTCTAAACTGTCTCTTTTCTACCCTCTCACTTGATGGAGAGTAAAATTTTCCCTTGGAAATGTGAAGGTCTAGCTTCATTATCGTCTTCCTTCCATTTGAGAAATATGATGCCATTCTTGTTTTTTGTTTAAGTTTTGGCTGCAACACAGAGCATGCAGGATCTTGGTTCCCTGGCCACAGATGGAACCCTCACCCCCTGCTGTGGAAGTACAGAGTCTTAACCACTGGACCACCAGGGAAGTCCCAGTTTGATGGCATTCTTACTCACACTTTTCCGCTCATTACCACCTCCCCCAACCTCCACCTCCACCCCTAACAGAACTTCCAGACTCTTCTGGTTTTCACTAGTGTTTGAAATTTTTATGATGATTAGTCTTTTGGTTTTTTAAAATTGCTTAATGGTTTTTAATTTGTTTTTTTGTCTTTTATTCAGTGGGCTCGAATATTTAAAGGACCTTTTATAGAAAAAAAAGAGGCTCATATTCTTCAGCTTTGGAAAATTCTCTTATTTTATTAACACTTTCCTTCATAATTCTTTGCTGTCCTCTCCTTCTGGAGCTCCTATTATTTAGTTGTGGGGCCTTCTGGATTGGTCAACGAATTTCTCAAGTTTTTTTCTTTTACTGTCTAATTGTTTGCCACTTTGCCCTAAGTTTTGGATTCTCTAGCTACATCCTCTGCTTTTCTAGTAGATTTTACATTTCTGCCATCTAATTTTTATTTTCCTAGTATTTTTGTTGTTGTCATTCTCTAAACATTATTCTTGTCAAAACTACCATTTTGATCCTGTCTTATGAATACGATGTTTTCCCTTATTTCTCTGAGAACTGTAATGCCTTCCCCCACCCATTTTTGTTCTTCCTCCATAGTGTCAGTGTCTTTTTCTTTTTTTTACTATACAGGTTTATCAGAGGTATAATTTGTATGCCATAAAATTCACCCACTGTGTCTAATTCACTGATGTTTAGCATATTTCTTGAGTCAGTCAACCATCACTTCAATCTAATTTCAGAATATTTCCATCACGCCACAAAGGTCTCTGGTGCCTGTTTGCATCTCCATTCCTAACCCTAGCCCCAGTCAACCGGTACTCTGGTTTCTGTCTCTATATATTTCCCTTTTCTAGGCATTCCGTATAAATAGAACCACAGTGCATGCCCTTCTGTGTCTGCTTTTTCATGTTACGTGCTGTTTTTGAAGGCCATCTTGTTGCAGCATCAGGAGTTTATCCCTCTTTATTGTTGCAGAGTATTCCCTTGTGCTGATGGATCACATTTTGTTTGGACAATCAACAGTTGACTAGACATTTGGGTTGTTTCCACTTTGGAGGAATTAGAAACATCTTTTTGTCATTTTAATATTTTATTTTGAACTCTGCATTTCACATTAGAGGATATTTCCCCTCAAATGTATGACATTCTCTAGCACTCTGCTCATACTTAGAAAGGAAGGCCAAAAAAGTTACTTGGAAGCTGTGTATGTACATGGTGGGAGGTGGTAAAGGGCTTTGTTGTAATTCTTTGGGGAAATCCTCATATCAGTGGTTTTCATCCTTTTCTCTTGGGCTGGTGGAATTTTCCAGAAAAGGCTCTGCGAATGTCTTGGCTGGAGTCAAGCAGTCAATACTGTCTAGCTTTCAGTATTCCAAGAGTTGAAAGGAGGGAGAAGGCTGAGATGTCGCAAATTCTAGGACATAACTCTTACTTGAACCCTCTGTTATCAGTGATAGACTCCTGCCTCTTTCAATTGTGCCTTGTGTCCTGGGGTCCAGAGACCCTCTCTTTTAGTATCTTTTACTGGGGCAGCTCTCAGAGTAGACGAGGAGATCTGGAGATGCTTTTTAAATAGACTTTCAAATGGTCTCTCTATTTTTAGCCCTACCATTATCTGCACCACCACCACAACCACCCCCATTCCCACAGCTATCTGGTGCCAATTTCTGAGCCTCTGGGGTTCTGCTGTATAAAGCAGGATACCTCCCAGCTTCACCCACTGCAAGTTTAGGGTTAACTTTCTTGGACCGGCTAATCCATCTACCACTTTTCCATCTTCTTTGCAGTATCCAGCATTTTACTGCTATTGTGTTCTTTCCTGTTTTCATTATGGGTTTGTGCTTCTATAAAAAAAAATACTTTTCCTCTCATTTTCATTGGGAAGAGAGTATTTATTCAGCCAGCCATCTTTAATGAGAATCACAATTTAATTCTTTAATGAAAAAAAAATGCAACTTCCAATGCCAAAGAATTTATGAAAATACCTCACCCTCAAGGAAGTGCTGCATCAGCCTCTACTCCTTAACTATGTGCTTCACATAGCAACCTCTGTCCAAGAGCACAGAGCAGGGAGGAGGAGTGAGGGAGGAAGGGCTTTACAGTGGAAACACCTGATGAACCCTCCCACAGCCTGGTGATCCAGGTCTACGTCAGCAGTGGTAAGTCATGCAGACAGTATGCACCCTTCGTGGTCCCACTCCCCCAAACCTGTAACCTCAGTCTACTCATGAGAACACCAGGTAAATCCCAATCAAGGGACAATCTACAGAGTACCTGACCACTACTTCCCAAGGGGCTTCCCCAGTGGCTCAGCAGTAAAGAATCTGCCTGCAGTGCAGGAGCTGCAGGAGCCGAAGGTTTGATCCTTGAGTGGAGAAGATCCCCTGGAGGAGGGAACCCACTCCAGTATTCTTGCCTGGAGAATCCCATGGACAGAGAAGCCTGGCGGGCTATGGTCTGTGGGGTCATAAAGAGTTGGACTGACACAATTGAGCAGGCACGCACTACTTTTCAAAACTGTCAAAGTCATCAGAAGAAAGGGAAGACTGGAGAACTGTCACCACTAGGAGGAACCTTACAAAATATGACAAATAAAGGTAATATAGTAACCTGGGTAGGATATTGGAACAACAACAACAACAAAAGAGCATTGGGCAAAATCCAAGGAAATCTGAATAGTGTATGGACTTTGTGTGTGTTAGTGGCTCCGTCGTGTCTGACTCTTTGAGACTCCATGCACTGTAGCCCACCAGGCTCTTCTGTCCATAGAATTCTCCAAGCAGAAATACTGGAGTGGGTTGCCATTTCCTTCTCTAGAGGATCTTCCGAACCAGGGATCGAACCTGGGTGTCCTGCATTGCAGATGGATTCTTTACCATCTGAGCCACCAGGGAAACCACTTTAGGTAGTGTAGAAAAAAGTAGAAAGTGTTATTTGCCCAATATTTGTGTAGCAATGTTCATTAGCTGTGACAAATGTACTAACTATATTAATGGGGAAACAGCAGTGGGACATGTGGAAATTCTTTACTATCTTTGCAACTTTTCTATAGATGTTAAAAGTATTTCTTTAAAAAAATTTATTAGATTTATCAGGGGACTTCCCTGGTGGTCCATTGGTTAAGAATTTGCCTTCCAATGCAGGGGTTTGATCCCTGATCGGGGAACCAAGATCTCACATGCTATGGGGCAACTAAGCCTTCACGCTGCAACTACTGAGCCTGCATGCCACAACTATAGAGAAGCCCGTGCGCCACAGTGAAGACGCAGAACAGCCAAAATTTTTAAAGTTAAACATAAATGAAGCTCTCATTTATACTTTGGGTATTTATTGACACCTTTATGCTGACAGAAAGGTACCAGAAATGATCATTTTACAGTTTGACTCCTATCGACCAAAACTGCTAGCAGTCTGTTCCAATTCATGTATTCGAATACTTCATTTTATTTTTCAAATATTTCTTGAACAAGTACTATGTCCCAGGTAATAAACCTGATGCCAAGCCACAGCGATTAATAAAATATGATTCCTATCCCATAAGAAATTAGCTTTCTGGAAACACAGACTGTCCTAGAACACGTCTTATCTTCAGCTTCTCTGAAAGCAAACCAGCTACAGTGAACACATTTTGCTATCCCTATGGCAACCCACTCCAGTATTGTTGCTGGGATAATCCCATGGACAGAGGAGCCTGGCGGGCTACAGTCCATGGGCTCGCAAAGAGTAAGGCATGACTGAGTGACTGAGCGCACGCACGTGCTACAAGCACAGAGAAAATAATAGCTGAGATTCTCTCGCTTTTAAACTCTTGTTTAGGTGAGATGTGGAATTCATTAGAACTACATTGTCAGTTAAGAAACGTGCGGGAACGATTAGCTAAAAACCTGGTAGAAAAGGGCGTACTGACAAGGGAGAAACAGAACTTCCTCCTCTTTGACATGACGACGCATCCCCTCACCAACAACAACATTAAGCAGCGCCTCATCAAGAAGGTGCAGGAAGCCGTTCTCGACAAGTGGGTGAACGACCCTCACCGCATGGACAAGCGCCTGCTGGCCCTCATCTACCTGGCCCACGCCTCGGACGTCCTGGAGAACGCGTTCGCGCCCCTGCTGGACGAGCAGTACGACGTAGCCACCAAGCGGGTGCGGCAGCTCCTGGACTTGGACCCTGAGGTGGAGTGTCTGAAGGCCGGGACCAACGAGGTGCTGTGGGCGGTGGTGGCGGCCTTCACCAAGTGACCCTGCCCCGAGCCACGCGCCCCCCTTTCTCTCACGGGAACCAGTCGTTTTTCTTCTATGGACTTCTGGTTTTCTGCAGTTTGTACTTCCCACACCGTAATCGGCTTTCGTTCTATGAAATGGGGAGGTGGCTTTTCCTGTTGTGGGTGTGTGCATGCAAGAAGCTGCCGGTATGAGAGACCTTTCTGGTAGGTTTAGAAAACAGAAAGTTTAGCTGCCTTTTGGCATTTCATACCTTCTTGAGTCCAAGAGAGTTGCCATTCTTACTGTAACAAGTTTTGGATTTTTGTTGTGTTTACGTTCAAACTACCTCCAACTTTTTGTTGTTGCTTTTTGGGTTTGGGCTTTTTTTTTTTTGCTAAATTTTAAAGATTACAGTTGATTTACAGTGTTGTGTTAGTTTCAGGTGTACAGCAAAGTGATTCAGTTGTACATATACAGCTATTGTTTTCAGATTCTTTTTCCTTATACATTATTATAAAATATTAAGTATAGTTCCCAGTGCTATACAGTAGGTCCTGGTTGATTGCTTTATATATAGTAGTGTGTGTATATATTAACAAAATGAAGCTGAAAGTGAAAGGTGCTTCGTCATGTCCGACTCTTTGCGACCCCATGGACTATATAGTCCATGGAATTCTCCAGGCCAGAATACTGGAGTGGGAAGCCTATCTCTTCCCAGGGATTGAACCCCAGTCTCCTGCATTGGAGGCAGATTCTTTACCAGCTGAGCCACCAGGGAAACCCAAGAATACAGGAGTGGCTAGCCTACCCTTTCTCCGGCGGATCTTCCTGACCCAGGAATCAAACCAGGGTCTCCTGCATTGCAGGTGGATTCTTCACCAACTGAGCTACCCGTGAAGTCCCCATATGTTAATACCAACCTCCTAATTTACTTCTCAGTACCCCTTTGGTAACCATAAGTTTGTTTTCTGTGTTTTGGGGTCTATTTCTGTTTTGTAAAGTTCATTTGAATCATTTTGTTTTCAGATTCCACAATAAGCAATATGATATTTTTCTTTCTCTGTCTGACTTATTTCACTTAGTATAATAATGTCTAGGTCCACCCATGTTGATGAAATGGATTTTCATTCTTTTTATGGCTAAGTAATATTCCATTGTATATATGTACTGCATCTTCTTTATCCACTCCTCTGTCAGTGGACCTTTAAGGTTGCTTCCATGTCTTGGCTATTGTAAATAGCACTGATATGAACATTGGGGTGCATATATCTTTTCTTTAAACTACCTCCAGCTTCAAAAGCACATCATTGACATCTTTTGAGTTTAAGTTTGTCCACAAGTACAAGTTCTTCTATATTCTTAACTCACCAAAAGTAAAAAGCCATACGTATTAGGGCATATCTTGGTGAAGTTCTCTTAACTCACCAAAAGTAAAAAGCCATACGTATTAGGGCATATCTTGGTGAAGTTCAGTCAAGATACAGACCTTAACAATTTTTTTGTCAGTGTTAAGCTAAGTGAAATAAGTCAGAGGAAGACACATATTGTATGATATCCCTTATGTATAGAATCTAAAAAAGCCAAATTCATGGGAACAGTGAATAGGTTACCAGGGGCTGAGAGTAGGGGAGATGCAGAGATGTTGGTCAAAAATTACAAGCTTCCAGCTATAAGATGAAGGAGTTCTGGAGATCTAACGTACAGCTTGGTGATTATAGTTAATAATATTGTATTATTTACTTGAAAGTTTCTAAGAGAGGAGATCTTAAATGTCCTCACCCCAAAACAGAAATGGGGTAACTATGTGATGGTGGTATTACCTAAGGCTATGGTGGTCATCAGGGCTTCCCAGGAGGTGCTAGTGGTAAAGAACCCACTTGCCAGCGCAGGAGATGTTAGAGGCGCGGGTTTGATCCCTGGCTCAGGAAGATCCCCTGGAGAAGGGGATGGCAACCCACTCCAGTATTCTTGCCTGGAGAAACCCCATGGACAGAGGAGCCTGGTGGGCTGTAGTCCATAGGGTCACGAAGAGTCAGACAGGACTGAAGCAACTTAGCAGACACGCATGGTGGTCACCACTTTGCAGTACTTGAGTGTATCAGGTCAATAGGTTGCACACCTTAAACCTCCATACTGTTGTATGTCAATCATGTTTCAACGAAGTGAGAAAATTTTTGCTTTCTATAACCTTATCATATATTTGTATATTTTCACTATTAAATCATAAAAGTGAATTGCTCCATGAAGTTAACTGGATTATGTACATCTATTGATGCTGTGTATAGTGTGGACTTCACCTGAATCACTCCTAGAATTGCTGTACCAGTACACAGCTGTTACCATATCTTTATAATAAATCCCAATATCTGGGAGGACCTGTCCTTCCACAAAATTGCATTGGTGATTCTGAGCCCTTTGCTCTTCCATATAATTTTAGGAACATCTTATGAAGTTTCTCGAGCCATCCTATTGGGATTTTGATTGGTATGACATTGACCGTACAGATTTATTAGAAGGAACTGACATCTTTATGACATTGAGTCTGTCTAGGGACATAGCATAACTTTCTGTGGTAAATTAAATATGGCTCCACATTATTTGCAGCTCCTTCTATTAAGACGTAGAGTCTATTCTGCCACCTCTTGAATCTGGGCTGAATCTGCTCTCCACTCTTATCCAAGAGAATGTAGCAGAAGTGACATCTTCCAGATTTCAGAGCTTGGGACAAATAAAGTGATATGGTGTCTGCCTTCATCTTCTTAGAATGCTGCCTTGAGACCACCATACCTTAAAGAAGCCCAGGACAAAAGGGCCTATGGAAGAGAACCTCAGCTGTCCCAGCTAAGTTCAGCAGCCCACCAGCTGACCTGCCAGCTGAAAGCAGCTGTGTGTATAAGCCTCAATGAAAGCAGCAGAGAACTGCTCAGCCAACCAAGAGAATTACATGAGATGGCATTGATTTAAGCTGTTAAGTTTTGGGGTGTTTTATTCAACAACAAAGACTAGTCAGGGCTTCCCAGGTGGCACTAGTGGTAAACAACCACCTGCCAATGCAGGAGACATAAGAGACACAGGTTCAATCCCTGAGTTGTGAAGATCCCCTAGAGGAGGGCATGGCAACTCACTCCAGTATTCTTATCTGGGGAATCCCATGGACAGAGGAGCCTTACAGTCTACGGTCCATAGGGTTGCAAAGAGTTGGACACGACTGAAGCAGCTTAGCACACACACATGCAAAAGCTAATTGAAAGAGAAACTGGTACCTAAAATGAGGTACAGTTACAATAAAAACCTAACACGTGTCATGGTCTTGACACTGGGTCGTAGATAGAAGCTGGAAGGGTAGCAAGGAGACTATTAGTAGAAGCTGGAAAATCAGTGAAGAAGCTACTGATTTTATTTATTGGCTGTGCTGAATCTTTGTTGCTGCACTCCGGCTTTTTCAAGTTGCAGTGAATGGGGGCTACTCTGCAGTTGCAGTGCAGGGGCTTCTCACTGCAGTGGCTTCTCTTGTTGTAGAGCATGGGCTCTAGGTGCATGCAGGCTTCAGGAGTTGAGGCACGTGGGCTTAGTTGCCCTGCGGTCTGTGGGATCTTCCTGGACCAGGGATTGAACTCATGTCCCCTGTGTTGGCAGGCAGATTCTTAACCACTGGACCACCAGGGAAGTCCAGGAAACTACTATTGAAGTCTGGAAGGACAGTAAACCATGTCTTGTGCTAGTGAAAAATCGGCAAGATTATTACCAATGAACACCACATAAAGCAGAAGAGCCACCTGGTCAACCTGTAGAATCATGAGAAATATTGAATTATTGTTTCATTAAGACAACAAATTTGGGGGTAGTTTATACAATAAATAGTTGAAAGACAAACTCATGAATCTGTTTGTCTTGAACTGAATTGTGTCCCCTCAGAAATTATATATTTTAGAATGGGACACAGAAAGGCTTTATTTGTGAACAAGTTTGTCAACTCGGCTGTAGAGTGATCAGGTGGGAACAATAAGATCATATCAGGGAACCCACAAAGGCCAAAATGTGGTGATCTTTTCTCTATGACTGTTAAATTTCTCCAGGGAGAGACCTCTAGTTTCTCGGCCACGTGGTAGCTATCTTGCTGTAGGTATTCTCAGAGAGAATGACGGGTGGTGGAGATAGAAGGAATGATGATCACCCTTCTTCTAGCTCATCCTGCACAAAGAAGACAAAATGATAAATCCTGATAACACACTCAGATTTCCCGATTATCTTTTCAATGATAATTGAATCCTTGACATCCCCAGATATCTGTTTTTCCATCAGTTCTGTTTTCAATCCTACATCTCATTTTTGCCTACCAACATAAGTCTGGTTTTTGGTCTCAAAGTTCTCTAGGGTTCTAGCAGTCAAATCTTCCTTCTTGCTCCAGTCTTCCTTTCAGTCAGTTCAGTCACTCAGTCTTGTCTGACTCTTTGCGACCCCATGGACTGCAGCACACCAGGCTTCCTTGTCCATCACCAACTCCTGGAGCTTGCTCAAACTCATGTCCATCGAGTCAGTGATGCCATCCAACCATCTCATCCTCTGTCGTCCCCTTCTCCTCCTGCCTTCAATCTTTCCCAGCATCAGGGCCTTTTCCAATGAGTCAATTCTTCACATCAGGTGGCCAAAGTATTGGAGTTTCAGCTTCAGTGTTAGTCCTTCCAATGAATATTCAGTACTGATTTCCTTCAGGATTAACTGGTTGGATCTTCTTCCTGTCCAAGGGACTCTCAAGAGTCTTCTTCAACACCACAGTTCAAAAACATCAGTTCTTCGGCACTCAACTTTCTTTATAGTCCAACTCACATCCATACATAACTACTGGAAAAACCACCTTTGGAGCCCTTTAAATATATGCCTTTTTCTGCCTTTTGAAATCTTATCTATCTTGTTTTCATCAACTGATGGACTACTTACCTTTTATTTTATTATTTGGGTTTATATATTTTTTCTTTCGTTAATTGTAACTATTGACAAGTCTCAAGAGAGATTAAAAATAAACAAGTGTGATCAACTCTTTAATGAAAAATAAGTAGGCACAATTAGATCTTTTTGCAGAGTCAAAAGCATCTTAAGATTATGATCAAATTAAAGAGAAATACTTTGCAATAATATAAGAAAGCAATATTCTCTATCAAATCATATATGCTCAGTTATTAATGCTGGCTTTACCACCTGCTAGTCATATTATCTGGGGCATATTATTGGATCTCTCAGAATCTCAATTTCCTCTTCTCTAAATGGGATTAATAATACCTTAATTATTTTTAAGCATTATAAGCACATAAAATGTGCTTAATAAATCTGTTTCATCTTTGCATTGAAATGAATAAACAAAATTGGAAATTAGTGAAATGCACATCAAGATTGGTCAAGCAAATTTGAAGAGTGGGTTAGTGATCCTTTTGCTTACCGACATTGTACTAGGAAATCTATTGTAAAGAAAAGACCATTTTTGTTTTGAGGGGTTTTTGTCTATTATCCAGTTAAGTGTCATCTTTAAAAACCATACTGCTTGATCTCGTCCTCAAGAATTTTCCCCATCTCTTCTTTCTGTCTCATAAGTCTTCCCTGTTTGAAAAGAAGATGGATGAAGTGTGTCACCCATGGTCCCAGCAGGAAGCTGACTTCACCTCAGATAGTTCCAAAGAAAGGACTTTAACACGGGGACTTCTTCAGGACACAACCGCAGGATATTGAGGCACTCAGAGGCTGGCAGTCACACTGGGTAGCCACTACCACATCAAGGACAAGAGGGCCAAAGGGGAGGAAGAGAAGGACTGGACCCCTAGGGGGAGTTGAGATGGAGAGGAGGAACCACCCAGCAGAATCCCAGCAAATGCAGGAATGCAGTGAATGTCTGAGGCTTAGCAAAACAGGAAGGAAGAGAGGAGGAAATAACCCGGCATGTGTTTCTCCTCCCATCTTCAGTTCCCCTTGGCTGCTGGAAGCCAGTTGTCAAGGGAGCCTGAGCCATGCCATCTACACAGGGCAGCTTCCTGGGCCCCAGAGCAAGGTGGAGAGTGGAGCTCCAGGGAGCAAAAGGAGAATGATCAGCATGTGAAGATTTTAGTAGTTGTTGCATTTGTTGTTGTTCAGTCACTGTCATGCCCAGTGTTTTGCAACCCCATATCCAGGCCTCTCTGTCCCTCATTATTTCCCAGAGTTTGCCCAAGTTCATGTCCACTAAGTTGGTGATGCTATCCAACCATCTCATCCTCTGCCGCCCTCTTGTCCTTTTGCTTCAATCTTTCCCAGGGTCTTTTCCAATGAGTTGGCTTGTCGTATTACTTTGGGGAAAATTAATATGTGTGAAAAGTCTAAACATTCTCAATGATAAGTGGCTAAAACAGGAAACTGCAAGCCATCTTGTAAAAAAAATTTTTTCTTTACATTTGATGCCTGTCATATGTAGAAATAGATGAGGATAGAAATGCAAGCCTTTCCAGTTAGAAAGCAGGATTGTTTCATATTGCATGTTCTATGCCTTATTAACGTGTCTCCTAGTTTATCACTTTGATGATGGAAGCAACTGCCACTCAGAGGAAAGAGGTGGCAAAATAGCTCTGAGCTAGTGGAACCCACCAGGCTAAAGTAACAAGGACAGTTTTCAATGTGTGCAAGAGTGCAATTTCAGAAAATGTCTCAGCTTTGACATGGATGTCTCTAAGGATTTGTTTTAAAAATTCAAATGCCGCAGATTTATTTATTTTATGCTGGGAAATCCACTGTGCCTTCAGTTATAAGCTCTAGATGACACTTAGTTTAGTATGATCCTCAGAGTGAGAGTATATATTCCTTGCCTTTTACTTAAAGCCTAATGGTATGCCAGGCAGCTTTCCTTTTTATTAATAATAAAGACTGATCTTAGTATATGATTCAAAATTACGTCCCACTCAGCAAAGCTGTGCCTGACATTTTGGTACTTTGTGTCAGTATAAATACTTATCAAGTCATGTGTCTTTTTCAGGTTGATGACTTTTTCTACTAGGAATCAGTGGATAGGATTCAGGGGCCTGTGAAACCCTTAAAATTGATTGCAAAGTGTTTGGCACACATACATTTTTCTAAGAAGAAAATCTATGGTTTTACAGATTCTCCGAAGCTGTGCCTTCCTTTGCCTTCTTGAATTAATTAGCGATGCTCGTCTAGTTTTCATTAACTAATGGCCCATCTACCTTTTATCTCCTCATTTGTGTTTACATATTTTCATTTATTAACTATCATTATAGAGGATTCTCAAGAGAGAGAAAAGATGCACATGTGTGATCAACTGCTTTTAAGAACCATGGCTGAATACAAATCTACTAAAAGGGAAACTGGGTGAAAGATGAGAGAGCTATAAAAATTTTTTTTTCAAAGAGATAGGATTTACAACAAAGACACCCTCTCTCACAGTCTAGTTGGCTGGTTTTACGGTGCTTTAGGTGAAGAGTTTGGGATGTAAAAAAATAAAAAGTAAGGTAGCTTTCCCTGATTCGAATGATGTGTCCCTGAACAGAATTGGTCTAATGATCCTGGATGGGAACCCATTCTCTTTTTGAGACTTTCATCCTATTTATATCCAAATAAATACAAGCTGGTAGGACAACATTTGTGAACCTGCCAAAATGACTACAGGCATGGATAAAATAACAGGTAGTCCATGCTGGGAATGGTACGTTGATATAAAGGAATTGTTCTCTGTTTGGGCAAGTGTTACACAGATACAGGGTAAGGAAGGGGTCTCAAACTCAAATGCCTGTTGGGACCTGGGCTTTTATGAGATGGGCAAAGAAGTTATGCTGTCTATCCAAAGGGGGCAGTCTTTAGTCAACTCCACTTTTTTTGGATGAAAAAAAAAAAAATAGGATTTGTAGAAATTGGCAACTAATTCAAAACATTTTAAAACACTGTGTGGGATGAGCATATGTTTTGAGGGTGTATTTGGCCCAAGGGGTACCGGTTTGGGATCTCTGGTGTAAAATCGTCCTTCCCAAGCCTGGCTGCAGATCAGAATCATCTGTGAAGCTTAAAAAACACAGATGCCCGGTCCCCTCCCCAAACTGGCTGAATCACATCTCGGGGGGTGATGCTGACGTCCAGCCAAGTTTAAGAACCACAAGAGCAAAGAATGGTTGATGCAACAGCATTTACCATCTTTAAAACTACCAAATTAAAAATGGATCACAATAAAGGGAGTCAGAAGAGCAATGAACAAACTGTCCTCATGGAGAGCAAACATGGTGAAGACTCACAGGGATACTTTTTTTTAAACTAGTCGCCCATATTTCAAATTTTGTCTTCCTGATCTTTTTAGAGAGCTCTGCGTTCTAATATAGTAACAACTAGCCATGTGCAGCTACTTAAATTCAAAGTAAAATCTTGAAAAATGTAAAACTCAAGTCATGCTTAGTTGCACTAACCACATTTCAAGTGCTAAGTAGCCACATGTGGCTTGTGACTCCTTGGACAGTACAGATAGAGGAAATTCTCAACATTGCAGGAAACTTCTATTGGACAGCCCAAGTAGAGAAAGTATATACAAAAACCAAGAGAGCTTTGTAGACTTTTTAAACCATTCGTGTGGAATTCTGATATTTCTAGGGTGTAGTAATTGTTAGTACAGAAAAACATTTTCTAAATTGTCCACATAGATCTATGCCCTCAAAAAGAGTGATGCTTAACCTAATACAAATTAATTAGAAGATATGGAGATATTTTTAAGTGCAAAAGTATTCACGCAATCATTGGACAAATATTTATTCAGTGCCTTCTACCTGCCAAGCACTCTGCTTTGTGTTTTTAAATTATTCATGGAATAGAGTAAGTTTAAAAAATTGGCTTGGGCAGCTTCCAAGAGCTCTATTCTCAGGTATAAATACTACCTTTAGTTTTCAGTCTACTTTCCCCTTTTAATTCTCGGGTGCTCCCCTTTTGAATGCAATAGCTTTCATTAGGTTGAGACATGTTTTTTGGAATATGTAATGGAACTTAATGATTTAAAAAGAAGAAGATAAAGGCAGCGATGGCTAACAGCAGAGCAGTTTCTCTTTGCTGAAAATTGTAAATGTCTGGTGATGGGTTTTGATCTGACTGTGCTGGGTGGAGATGTAACACTCTGCCCAGTGGTATGACATCAGAACAACAGTCTACACAGTCACTCCACCACAGTCAGTGCATGCTTCTCACTCCTATTCAAATGGCATGCAGTAGGATAAAAATTCAAAGGGATAGACAAGAGAGAAAGAACCCTAACGTCAAGGGCTTTCAGGCCTTGGAGTTAAATGGAAATGTTTAAATTTGTACAGAAACTGGAACTCTTGAGAATCAGAACATCCTAAATAAAGTAGCATATGTTTAGGTACAAAAATCATAAAATAACCTAGAGAAGGCATTGTTGGATAACGTTGAGGTATGACAAGCTTGAAAGTGAAAAGTGAAAGTGTTGGTTGCTCAGTCGTGTCCGACTCTTTGGGACCCCATGGACTGTGGCTTGCCAGGCTCCTCTGTCCATGGAATTCTCCAGGTAAGAATACTGGAGTGGATTGCCATTCCCTTCTCCAGGGGATCTTCCCGACCCAGGGATCGAGTCCAGGTGTCCTGTAATACAGGCAGATTCTTTGACTGTTTAAGCCACCAGGGAAGCCCGAGCTTAGTGATAAATAATTACTGGATGCAAGATGGGAGTAAATGTGGCTATTCAGAGGGTGGAATGGCTTGGTGCCTAGAAGTCTCTAATCATGAACAGTTAGTGAATTCCTCAGGGACATATGGGTTGGATTTTAAAATGGTCCAACAAGTTAACTTATTTTTTGTCTGTAGCATAAATCTGACTGGGTATTTTATAGTCCCCGTATGGCTCTTAGGATAATGATAATAAAGGCTGGAGCTGCTGCTGGAATGCAGTAAATACTTGAGTCCTTATCTTGGTCATGGTTACACATCTCTGATAGTTTTAAGGAGTCATGACTAAGGGACTTAATTCTGGGAGTTATGCTGCTGGTCCTCCTTTCAGGACTGCAAACCCTAGTTATCTAATCTTACCTCATAGCATGAACCACCTCCTTTATGAAAATGGCAGCCAGGCATATCGGTTCAGCATCAATGAATGACTTACACACAATAAAGGCCACAGTGGCTTGAGTCCCTTACTCTCTCTCACACACACACGTCTATATTTATAATCCATATGAAAGACATGCCAGGCTGGGTTAAGTGGTACAGACAAAATGTCAATAAAACACAGACCTCACCCTTGAGGAACTCGTATTCTAGAAGGGAAATTCTATGTGTCAACAAATAATCATGTGATGTTGTTGTGCGCAGCCACTCAGTGTTGTCCAACTCTTTGCGACACCATGGACTGCAGCACTTCAGGTTTCCCTGTCCTTCACTATTTCCCAGAGTTTGCTCAAACGCATGTCCATTGAATCAGTGATGCAATCCAACCATCTCATCCTCTGTCACCCCTTCTTTCTTGCCTTCAATCTTTCCCAGGATCAGGGTCTTTTCTAATGAGTCGGCTCTTCTCATCAAGTGGTCCAAGGTGGAGCTTCACCTTCAACATCAGTCCCCCCAATGAAAATTCAGGATTGATTTCCTTTCGGATTGACTGGTTTGATCCCCTTGCAGTCCAGAGTCGTCTCCAACACCACAGGTTAAAAACCTCAATTCTTGGGCACTAAGCCTTATTTGTGGTCCAACTCTCATATCCATACATAACTACTGGAAAAACTATAGCTTTGACTAGACTTACCTTTGTTGGCAAAGTCTCTGCTTTATAATATGCTGTCTAGGTATGTCATAACTTTTTTTCCAAGGAGCAAGCATCATTTAATTTCATGGCTGCAGTTACCATCTGCAGTGATTTTGGAATCCAAGAAAATAAAATATGTCACAGTTTCCATTGTTTCCCCATCTATTTTCCATGAAACAATAGCAATGGCATGGATCAGATGCCATGATAGTTTTTTGAATGTTGAATTTTAAGCCAGCTTTTTCACTCTCCTTTTCCACCTTCATCAAGAGGCTTTTTAGTTCCTCTTCATTTTCTGCCATAAGGATGATATCATCTGCATATCTGAGTTATTGATATTTCTCCTGACAGTCTTGATTCCAGCTTGTGCTTCATCCAGCCTGGAATTTTGCATGATATACTCTGCATATAAGTTAAATAAACAAGGTGACAATATACAACCTTGATGTACTCCTTTCCCAATTTGAAACCAGTCTGTTGTTCTGTGTCCAATTCTAATGGTTGCTTCTTAACCTGCATACCGGTGTCTCAGGAGGCAGGTAAGGTGGTATGGTATTCCCATCTCTTTAAGAATTTTTCAATTTGTTGTGATCTACACAGTCAAAGGCTTTAGCATAGTCAATGAAGCAGAAGTTGATATTTTTCTGGAATTCTCTTGCCTTTTCTATCATCCAACAGAAATTGGAAATTTGATCTCTGGTTCCTCTGCCTTTTCTAAATCCAGCTTGAACATCTGGAAGTTCTCGGTTCACGTATGTTAAAGCCTAGATTATAGAATTTTGAGCATTACTTTGCTAGCATGTGAAATGAGTGCAGTTGTGCAGTAGTTTGAACATTTTCTGGCATTGCCCTTCTTTAGGGTTGGAATGAAAACTCACCTTTTCCAGTCCTGTGGCCACTGTTGAGTTTTCCAAATTTGCTAGCACATCGAGTGCAGCACTTTAACAGCATCATCTTTTAGGATTTGAAATAGCTCAACTGGAATTCCATCACCTCCACTAGCTTTGTTCGTAGTGATGCTTCCTAAGGCCCTCTTGACTGTGCACTCCAGGATGTCTGGCTCTAGGTGAGTGATCACACCATTATGGTTATCTGGATCATGAAGATCTTTTTTGTATAGTTCTGTGTATTCTTGCCACCTCTTCTTAATCTCTTCTGCTTCTGTTAGGTCCATACCATTTCTGTCCTTTATTGAGCCCATCTTTGCATGAAATGTTCCCTTGATATCTGTAATTTTCTTGAAGAGATCTCTAGTCTTTCCCATTCTATTATTTTCCTCTATTTCTTTCCATTATTCATTGAGGAAGACTTTCTTATCTCTCCTTGCTATTCTTTGGAAATCTGCATTCAAATGGGTATATCTTCCTTTTCTCCTTTGCCTTTAGCTTCTCTTCTTTTCTCAGCTGTTTATAAGGCCTCCTCAGACAACCATTTTGCCTTTTTGCATTTCATTTTCTTGGGGATGGCCTTGATCACTGCATCCTGTACAATGTCATGAACCTCCATCCATAGCTCTTCAGGCATTCTATGTATCAGATCGAATCCCTTAAATCTATTTGTCACTTTCACTATATAATCGTAAGGGATTTGATTTAGGTCATACCATTCAGGTATGAATGAAAACCACTAGGCTTTCCTACTTTCCTTACTTTCTTCAATTTAGTGGTTTTCCCTACTTTTTTCAATTTAGCAGTTTTCCCTACTTCTTCCATTTAAGTCTGAATTTGGCAATAAGGAGTTCATGATCTGAGCCACAGTCAGCTCCTGGTCTTGTTTTTTCTGATTGTATAGAGCTTCTCCATCTTTGGCTGCAAAGAATATAATTGATCTGATTTCAGTATTGACCATCTTGTGATGTCTATGTGTAGAGTCTTATCTTGTGTTGTTGGAAAAGGGTGTTTTCTATGACCAGTATATTCTCTTGGCAAAACTCTATTAGCCTTTGCCCTGCTTCATTCTGTACTCCAAGGCCAAATTTGCCTGTTATTCCAGGTGTTTCTTGACTTCCTACTTTTGCATTCCAGTCTCCTATAATGAAAAGGACATCTTTTGAGGTTTTAGTTCTAGAAGGTCTTGTAGGTCTTCATAGAACTGTTCAGCTTCAGCTTCTTTGGCATTAGAGGTTGGGACATAGATTTAGATTACTGTGATATTGAATGGTTGACTTTGAAAATGAACAGAGATCATTCTGTTGTTTTTGAGATTGCACCCAAGTACTGCATTATTGACTATGAGGGCTATTGCATTTCTTCTAAGGAATTCTGGCCCACAGTAGTAGATATTATTCTAAGGGATTCTTGTCTACAGTAGTAGATATAATGGTCATCTGAAATAAATTTGCCCATTCCGGTCCATTTTAGTTCACTGATTCCTAAAATGCAATAACAGAAATATGAAATTGGGGGAATGACATATATACATATAAGAAGAGATTGTTTAGGGACTGTGGATAATAAGTCCTTTCTTACTTGGTGCTGACTTTATAAAAAAGGTGAAGAACAATAAGAATAAAGAAAACGTTGATGTGTTGCTAGATCCAAGGCTGTAATATTATTGCTTTAATCTTTGGTCATCATCCTGTGTTGAAATAGCCCCTAAACTTCCTACTGCCAGACTGAAATCACCTGAGGAAAAGACCTGAAATGAAGCTGAGAAAGAACAAAATAGTGGATGGGAAATCAGTCTTAATACCTAGATATGTCTGAATATGAAACACCGAAGAGATGGGTCTATTACTTAGGCTGGTGGCATTAGGCTGTGTGGAGCAGCACATGGCAAAGGAGCGCCTCAGCTCAGTGTCAGGAATAGTTTATAGACTAACCTTTCAAAATAGCAAGAGTGGAGCTAACTGGTTAATTGTGAGGAGCTGTGATCTAGAACAGCACAAAATGCAATAGATCCATCAAATGAAGTTTACACAAATACTTCAAGAAATAGAAGCAAAACCTTGGTTTTGGTTACATTGCTTTGTGACCTTTTGTATGTTAGGTAGACCTGGTTATAAGTGAACAGTCATCTTTGTATTGACATTATGAAAAGCAGGGCCATCAGCCCTAACTGCAAAGTATCACTATAGGTGAGGTAATAAGCTTACATGAATCTTTAATATTTGAAAAGACTGTAAGCCCTTGGATTAATTTGTCTCTGGATGGAAGGCAAGAAGTCTTGCTGGGACTGTTTGTGATCTTGTCCCTGCTCCCATTTCATCTGAATTTACACATTGCCTAAGATCAAGAGTTCTCAGGTACAATTGTCCTCCACCTATAGTACGGGGGTGTTAATATCCCAAACTATTCAAGGTGTATGAGTCCTTTGATCTATTTCACTGCTTAGTAGTCAGCCAGCATGCTCTGACAGTGCCTTCAGGCTGGGTCTGTTCTGACTGGTTGGTATATATGTATATATATATATATATACACACCAAATATACCAACTAGAATATTTGGGGTATTTACCTTGCTGTATTACCAAAAGATAGAGATGTCCCTGAGGTGGAAGTATAAAATAAGGCAGTGGATTTTAATAGGCACACTCAAATTTATACTTTCAAACTGGCCAGCTCAAACTTGAAAATTGTCTTCTTGGATGATTCCCCTTCAGAACATATTAAAAACAACATTACATTTTTTCCTTAAGATATTTGTAGAATATTCATTCAATATCCATACCTTGATTTGGATGTATAAATGATGGCCTGATTGCTAAGAAATCACTCATGGTGTCTGCAGTTGTGCTTGCATGTTAGGTCTCATAGAAGACTGTGGTCAGTTTGTTTTATTAAATAATAAATCACCTTTCTTTTGAGCTATGCCCCTCCCCACCCATGTCATATTATGTAACAGTGTTAAGTTGCACCTAATACAGGCAGTAAAATCAAACAAGATAAAACAGTGGAAGAGCTGAAAACATGTAATTTTGTCTTTGGGCTGGGACCCCCATATTTGTGGCTAATAAAAGGAAATGTAAGAAGCTGTACTAATTCATTCCATAATGTCAGATCTCTGCTAGTCAGGCAAAAATGAACACAAAGATCTGCACTCACCTAGCTATCTGTGACAGACAGCGTGACCCCATTTAGGTTAAGAGAGGGGCAAATAGAAGAATATTCAAAACCTTTGTAACTACCCTGAGAAAACCATACTTCAAAAAGACATATGCACCCCAATGTTCATTGCAGCACTATTTACAATAGCCAGAACATGGAAGCAATCTGAATGTCTATCAACAGATGAATAGATAAAGAAGATGTGGTATATATATATATATATATATATATATATATATATATATATACAACGGACTATTACTCCACCATAGGAAAGAACAAAATTGGCCCATGTGTATAGATGTGGATGGACTTAGAGATTGTCATACTGAGTAAAGTAAGTTAGAAAGAGAAAAACAAATATTGTATATTAACACATATATATGGAATCTAGAAAAATGGTGCTCATTTGCAGGACAGAAATAGAGATGCAGATGTAGAGAACAGACTTGTGGATACAGTGAGGGAAGGAGAGGGTGGAATGAACCGAGAGAATAGCACTGACATAAATACACTACCATGTGTAAACTAGATAGCTCGTGGGAAGCTGCTGTATAGCACAGGGAGCTCAGCTCAGGGCTCTGTGATGACCTAGAGGGGTGAGATGGAGGGGGTGGGAGGGAGACTGAGAGGGAGGGGATATATGTATATCCATAGCTGATTTGCATTGTTGTACAGCAGAAACTAGTAAAGCACTGGAAAACAATTATCCTCCCATTTAAAAACAAAAACATATACTCCAGTGTTCATCACAGCACCGTTTACAATAGCCAAGACGTGAAAGCAACCTAGATGTCCATCAGCAGATGAATAGATAAGGAAGCTGTGGTACATATACACAATGGAATATTACTCAGCCATTAAAAAGAATACATTTGAATCAGTTCTAATGAGGTGGATGAAACTGGAGCCTATTATACAGAGTGAAGTAAGCCAGAAGGAAAAACAACAATACAGCATACTAACGCATATATATGGAATTTAGAAAGATGGTAACAATAACCCTGTATGTGAGACAGCAAAAGAGTCACAGATGTATAGAACAGTCTTCTGGACTCTATGGGAGAGGGCGAGGGCAGGATGATATTGGAGAATGGCATTGAAACATGTTAAAAAAAAAAACCATAAATAAAAAACCTTTATAACGAGTCTCCCTCTGTCCTTGGTATTTCTCTTTTTGGAAATGTAATGAAAAGCCCTTGTCAGGGACCAGATATGTATAAAAAGACAAGATCTATTCAAGTGATGAATCAAGATTTATTCTATCTGTATAGTCATACGTGTATGCTTACTCAGTCATTTCAGTCACGTCCAACTTTATGTGACCCCATGGACTATAGCCTGCTGGGCTCCTCTGTTCATGGGATTCTCCAGGCTGAGTACTGGGGTGGGTTGTCATTTCTTCCTCCAGGGGATCTTCCTGACCCACATAGCTTACAGTTTTAAAATATTTTACTACACACTATCCCAGTATGGGACTCAGGACAGTTTTTACCCTCTTTTTATAGATGAAGAACCCATGATTCAGGGAGGTTGAGGGGTTTGCTCATGACCACACAGTCAGTGTGTGGCTGAGAACACACCCAGATCCCTTGGCTCTCAGGAGTTCTACCTTGTTCTGTAGTTGTGAGCAAAGATTTCGTGGTGGGCCCATCAGGTGATGTGACTGGCTGTATACTTGGTCTGTGGCCACCTAGGCAACCAAAGAGGCCACCTTTTGGTAAGGAAGAGTCCCACTTGGGCTTATTTGAGGCTATTCCCTATCCTGTTGCAGAATCAGAACTGAGGGTCTTCTTAGTATGCCCCCTGGTTAGAGCCTGGCATATACGAGGCACCCCACAGATATTTGGCTGAAGACCCTGAAATGTCACCGGGGAAAAAAAGAGAGAGCTGGCCCAGGTACTCGGCTCATCCACTGGTACAGGAGACAACTTCAATCTTCAGCTGGTAACACTCTGTTGACTGGCCTGCTTTTGCCAGCTCAGGAGGCTCATTTCTCGCAAAAATGGGCAGCAAAGAGAGTTGTTTTCCTATTTAACTGGAGAGTAATTTCAGCTTCTTTAATCACTGCCCAACTACTCCCAGCCATGTGGAAAATGAAGGCCATCCACTGAGTAAGTTTTTATTCATTCAGAAGTTTGGCTTTGTTTAGTCAGTCCCAAGGGTCTCATTGCAAATACAAGATGTGAGAGCTCAGCCTCGCCAAGAAGTTACTTGATTTACAGAGACTGTGTGTGTGTGTGTGTGTGAGAGAGAGAGAGGGCCTGGGAGAGACAGAGACAGGGCCTGGGAGTTAGACCTCGCTCTGTCTTCTGGAATAACTCGCCCCCAGGGCTGGGACAGTGTCTATAGTCCCCACTTAAGCCAGCCTGGCTCATCAGGGAATGTCTCCTTCAGAAAAAGAACCATGGCATGTCTCATCCTCCATCACACCAGATTTCTCTCTCTTTCGTTTTCTGGCTGTGCCACATGGCACGCAGAATCTTGTTCCCTGACCAGGGTTAGAACCCGTGACCTCTGCAATGGAAGTGCAGAATCTTAACCACTGGACCCCCAGGGAAGTCCCCAGACTTCTCTCTCTGACTGCTCTGCATGTTACCTAGTCTTAGACCAGTTACTGTCAAGTCAACTTGATACAACATGCCTGTACCAATGGCCAGCTTCCCTCTGTGTAAGTAGGAAATTACCGTGGAAGAGAAGCTGAAATACAGACCAGATTCCAAATTGCCGGGAGAGCACTGACAGTCTTTCTCTAGCTTCAAGATGATATTTCTGCCCCACTATTATGCAGCATAGATACTTCTTTTTAAATTTTATTTTAGGGGACTTTCCTGCCGATCCAGCGGTTAGAACTTCATTTTCCAGTGCAGGGGTTTGATCCCTGGTCAAGGAGCTAAGATTTCACTTGCCTCAGGGCCAAAAAAAAACAACAAAAAAAAAAACCGCACACAGAACATTAAACAGAAGCAATACTGTGATAAATTCAATAAAGATTTTAAAAATTATTTTAGTTATTGAGGCATCCCCACTTGTATCTTCAGGCTGCAACAAGTCTTAGCAGTTACTACTGGCATAATTGACTTGGGCATTTCCACACTGGTTCCCTTCCTTTTTAAAATGTATTTTTTTTTTACTCCTCAACAGAACTCTTGCATGGAAAGCTCTTGGAAGGACTGTGAGGAAATGGACACGTGGAGAGAGATATTATGCTTTTTAAAAAAATCTCTCACTGTGCTCGTTGTAATTTCTATGTCAGCAGTTTTCCTGTAGGGAAACTTGATTTTTAATTACTAGAAAAAGCGTAAGCCTCAGCCCACACCTTTGGCACATGTATGATCCCACCGTGGGCATAGCTCATGAAAAGCAGTGTCATTGCACAGTGCAAAGCCCACAGCTCCAAGAACAGACAGACCACCCAGGGCGTCATGACGTAGCCACGTGAGACACGGCTTCAGCACGTGGCCTGGGCCCTGTGGCTGCTACTTGAGCCCCAGCAGCTGTTCTTGCCTACTTATGTAACTGCTCTAGGAGGCCACGAGCCTGGGGCTGTCCAACGTCTCTCTCTTTCTCTAGGAAGCTCTCCCAAAACTCAGGAGCATGGAAGCTCAAAGGTTATCTCTTGAGGAGACCAAGAGTAAACTGCAACGGGGCTGCACACCTGGGTCTTGACAGGAGTTGCTGTGGGGAAGGTTCCCGTAGCACAGTGGGCCCTGCTCAGTGCAGGCATGGGGACACCCCAGGTGCTAGAATCGTCCTTGGTCATCTTTTTTTAATTTAATTATTTACTTACTTAGGTGAACCAGGTTCCAGCTGCAGTGTGTGGGACCTTTAGCCCTGATATGGGAACTCGCAGCTTCAGCATGAAGGACCCAGCTCCCTGACCTGGGATCGAATCCAGGCCCCCTGCCTTGGGAGTGCAGAGTCCCAGCTACTGGCCTGCCAGGTAAGTCCCTCGTTCTTGTGTGTCTACCTCACAAGAAAGATACACTGCTCCCCAGTCCCCTGAGCAGTATGAGAGGCCCCAGTTTCCAGGAGTGAGAATCAAGTGTCAGGGCAAGGGCCTCGTGTCTGGGACGGTCGAAACCTCCCACAGTCGGGTGCCGCGCCGGCTGGCACCTTGGCCAAGGCTGCTCATAACAAGCCCTTGTTCTGAGTTTGGAAGGTCTGTGAAGTTCTTTGTTTTGAGGGGGCCTCTGAAGAGTTGCCCGCACCTAGCAGAATTCCTCAGAGGCTCCAATAAAGAAGAAGAAACTCTGTTGTGTGCCCAGGGTTGGTGGTTTTGGTTTGCTGAACCACCTGGCCTGGCCCAGGTCTTATCTTGCTCCCACCTTCTAGTGCCTGCTCCCCTGGGCCATTCAGCTCAGGCACTCTCTTCCCTACCTCTCTGCCCTCGCCTGTTCTCTCTGCCCAGAGGCAGCCCAGCCTCTCCTGGTTTTGAACTCGGCTCTCCCTCTCACCACGCTCCCTCTGACCCTCTGAAAACACACGTCCCTCCCTGGCCCGGCTTGCTCTTCTATTCCCATCAGAGTCGATCCTCACAAAGGCAGCCCCTCAATTCTACTCTGATGCCTCCCCAGGTGCTGGCAGGTGCCACACGCAGGCCAGAAAAAGAGGACTCAGGGCCCTCAGTTTGCTGTGCTCACCTGTCACTGCTGCCCAGTTAGGCAGGAAAGCATCTTGGCCAAAGATAGATAGTGGAAGCTTCTATAGGAAGAACACCTATCACCCTTGGCCCAGGAAAGACGGATGTCAGGATCACCTGCCTTCTAGTAGCTGGGAGTCTCGGGCTGGGCTGAACCACTAGAGGCATGGAGGCTCACATTGGCGCTACTCCTTCCTAACCCCCACCTGGTTCTGACAGTGCCCAGGTTGGGTAGAGGAGGGATGGATATGTGTGGTGACAGCAGGCCAGATATTTCTTCCTTTTGGCAGAAGGAGGTGGCTAATCACGCACAGAGGCATGGGGGACTGTTTCCTGGAAATTGGAGACCAAAGTGACCAGGGACCCAGGGTCAGTGAGCCTGGAAAGTCAATGTCAAGAAGAGATTCTAAGAGGGGCGGTCATCGGCTGATGAGGGATGACAGCTGAGTGCTGTCACTGAAGCGGGGTGGCGGGGGGAGGTTCATAGCAAGCAGGGCATGGGAGGGTCCACTGCACTATGCAATTTGAGGAATCCCAAGTAGGACACTCAGGAAAAAGGAAACCTCTGAAAGGTCAGGAAACAACTAACAAGAGCTACAAGGATGGCGGGGCTAGACCAAAAAAAGTCCATTGTAAACCCCCCTGCCATCCCGTCCCACCATTCCCTTCTTGTTCTTGTGGCACTATCACTGTGGTAGGGAGGAGAGTGGCCGACCTGGATTTTAGCCCACCTGAGGCCAACAGGAAGTGAGGCAAATCTTCTTGCAGAAACAAAGAAGAGATTGGACTGCAAAGAAGTGTTTGACCTCATCATACATTGATATGGGAAGCCACTCCCCTCTGCCCAGGTTTCTGCCTTTGACTTGGCCACATTGTGCCATCTTTCCCACTGCTGGCACAATAGGTTTCTAGAAGACTGTTTACTTTTCAATTGTTTTAAAGATTATTTCAGGATAAAGATGAATCCAAGGAGTTCCAGGGTGCCCAGGGGCAAAGGCTCCACACTCCCAATGCAGGGAGCCGGAGTTCAATCCCTGGTCAGGGAACTAGATCCCACCTGCAGCAACTAAGTGTTTGTATGCATCAACTGAAGACCCTGCATGCTGCAACTAAGACCCCTGCATAACCAAATAAGAAAACTAAAATAAAAAAGATGAATCTGAATGACCTGTGTACCCACAGGTGCACCTGGAAAAGCAAGCATGCCCTGTTTAGTGCCCCTGTTTTAAGCTTCTCCCTTAAGCAAACCTCCCAACCTCAGCTATAATCAGGGCCAAGGTTAGACTGGTAACTTAGCATATTGCATTTTAATAATTACTCTGTCAATGTCATCAGAGTTTCAGTCGTGTGTGTGTGTGTGTCACTCTAAAGCAATGCTTTGCTCCAGGATATGAGGAGCCCTTCTGAGAATGTTTTCTTACTCAATCTCCTCCATGCACTCTGCTCTTGCATCTGCTCACTGTAATGTATTAGTCTTCTGTCCATATCTTTTGTTACTGATAGTTTCAAATGTTGGAAGCTCCTTTCTGATGGTCATTATCTCCTTTCTTCAGTCTTTCATCTTTAAACATCACAGTTCATCATTTTGAACACTAAACATTCTGAATGATTTTATTACCTATAGGTTTGGTTTCTGAGTTAGGGTGCAGTAAACACACTTAAAAGTGAGTGTTATCTTTAATAGGTTTGATGAGTCTTGGAGATCAAGAGTGGCCTGATGCCACACAGACATGGCTGATGAAGTTCATTTGTTCATTCATGTCCATTTCTTCCTTGTCTCCCATTGATTTACAGAGTTTCTCATCCTCAGCAAATTCATAAAGAGTGGTAGAAAACATTCTAGAGAGACTTGTCCTCACAAAGAGCATGGAACTGGTTTTGAATGACTTAGAGTAAATTTGATCAGGTAATGAGGTGGCTTAGATGGTAAAGAATCTACCTGCAGTACAGGAGACCTGGGTTTGATTCCTGGGTCGGGAAGATCTTCTGGAGAAGGGAATGGCAACCCACTCCAGTACTCTTTCTTGCCTGGAGAACTCCATGGACAGCAGAGCCTGGCAGGCTATCGTCCATGGGATTGCAAAGAGTTGAACATGACTGATCAACTAACTCTTTCAATGCTTTCAATGGAAACAAAGAAGAGCCCTTCTCCTTGGGATCTGGGCACAGTTCAGAGTTTATGTGCTCACTGCATGAAACTGGAGCACGGAGCATGGATCAGAAGACCAATGATTTGGGTTCAAGTCCTGGATCTCTCACTAATAGGAAGTGTACATGGTCCATGGATAATTGAGACTGGAATAAACCAAAGTCAAGCCATTTAAAACGAATTAAAATTTTAAGCAAGGCTTCTTTTTAATATAAAAAATGAAGATACAAATTATAAAAATAAAATTTTATCATATCCAATAGAACATAGATTATAGTTGCAACTATATGTTCATTCCCAAAGAAAGGCAATGCCAAAGAATGCTCAAACCACTGCACAATTGCACTCATCTCACACACGAGTAAAATAATGCTCAAAATTCTCCAAGCCAGGCTTCAGCAATATGTGAACAGTGAACTTCCAGATGTTCAAGCTGGTTTTAGAAAAGGCAGAGGAACCAGAGATTAAATTGCCAACATCCAATGGATCATTGAAAAAGCAAGAGAGTTTCAGAAAAACATCTATTTCTGCTTCATTGACTATGCCAAAGCCTTTGACTGTGTGGATCACCATAAACTGCGGAAAATTCTGAAGGAGATAGGGATACCAGACCATCTGACCTGCCTCTTGAGAAATCTGTATGCAGGTCAGGAAGCAACAGTTAGAACTGGACATGGAACAACAGACTGGTTCCAAATAGGAAAAGGAGTATGTCAAGGCTGTATATTGTCACCCTGCTTATTTAACTTATATGCAGAGTACATCATGAGAAACGCTGGGCTGGAAGAAGCACAAGCTGGAATCAAGATTGCTGGGAAAAATATCAATAACCTCAGATACGCAGATGACACCACCCTTATGGCAGAAAGTGAAGAACTAAAGAGCCTCTTAAGGAAAGTGAAAGAGGACAGTGAAAAAGTTGGCTTAAAGCTTAACATTCAGAAAACCAAGACCATGGCATCCGGTCCCATCACTTCATGGCAAATAGATAGGGAAACAGTGGAAACAGTGGATGACTTTATTTTGGGGGGCTCCAAAATCACTGCAGATGGTGATTGCTGCCATGAAATTAAAAGACGCTTACTCCTTGGAAGGAAAGTTATGCCCAACCTAGACAGCATATTAAAAAGCAGAAACATTATTTTGTCAACAAAGGTCCGTCTAGTCAAGGCTATGGTTTTTCCAGTAGTCATGTATGGATGTGAGAGTTGGACTATAAAGAAAGCTGAGTGCCGAAGAATTGATGCTTTTGAGCTGTGGTGCTGGAGAAGACTCTCGAGAGTCCCTTGGACTGCAAGGAGACCAAACTAGTCAATCCTCAAGGAAATCAACCCTGAATATTCATTGGAAGGACTGATACTAAAGCTGAAATTCCAGTACTTTGGCCACCTGATGCGAAGGGCTGACTCATTTGAAAAGACCCTGATGCTGGGTAAGATTGAGGGCAAGAGGAGAAGGGAGCAACAGAGGATGAGATGGCTGGATGGCATCACCGACTCAATGGACATGGGTTTGGGTAGACTCTGGCAGTTGATGATGGACAGAGAGGCCTGGTGTGCTGCGATTCATGGGGTTGCAAAGAGTTGGACACGACTGAGTGACTGAACTGAACTGATATGTTCATTCTTAGGATGAACACAAATTAATCTCCTGTGGACATTTTGGCATAATTTTAAACTAAAATGATATGTGGCATGATACAACAGCCTTCACTTCATGTGAAATTTAATAGCAAAATTTTTTTTGGCAAACATGTTAGAAAGCTTCTTTCATTTTTCCAAGGCTCTCTCATAATCCTTGACATTTAAATTATTGTTTTACAAACCCCACATCCTGTTACAATCCCTGCTGATTTTTCTTCTCCAAATGTTAGCTGGTTTACCTAGTTCGTCAGTGATTTTTCATGCATTTTCAGCAATACTTCTCTCTTTCATCAACTTTATAGACTCTTGTATCTTTTGAAATAATTACAATTGTTTTCAACTGGCATTCTTGCACTGTACTGCATCCTTTCATTTTTTTTTTATTTTGAAATTTTAGGCTTACAGAAAAATTGCAGACACAGTACAGAGTTCCCATGTACCCATTACCTAGTGTCTCCCTAATGTTAGCAACTTACATAGCTAAGGTGAATGATCAAGCCAGAACATCAGCATAAACTGTAAACCTTATTCAAACTACATCAGTTTTTCCCTGCATATTCTGTTTTCTGTGTCAGCGTCCAGTCCAGGAGCTCCCATTGCATTTAGTTGTTATATCTATTCAATGCCCCCAATCTGTGAGCTTCCTCAGTCTTGCCTTGTCATTCATGACCTTGACGTTTTGGGACAGCACTAGCCCGTTATTTTGTATACAGTCTCTCCATTTGGTATGTTTCTGATGTTTTCTCAGGATTCAGTTGAAGTTATAGATTTTTGGTGAGATCTCAGGAGCCTATGCATCCTGCCTAGGGCTACATGATATTGATGTGTTTTCTTACTGATGATGTTAACTCTGTTTATTTGTTAAGATGATGCTACAGGGTTTCTCCACTGTAGAGTCACTGTTTCTCCTTAATTAACCAAAATCTTGAGAGAGAGAGAGAGAGAGAGAAATGTGAAGAGCCTGGACTTTTCCTATTTTTCTTCAAATGTTCATTCTCTAATTTTAGCATCCATAGATGTATATTGCATTATTATTTGGCAAGTGGCAATTTTCCCGTTTCCCTCATTCCTCCTACATTTATTAATTGGAGTTTGGAGACAGTAAAAAAAAAGAATATAAATTATCTCATTAACTTTTATATTGATTACATGTTGAAATGTCAATTTTAAGATATATTGGGTTAAACAAAACATATTATTAAAATTAGCTTCCCTTGTTTCTTTTTATCTTTTTTTTTTTTTTTTGACCACATGATGCAGCTTGCAGGATCTTAGTTCCCTGACCAGGGATTGAAGTCAAACCCCCAGAAGTGGAAGCTCAGAGTCCTAATTACCTCTTTTTACTTTTTATGATGTGGCTACTATTAACAGAAAAACTCAAAATGATATATGTGGATACACCTGTGGTTCATATTCTTTTTTATGGGACAGCGCTGCCCTTGGGACTCAGGTGGCAAATGCTGAGCCTATCTCCTAGGATGATTGTGAGAATTAAATGTGAATGTCAGTTATACAAACTGTTTGGCATAGTGCCCAGCATAAAGTAAGCACTCAATAAGAATTGGCTATTATTACTACTGAGCTAGGAAAGAACGGTCACTCTTGTGAACGCTTGACTTCTCAGGGGAACACAAATGTTTTCCTTAAGAACATCATTCACTCGGGACTTCCCTAAGAGGAGGTTATCTTGCTGCAAGCACTGAGCTCTCCTCGGACCTGGAGGGTGTGTGTTTGAGTTGAGAGCCAGTAGAGAAAGCCAAGGCCTGCTTTTGGAAAACTGGGCTGGTCTCTGATTTCCAATAGGAAATCAAAGAAGGTGAGAGGAGAGGGAAGAAACCATACTAAGTCAGCCTCTGAGATGTATCTGCCTTGTGGGACTGATGCCTAAATGAAAAGACTTGGTGAATGATGGATACAGACTCATATTAGGGCTTTAGTCATCAGTGATGGATAGCCTGTTTACAAGGCCTCTCTTCTTTCTCCATTCTCCATCAATCCTGCAGGTAAGGCTGCTTGGTGCTGTCCCTTATTCTTGGGGCATAAGTGACAAATATGCCAGGCTGACTCTGTGTACCAAAATATGCTTTTCCATTTATTAGCCTCCCAGGTATAGTCTCTTCCTGATGGCAGTTAGGACACAAGCCAAATTCCCTTAATCTAATGACTGGCAGTGCTGGCAAAGATCCTCTGGATCTGTATTTCACCCTAGAAGTTATTTGGCCTACAGGCAAAAAAAAAATTATGAAAAATCATGAGATGATGAGTATTCCACATATGTCTCTGTAAAGATACATGGATAATTACTGAAACCACTTTATTCAACCACCTTATATAAGTAGTCTTTACCACACCTTAGGCATCATTCAAAGTCTTTCCTTATAATAAGTTAATCTTCATGTCAACCCTGTGAGGTAGATACTGTCATTATCCCTACTTTACAGACAAGGAAACAGAGGCTCAGGGAGGTTAAGTTACTCTGCCAAGATCACACAGCTAGTTAGTGGCTAGAACTGGGATTTTAACCTAGGTAGTCTGGCTCCAAAGTTTATGCTCTCAGCTATGACTCATATTGCCTTCTGCCCCAAAGAGGAAAGAGATCAATAGTAGCTTTGTAGTTGAGGTTTTAAAATGAAGGCCTATGGAGATGTTTGCTCACCTTAATGGGTAATTTCCCCGCTTTTCACAAACTGGCAGGACTCCATTTTCCAGAGGAGGAAATTAAGAGGATAGGATGAAGGGTTTCCCATCTGTGCTTTCCCAAGGCCAGGGGCAGTTGTTTTTAAGGACAATTACTCACAAAGAGGAGAGAAAGCCTTCCAACTGGTTGTCCCTTAAAGAGTGAGTTAGTTCAGCTGGGTGCATACGTCTGTGCCTAGTCCTCTGGCTGTCTATATTTTGTGTGCTATCATTTGCTAAAGATATGACAGCGTGCTCTTTGCTTGGGTTTGCAGCTAGGAGACCTATATGTGTTTTCCCACCTCCTCCAGGAATGCAGCCAGAAAAAGTCATGGCATCCAGGAGCCATCTGGGAACATTTCCCAGCCCTGCTCCACATTGGGGCCCCGAGCCAGCTGCACACACCCACTAGCTCCAGCCTTTACCTGGATTAGACTCACCCCAGAGAGCTCTGTCGCTAAGGATGATTCATCTGGGATCCCGGCTGTCCAGATCCTGGCAGGTGGTCCTCTGGGAAGGGAGAGGCCGAGATAAAGGTCCACAGTCAGTGTGTAGGGTTCAGAGATGACCTGCAGCTTTGATTCAGCCACCACCAGGCTCTGGAAGTGTGAATGCGTTCCTTACTTTGATTGCTTCCAAACTCCTTTGGAAACTCATTTCTCACCTGAGAAATGAGGGTAATGGCATCTTAGCTCATATCAGCCAAGCTGGCAGACCTGCTTAGAAGTAGGTGAGAGATCTAGAGAGGCACAGAAGAGCCTCTTGATGTGTTTTCATTACATTTACGTAGGCGGTAGAATTGCAGGAGTTGGGGTCTTATCAGAAAACAGGCAGCACACTCAGACAGGAATAACTAAGATTTTAATGGACAAAGGCATGGACAAGTTAAGGGGATACAAAAGGCATAATGAAACATGCCAAAGCCATCCACAGCAGGGAATTTAACTATCCTAGGGCAGAGTAAGCACAAGGAAGCTCTATCTACAGAAAGAGAACATATGATTATATGAGGGACTAGAGAAACCCTCTGGCAGGAAGTAAGACCTTCGGTAGAGCAGCAGAGTCACCATCAGCCTAGAGCCCAGAGAAGAAGCCAGAGGGATTAAAGGTCCCTCCTTGTTGTCCTGCCTCCGGGCTCTGGCTGGTGGGACCCACTGTCGAACCCAACAGGAAGGCAGGGAGGCACGGAGCAAAACAAGAGGTCAGCCTCCTGAGGGAAGACGGAAGGTGGTGAATAGTGGGAAGCGGCTCTGGAAGGCAGACAGGACTACCCAGTCTGGAAAACACACATTAGAATTGTCTTTGGCTTTCAGGATTGGATGTGTTTGTTTTTCAGAAGTCTTGCACTATGAAGAGTTAGATACGCTTGTTATAGACAGCCAAACAGAAGAATGATTGAAGAATGATTCATGCTACATGTTATAAGAACAATATGCTTCTTAGGTATCTTTCTTGGCCAAATCAAGAAGCCTAGCAGCAATTCAAAGTAAGAACGTAATAACACTAAAATATTATCTAACGTTGGCCAGTATCAGGCAAGTAACTAAATGGTGTGTGTATATTACCTCCCAATATCATCAGTGCCACCTGACTGTGATGTTGTTGCTCGTTCATTTATTCAACAAGTATTTTCTGAGTACCTGTCTTGTGCCAGGCACTGTGTCAGTAACTGAAGATTACATTTCCAAACAAGATAGATGGATTTTTATACCATGACGCTTGAGGTCTATCTTAAAAAGCAGACATTAAACAATTTCACGAAGAATTAAAAGCAGCTGAGATAAGTGCCTTAAAAATATACAGTACTGTGACAGATGAAAATATTTGCAGGGCAGGAATAGAGACACAGATGCAGGGAAAGGATGTGTGGACACGCAGGGTGGGGGAAGGCGGGTGGGGCGAATGTGGAGACTGGGATTGATGTATGTGCGCTGCCGTGTGTAAAACAGGTAACTAGTGGGAAGCTGCTGTACAGCACAGGGAGCTGAGCTCGGTGCTCTGTCGTGACCTAGATGAGTGGGATGTGGGGGGGAAGGGATGTCCAAGAGGGAGGGGATATATGTATGCATCTAGCTGATTCGCTCTGTTGTACAGCAGAAACTAACACCACATTGTAAAGCAACTGTACCCCAATTTTTAAGAAGGTAAATAATATTGTGAAATGACACCTAACCCAATCTTAAAGAAAGGAAAGGCTTCCTGGAGGAGAGGAGGTCTAAGCAGAGTCATGAAGAATAAGTAGGAATTGGATAGGGGCAAACTGAGGTAGAAAAAGAGCCTCCAAGGCAAAGGAAGCAAAATTTTCCGAATTCTGTGAAGTGTAAGAGCATGATGAATTGGAGAGCCTAAAGGTGGCTAGGATCACTGGCTCTGGTGAGCAAGGGTGGAAAGGTACAGGTGAGGGGGAGGAGCAGACAGAGGCCAAGTAGGCAGGCCAAGGATGTGGCTTGTTATCCCAAGTATGGTCTTCACGCTCTGAAGGGTTCCAAGCATGGTGGTATAAGCTTTTAGAAAAGTGATCAGCTTTCCTGTGGAGCACGAGCCTGAGAATAGAGAGCCAGTCTCGGTGCTGGGTTCATTTAGGCAGTTTTCCAATAGAGAACCTCCTAAATCAAGGCTTGAATTGACACACTGTCTCTGTGAAGGGCCAGAAAGTAAATATTTTCTGCTTTGTGGGCCATATGATTTTTGTGGCAACTCCTCAACTCTACTCTTGCAATACAAGCAGCCATAGGTAATCCATAAAAGCTGAGTGTGGCTGTGTTCCAGTAAAATTTGATTGCCAATCCCTGGTTGTAGAAAAAAGATGGAGGTAATTTGGACCAGAGTGGTAGAGCCTATAGGTACTTGAGAAAGATTGATGGGATGTACTTTTTGGAGATGAGGGATGAGGCTTTTGGTTTGGGCAAGTGGACAAGCTCTGATACTAGAGCCTTGTTTCCTGGGATAGCTAAAGAACACATGAAAAATCTCAAGGAAAAGAACATAAAATCACTTTATACTTACATTGTTTGAGGTGTCTCATTGTATGAGATACAAAGTGGAGAGACACTAATGCTGAGAAGGAAGAAGAAGTGGGTGTTGATTTTAGGAAATATCTATTAATCTGGAGGTAAGAAGTTAAAGGAGCTCCTGTCTCATAACTTTTATGTTACCTGAGAGTTAGAAAGCAAGATCACCTCAAATAAAAAGAGTAGGACAAGGATAAGATAAGAGGAATCAGAAATTTGAACATGGTGGAGAAGGTTTGAAATACTGTGTAGATGGGAGAGTCAGTTGACTAGTGAAATGGTACCTGAACACTGCTTAGATCCAGTTGAAATGGGCCACCAGGAACTTACCATCTACTTGGGTATATGTTTTTTCCCATCAATGATTTAACTGTCAGGTGTAGGCTCAGGGAGTTCCTTGGACAGCAAGGACATCAAACCAGTCAATCCTAAAGGAAATCAGACCTGAATATTCATGTGAAGGGCTAATGTTAAAGATGAAGCTCCAATACTTTGGCCACCTGATGAGGAGACCCTGATGCTGGTTGAAAGATTGAAGGCAGAAGGAGAAGGGGACAGCTGAGGATGAGATGGTTGGATGGCATCACCGACTCAATGGACATGAGTTTGAGCAAACTCCTGGAGATGGTGAAGGACAGGCAAGTCTGGTGTGTGCAGTCCATGGGGCCGCAAAGAGTTGGACACGACTGAGTGACTGAACTAAACTGATAGGCTCAGGGAAGGACCAGTTTCACACTGGAGTGCAGCTTCCCAGGTAGGTACAACCAAGGCATAAGACAGTTTGGTTAGAAAGTAATGGAAATGGGGACTTCCTTGGTGGTCCAATGGCTAAGACTCCAAGCCCCCAATGCAGAGGGCCAGTGTTCCATCCCTGGTCAGGGAACTAGATCCCACATGCCACAAAGAAGGTTGAAGATCCTGTGGGCTGCTACTAAGACCCAACACAACCAAATAAATAAATATTTTAAAAAAGGGGGATTTTGGAAATGATAGGCTGTAGAATAAAAGCATGGGGGTCCCTCACCTCACTCCTGACCTTGGGTTATAGGTGATGCTTGATATGACCAAATAAACAGACTTTTCTAGAGAGAGCTGTGGGGGGAAGTTGTATCTTCAACAAAAGTGAGAGCCTAGGGTTGGGAAAAGCATCTAGAGAAGAAATGGGGTAGTGTTGAGGAAAAGGGGATACTTATTGATGAGGGAGTGGGGGTGCTCATTGGCAGTGCGGGGGACAGGGTTAGAAAGGAGACTGCATTGAGCCTGTGAAAGAATATCACGGGGACGAGAGCATGGCAAACAGCAGAAAATCAGAGACACCTTAATGCAGAAGACACTGCGCTTGCCAAGTCTCCAGTGTCTCTTGCAGGCTGTGGAGCACTCAAGCTGCCCAGGACTCAGCTGAGATGTAGAAATAGAAAGGGGCCATGGTAGTGCCAAGCATGCTTCCACTAATTGCCTGTGAAGTGCTGACAGTTGTGCTTGGCGGCATGTGTGTGGTCATCTAGGAGGCGGAGGGCAAGCAGCATTGCATCACAGGGCACGGCGTCTGGGCCAGCTTGCCCAAGGTCACCCTGTGGGCATTGGCAAAGACTAACTGGTCATCAGCACTTGTGCTATTAATTAGGATTGCTCTACTTCTTCTGGCTGAATCAGGGTCTAGATTTTTCTGGTGTCTTCTGCATTCTATGTGTGCTGTCAGAGAACCAGGGCCAGGGCTAGGTTCAGGCAAGAGAGGTGCTTCGGGCACAGATTAGGAGACCTTTCTTCACTCTCATTGTCAGGCACCGCACTGCGTGCCCATGCCTCCTACAATTCTGAACCTCATCCTGGCTCCTAGCCCAGTAGAAAACTCACATAAAATGCTATCTATTGCCACATAAAAAGAAAACTACAGGCCAATGTCACTGATGAACATAGATGCAAAAATCCTTAACAAAATTCTATCAAACAGAATCCAACAACATATTAAAAAGATCATACATCATGATCAAGTGGGCTTTATCCCAGGGATGCAGGATTCTTCAATATCTACAAATCAATCAATGTAATACATCACATTAACAAACTGAAAATTAAAAACCATATGATTATCTCAATAGATGCAGAGAAAGCCTTTGACAAAATTCAACATAATGTATGACAAAAATCCTCCAGAAAGCAGGAATAGAAGGAACATACCTCAACATAATAAAAGCTATATATGACAAACCCACAGCAAATATTATCCCCAATGGTAAAAAATTGAAAGCATTTCCCCTAAAGTCAGGAACAAGACAAAGGTGCCCACTCTCACCACTACTATTCAACATAGTTTTGGAAGTTTTGGCCACAGCAATCAGAGCAGAGAAAGAAATAAAAGGAATCCAGATTGGAAAAGAAGAAGTAAAACTCTCACTGTTTGCAGATGACATGGTCCTCTACACCGAAAACCCTAAAGACTCCACCAGAAAATTACTAGAGCTAATCAGTGAATATAGTAAAGTTGCAGGATATACAATCAACACACAGAAATCCCTTGAATTCCTATACACTAACAATGAAAAAACATAAAGAGAAAGTAAGGAAACAATTCCATTCACCATCAAAACAAAAAGAATAAAATACTTAGGAATATATCTACCTACAGAAACAAAAGACCTATATACAGAAAACTATAAAACACTGGTGAAAGAAATCAAAGACCACACAAATAGATGGAGAAATATACTGTGTTCAGGGATCGGAAGAATCAATACAGTGAAAATGAGTATACTACCCAAAGCAATCTATAGATTCAATGCAATCCCTATCGAGCTACCAGTGGTCTTTTTCAGAGAACTAGAACAAATAATTTCACAATTTGTATGGAAACACAAAAAACCTCGAATAGACAAAGCAATCTTGAGGAAGAATGGAACTGGAGGAATCAACCTGCCTGACTTCAGTCTCTACTACAAAGCCACAGTCATCAAGACAGTGTGGTATTGGCATCAAAGACAGAAATATAGATCAAATATATATTGGAAGAAAATAGCCCAGAGATAAATCCATGCACCTATGGACACTTTATCTTCGACAAAGGAAGCAAAAATATACAATAGAGAGAAGATAATCTCTTTAGCAAGTGGTGCTGGGAAAACTGGTCAACCACTTGTAAAAGAATGAAACTAGAACACTTTCTAACACCATACACAAAAATAAACTCAAAATGGATTAAAGATCGAAACATAAGACCAGAAACTATAAAACTCCTAGAGGACAACATAGGCAAAACACTCTCCGACATAAACCAAAGCAGGATCCTCTAGACCCACCTCCCAGAATATTGGAAATAAAAGCAAAAATAAACAAATGGGACCTAATTAAAATTAAAAGCTTCTGCACAACAAAGGAAACTATAAGCAAGGTGAAAAGACAGCCTTCAGAATGGGAAAAAATAATAGCAAACGAAGCAACTGACAAAGAATTAATCTCAAAAATATACAAGCAACTCCTGCAGCTCAATTCCAGAAAAATAAATGACCCAATCAAAAAGTGGGCCAAAGAACTAAACAGACATTTCTCCAAAGAAGACATACAGATGGTTAACAAACACATGAAAAGATGCTCAACATCACTCATAATCAGAGAAATGCAAATCAAAACCACAATGAGGTACCATTTCACGCCAGTCAGAATGGCTGCTATCCAAGTCTACAAGCAATAAATGTTGCAGATGGTGTGGAGAAAAGGGAACCCTTTTACACTGTTGGTGGGAGTACAAACTAGTACAGCCACTATGGAGAACAGTGTGGATATTTCTTAAAAAACTGGAAATAGAACTGCCATATGACCCAGCAATCCCACTGCTGGGCATACACACCAAGGAAACCAAAAGTGAAAGAGACACATGTACCCCAATGTTCATCACAGCACTGTTTATAATAGCCAGGACATGGAAGCAACCTGAGTGTCCATCAGCAGACGAATGGATAAGAAAGCTGTGGTACAGATACACAATGGAATATTACCCAGCCATTAAAAAGAATACATTTGAATCAGTTTTAATGAGGTGGATGAAACTGGAGCCTGTTATACAGAGTGAAGCCAGAAAGAAAAACACCAATACAGTATACTAACACATACATACGGAATTTAGAAAGATGGTTACGATAACCCTGTATGCGAGACAGCAAAAGAGACACAGATGTATGGAACAGTCATTTGGACTCCTTGGGAGAGGGCGAGGGTGGGATAATTTGGGAGAATGGCATTGAAACATGTATATTATCATATGTGAAACGTATCGCCAGTCCAGGTTCGATGCATGAGACAGGGTGCTCGGGGCTGGTGCACTGGGATGACCCAGAGAGATGGGATGCGGAGGGAGGTGGGAGGGGGGTTCAGAATGGGGAACACATGAACACCTATGGCAGATTCATGTCAATGTATGGCAAAACCAATACAATATAGTAAAGTAAAAATTTTTTAAATTATAAAATAAAATGAAATGGAATCTCTCAAATCAAAAAAAAAATAAAAATAAAATGCTATCTATGGGACCATTCACTTTGATTTTAGATAAAGGTTTGCCATTGGTGATTCTAAGGAGAAAACTTAGTTTTGGAATAAACTCTTGAGTCCTTGTTAGGAAAAAAACAAAAAAGCCTGCACAAAGAAGCAAACTTTGGACAACTTGGCTATGTGACGCTCTGCATTACTATATTTTCTGTGAACTTTTTTGATCTCAAGAAAAGCCCTTTCTTGCAGATTCATGCTGGAGATACAATATTGATAAGCTCCATGACATTCTGACTGATGGTAGATGCCTCAAAAGACTTTAATAAGAAAAACATCATTCTTTAAGGAGCATTTGGAATTTATTATAAGGAATTAATTTATAAGTCTGCTGCCTTCATTGGAGAATATTTCCTCTGCTCTGGCCTAAGACAAAGATATGTTTGCACTCTTCAATGACAAGGAAACATGGATACTCAAGTCCTAAAGTCAGTTTTCCTAGCCTCAGAGCCCACAGTCCTGTGACACAGTGTCTCGATTGTGAAAAACATGTGCTCTATATTATGTAATAGATAGAATTAGCATTTCTGAAATGATGGGCAGAAAAAAGCCACCCCATCAAGCCTACAGGATCTTTTCCCACTGCCTTTTGAAAGCACGCTGTGCATCCCGATCGGAAGCACTTGTAGGAGAGTCAAGTGGGCAAGTTGATGTTACGAGTGTCCTTCAGGCTCTAGAATTCTGAGATCTTGTCATCCTGTGCTTGGCCTTCATTCACTCGTGGGTCTCATTTTTCTTTTCCACTGTTTATTTCCAGATGATCTGATTGTCTATGTTACAAAAGCAAAGTATTTAACAGAAATTTAGGTTACTTGCTTTGTTGATCAGTGCACACTGAAGTGGAAAAGATGATTCACTTCTCCCAGGATTCATGAGAAATTTTAACAAATTGAGAAAATGGGCATTTAATGTTATTTTAAACAATGTTCTATTAATCAGAAATGAGAAGGCACTGTGACTTAAATAGAAGCCAACAAAGACTATGATCCCTGGGGCTCTTTTCAAGCAACAGCCCCATGAGGAACCTGCTCAGATGGGCCATGAGAAGGAAGGAGTCAACATTGGCTAAAACCAAACAAAATGAAGATGTTCTTCATGTTTTCCAATATGGCGCTAATGGTAAAGGACCCTCCCTGCTGATGCAAGAGACTTAAGAGACACGAGTTCCATCCTGAGTTGGGAAGATCCCCTAGAAAAGGGGATGGCATCCCTCTCCAGTATTCTTGCCTGGGGAATTCTATGGACAGAGGAGCATGGTGGGTGATGGTCCATGAAGTTGCAAAGAGTGGATCACAACTCAAGTGACTTAGCACAAGGTCATGTTTGGAATATGGGGTGTTTTCATTGGATCTGGCTTTCTCAATTTCACTATATCCTATTTTCAAAGGCTCTACTTTTGGGGCACTTCACTGACTGGCTCATTGCTCTTGAACACAGCAGACACACAAAATGTATTTCTTAGGTCTGCCCCACTAATTCATACATCAAGAAAATAAGTCATTAATGATGATTTATTGATAGCCTTATCAACCACCCCTGGTGATCCTTGCTGTACAATGAGATGAAACGTAAAGCATCTTATTCATGGACATTCAACTACAGACCGAAATCACCATCCAAAGAGCTATTGCTCTCACCTTTTCCTATTTGAAAAGATCCTTTTTTTTTCAGAGTACTTTTTTTTTCAGAGTACTTTTTCATCTATGATCTCACTGGGAACTCAAGATCCTAATGAGACCTTTAGAAGCAAGTGTTTTTATTCCCGTTTTAGAGAAGCTTGTGGGAGGTTACTCCGCACCTCATTCTGTTACCATGATTGGTCACAGAACATGGTGCTGGCTCTCTGTTGCTTTCTTAGGCTGGTATCATTGTGTGTGCTTGGTCACTCAGTTGTGTCCAACTCTTTGTGACCCCATGAACTGGAGCCCACCAGGCTCCTCAGTCCATGGGGATTTGCCAGGTAGGAATACTGGAGTGGGTCACCATGCCACCTGCCTTTTATTTCTGTGCCCATTTTAGCTGTTCCAGTCAAGACAGGTGCTAAGATTGGCAAAAGAGACAGTGAGGCGTAAAGACGTAAAATTAGAAAAATAAAACAAGAAAACAGAAGAGAGAGACTAGCAATATATTTATTTTTATAATTGCTTTTTTGGGCGATTATTAAGTGAAGATATCTGGAAGCAGAAGTATCTGAGGATGGAGTAAAAATAGCATTTGATTGACTTAGAAGGATGCCTTTTCATAAGTAAGCAGAGCAGAACAGAACAAGGGAGGCAATCAGCAGGGGAGTTAGGAGTTCGGAATGAGAATGTGTTGTGTACAAAATGAGAAGCGGGGAAATAGCCTACCTAAATAGTCTACAAATTTAGATACAGAGTTACTTGACTGAATTGCAACAAGGTGGGAACAGGGAAGGGGGAATACAAGCTCCCAACTTCTGGGGGGAAAGTATCTTTTACATCTGTGCCAAGGTGGTAGACACCCTAAGCCCCAAGAAGAACCCCACATCCTGTCTCTTGTGTGAATCAAAATAAAGTTATTATAAAATAAAACCTATGTATATATGGAACTAAAATAGCCTCTTCTTAGACACGCTGATTGCAAAATACTGGTAACATTCATCAAAGCCTTACCTCTCTCCCTTCCTCTCTTTTAGTAGCCTCGTTTCCCTTGTGCCCTAAACACGTGACAGCATTCAGCACTGGACAGAATTATTGAATCATCTGTATAAATTGTGAAAGTAACAAGGATAGCTGGTCTATACTTGCTAGTGTATAAATTATTTTTTTTCCTGCCAAAAACTGTAAAAAATTACCTTGGCAACCAACACTTACTTAGCATAAATGGAAGGCTGAATCAAAGATATAAAATAACGGATCATTTAACCACCTAAATAAATAGAAGGAGAGATAATATATTCCGTATTTTTCTCTTCCAGGAGAAAATAATAAATTCTGCCCATGTGGTATGATTATTACAACACACAACAAAACACAATTGCATAAGTTCTAATGCCATGTTCATGGATACAGTTAAACACCTGATTTTCAATATGCATGGCATGGGATGACAGATACTTAAACCTTTCCCCCAAACAAGTATTTTAAAATAGGGTGCATCAAATGTAGGCCCATTCTGTGTATTGACTAACCAAAGATTTGGCCTGAAACAGAATAAATATTACAAATTTTTCATCTAGGTTTAAACTAAAATCTATCACCACTATAACCAAATACTACAATGTGATCTAACTTGGCCTCCCTTCCGTTTTTAAAGTCTCTCTATATCAGTGTTTCTACAAGTGTCTTCTGGAGGCCACCCAAGTCACAGTCACTGGTGTACTGGTTAAAATGCAGTACCCAGAGCCCCTTCACAGACTCAGCGTAGATGGTCTGGGGTGGGGACAAGGGGGCGGGGACGAGGCCAGATTCAAATATTCAAATCTCTTGGGGTGCCTTAAGCACATTCCAGATTAAGATCTGCTGAATTAATGTTTTACTATCATGGTTATTTAAATTTAAGCCCTTCCTTGGCCTTGGGATGGCTCATTCCAAGGTGAGTTCAGAAATGAAAGTTTTAGTAGCCAGGAATTTGCAGAAGGTAAACAGGAAGCTAGAATCTGTTCTGGAGATCAAATGAACCCACAGAGGCTGGGAGGAAACAGGGAATTAAGCCAGTTGTTAACTAAGGCTCCTCCTCCTTCCCCCTGGAAACGTACTTGGAAGAACAACTGAAGAGGAAAGATGGAAAGCAATCTTCAAGATTTCATATGAGTTGGTGATGAAACACCCAATTTTATTCCAGCTGCCTGGTAAGGGTAGATTCTTCTTCATAGAGGGGAAAGCTCGGAGGTAAACCAAAGCCATGATAGTCTAGGAATCCACTCAGACTCACCCAGAGAATGCTGCATTCTTTTACCTTATCACTAACATGACTGTAGTTGAGGATCATACATTTCCCCCCTTAGGTCATTATTTTAATCTTCATTTGTCCCTAAACTTTAGGTTTTCTAGATCCAACTTCCTCCTGCCCATCATGTATATTATGAGCAATAAATTAAAACGGCAACTTGGATAGACGTGCTAATCTGTGACTAAATATTTAACAAGGGGGCAGAAAAATTTACATTTTGATCTTCAAACACTGGAAAATAAATGCCCTCAATTGTGAGCTTTCCAAATTGGCAAGACTGCAAGGGCAAAACAAAATTTCCATCCATTTGATTGACCCCTTGAGAGGTGAGCTATTATTAGCAAGAAAGAACTTGCCAGAAACTATCTGGAAAATATTGGACGAAAAACAATTGAAACGAAAGTATGTATTTTCAGCTGGTCAGTGGAGCCATGTCTGAATGAGACAGATGATAAAATATTACACATGCATATATAATATTTATGCCTACACATCACACATACAATATATCATATAGGCCTATACAGTGAATGATTCATTTTAATTCAGCAGATATTTGTTGAATGGCTGTTGAGTTGGACACTAAGCAGTGCTAGGTTTGGGGAACACAAACAATGAGATCTACATTCTCTTACCTCCAGGAACTCACACGCTGGAAATGTGTGAGCAGGATCACTGATTTCTACAACTTCATGCAACCTGACAAAGGTGATATTAGCCACTCGCAGAAAAGAAGCCTTCCTTGAGAAGAGGTTTACCTCTTCAGGAGTTCAGCAGACATAGGAGGTGGGGAGTGTCCTTCTGGCAGAAGAAACAGAATTTATAGGTGAGGAGTGCATGGTTGGGATGCAGGGATTGGGAATGGGTTGGGAAGGGACAGTAGTGCTTACAGTTTGAATGATAAGTTCATGTACATATTGACTTATTCAGCAAACTTTCAATGGTATTGAAGGAGATAGGCACTGGGTACAGAGGCAGAGGAGACATGGCTTACCCCGCCATGGCTCATGTGATCGGAAGAGAGTGGTAGAATACAGGACGGTGACTGCGAACCAGACAGAAACCACCAGTCCTCTTTGAGTCTAGATGGATTTTTTTTTTTTTTGGTGTTCCAATGATACCTTTCTAGGTAATAGCTGCCATTTCATCGAGCACCTCCCAAATGCTATGCTGAGTCGCTAGCTATCAATATGCTACTGCTGATCCTTACAAAACCCCTGCATGAAGGGTAGTTTTTTATGTACAGATAGAGAAACTCTGGGTGCCTAAGATTGCATTGCTTGTAATGCTTGGATTTGTAAAGACATTGATCTCACTGACCTGGTAATTATAAACGCTGAAGAACATCTGAATTCAAGTACTTCCCCACCCTACTCCCTGCCAAATATACCATCTCAAAATGACTTGGGACCACTCTGGCCTCTGAGGCTGTGGGACAGCTCTGCAGAATCCCTGCAGGTGATTTATGTCTGTCTGCTCTTCCAAGAGACCAGAGCTTATTGCCTTGCCGGGCAAAGCTGCAGCCACTCTCTGTCCCACCCATCTGTATGCCCCCAAAGCAAAGATTTCCAATTACTGCTCTGCAGAAAATGTCAAAAGCATTACTCAACGATTCATTATCCCAGGTTTTGTAATTTTTCATATGTTTTTACTCTTATCTGCTAGCACTTGAAAAAGACCAGCTTTTTCCTCTTAAGGGAGCTTAATTTGCAGAGCTATGCAGTCTCCCTATTATGTTCTTATCACCCTCTCCCTGTGGTAGGCAGAATGACAAGGATGACAAAAAAAGAACCAAAAAAAATATTTGAAGGCCTTCCTGAAAATCCAAGAGAATGAGGAATCCGAAAAGCCAGAGGCTTCTGTTCCTGGAGTGACCTGGAATAAGACTGAGGGCGGTGGGCATTAACTGTCACAGTTTACTCAGCAGGGGCTCTTGGCCCTTCTCAACATGACCACCGCCCCGGGGCCACGGGGACTTTGAGGATTTCTTTGAGTGGTTTAACTGGGGGATTAAGCAGCTCTGAGGTGCCAAGAGGTTCCTCTGAAATTCTTGAAATTCTTATTACGAGTGTTAAATTAACTTTGGTATCCCAAAGACCAGAGGCCAAGGGTGGCTTGGGGTGGCTTCGTCCTTCCCCCCACCTCCGGTCTCCTTTGACCTCTCTGCCTCATTTGCGTATTATACAACGCCTGGAATTTTTCTCAGTGCCGTGTAAAGTGCTGTGCAAAGGCCACTTCCAGTCCCCTAGCTCCCGCTTTTCCATCTAGATGGCGCCCCAAGCCCCGCCATCTGGAAATTCTGAGCTGCCATCTCGCTCCATCCTTTCCTCCCCAGGATCCCCAGATTTCCGAAGCCAGCGCCCGGGGTCTGGGGAGGCTCCAAATTCACCCGCAGGGACTCTGCCCGCCGGAGTGTGGGGCTCAGGGGAATCCCCGCCCACCTGGTCATTCCTGCAGGGGAATCCCCGCCCCCTGTGCCTGTCACTCCAGGAAGGGAGTTCCCGCCCCTCGAATCTACCAGAGGGAGGGAATCCCCGCCCATCCTGGAGGCTCGGCAGAGCCCCAGCGCCGCGCAGCTGGGAGAGCCTGGCGAGGAGCGGGCTCTGGGCGCCGGTGCTTGTGGCCAGGGGCAGCGGGGCGCGGGAGGTGGCTGCGGCGGGGATCCGCTGGGCCGGGGACCCCCGGGATTGCGTCTCCCTTGGCTGCGGGCTAGCCGCGGCTCGGCGGCTCTCGGCAAGCGCGGCGGTGGCAGCGGCGGCGGCAGCGGCGTGGGTACCCACCGGGCGGCGCCTGGGTCCGGACGCGCGAGGAACAGCCTCAGCCGAGCCGCTTGCAGGTGAGGCGACCGTCCCGCTGCGGCCGGGACGTGGGGCTTCGGGTGGGTAGGGGGAGTTGGGGGAGTGAGGCTTGGCACCCCGGAAGCCTCGTGTGCCCAGGAAAGTTTAGTGACAAATCCAGGTGCTGGAATCCCAACCCCAGGGAGGCGGTGAGTAGGGGCGCGGAACCCCGGTCCCACACAGCGCGGTGCAAACTCCGGGTTCATTCGGCCAGGGACAGGGAGGACGCGGCCGTGGGAAGAGGGCCCGACGGAACGGTCTGGGGACAGCGGGGACAATCCGAGACGCACTGCCGGCCACATTCAGGACAGGGCCTGAAGCCCCTGCCCGGGCACGCACCCAGGATCCCCATCCCTCGGCCATCGCCAGGTCCCGTCCTCTCCGGCGGAGGTACTCGGGTGCTCTGGCCTCAGGTGCTGTCCTGGGGATCAAGGCAGCACCTGAACACCTCCGGCGCCTACTCATCTCTTGCCCGCTTCCTGCCTGGAGAAGAGACACGCGGCGGCCAGGGCAGGGCGCGCGAAGAGCAAGGGCATCTTTGGGAGGTACTGGCGTCTGCGAGAGAGATGGGGAACTGCTGTTGGGAAAATCCTGCTGGGCCTTTCTCCCACTGAAGTCCAGGTCCTCCGCAAACCTGGCCTTCTTTCTCCTCTCCTCTCTCTCCCTCTCTTTCCGATGTGCATTGACGTTTTAGATCTTTGGACTGATTGTCCTCCTGCAGTGCTGAATTGGGTGCGGGAGGGTCTAGGGTCCCTGGCTGGAGTTTCCAGAAGCTTGTCCTCAGCAGCCCTGATCTGTGCCAAGACCTTGATAAGGGCACACTGGAGTGTGAAGAGGACAAGGTCTGGCACAGGCTGGAATGGCAGGCACGAGGGCATTCCACAGCTGCAGACGTGCCCTGGGACTGGAGGTGGAGTGCTGGGGAAAGGAGCAGCCTCTTGCAGCTTGTGCAGCCTCTTGCCTCTTACCATCTGAGCCACCATGGGATTCCCTGGTGGCTCAGATGGTAAAAAAAAAAAAAATAATAATAATCTGCCTGCAATGCGGGAGCCCTGAGTTTGATCCCTGGGTCTGGAAGATCCCCTGGAGAAGGGAATGGCAACCCACTCCAGTATTCTTGCCTGGAGAATTCCATGGACAAAAGCCAGGCTGGCTACTGTCCATGGGGTCACAAAGAGTCAGGCACGACTGAGCAACTGACACTTGCCTCTCACAGAGGCCAAGTGCTTTGGATGGATGTGTTTTCCTCCACAAGTCATAATGGAGGTGGTTATAGAAAGTCATACTCTGGGTCTGCTTTTACAAGAGCCCTCCTGGACTTTCCGTGCTCCTGGTCCTTCCCCAGCCAGGCCTCCCCAACTCAGTCTGCTCTGAACTTGGGCTCTAGGGACCTGGTATTTCTACCCATACGAGGGCTAGCTTTTCTGGTCTGTGACTTCTGAGTGGGGGTCGAGTAAGAACAGGCTGGCAGATGTGGTGTAAGACAGATGTGGGGGGAGACTAGCTTGTGGGGGCAGAATAGAGTGTCCCAGAACATACCATTGCCTGCAAGTGGTAGTTGTAGCTTCCTCAATTCCTTCTTCCACTAGAATGGGACCCAAACCTGCTGCTCCACTAATAAACACAGTGGGGGGGCGGGGGGAGGCGGGGAGGGTGGAGTGCAGAGCGAGATGTAGGAGTAAGGGAGTGGCAGGTGCTGAGAAAGGAAGAATCAGAACCATGTAAAGTACATAAAGTGAAAGTGAAGTCGCTCAGCCATGTCAGACTCTGCGATCCCATGGACTGTAGCCTACCAGGCTCCTCCGTCCATGGGATTTTACAGGCAAGAGTACTGGAGTGTGTTGCCATTTCCTTCTCCAGGGGCTCTTCCCAAGCCAGGGATCGAACCCGGGTCTCCCACACTGCAGGCAGATGCTTTACCTTCTGAGCCACCAGGGAAGCCCCATGTAAAGTGCATAAATGTACTTTAACATAGTTAACATAGTTAGGGCTGCCCTGGTGGCTCAAAGGTAAAGAATCTGCCTGCAGAGCAGGAGACACAGGAGATGCGGCTTCGATCCTGGGTCAAGAAGATCCCCTGGAGGAGGGCATGCTAACCCACTCTAATATTCTTGCCTGGAGAGTCCCCATGGACAGAGGAACCTGGTGGGCTGTGGTCCACAGGGTCATAAAGAGATGGAATGACTGAAGCAACTGGCACTAACATACATAGTTATGAAGCGACTGAACTAACATAGTTAATATGATCCTGGAAAAATACTGAATTCTGCTTTAAATCTCTATCATTAAAATTGATTTTGCATGCACTTAAGGCAGTTAACTATTTAAGGAAACATAATAATTTCTCCATTCAGTTCAGCCATTTTTCGAGTACCTGTGGTTTGCCATGCACAGGGGCTTAGAGATTCCTGGGGACATACATAGGTGTCAAAGGCTCCTCCTTGCTGTCAGAGCTTCAGTCTGTCAGGAGATGTGAGATGTACACTGAGAGCTCTATGCAAACCGGTGTCCATGTGTCATGTGTAGACAACCTATGTTTATTGGGTGAAGGGATGATCTAATGAACAAAGTGCCTGAGGAATGATCCCGGTGGAACATTTTGGGAGGATGGTGGAGAAAGAAACCACTTTTGACTGAGGGGATCTGACAGGCTTAATGGAGGAGCTGTGTGCTCTAGGATGATTAGTCTGCTCTCTTGCAGGAAGAATTAGGACTGGGGAGAAGTGAGAGGTGAGGAGCTGGGTGAGCTAATGGAAAGAAGAGTGGGGGCAGGATGTATTGGAGGTCTGAGCTGGTGGGTGGCTGTGGGTTTGGAAGAAAGGAAAGGCTCATCAGAGATGGGCTTGGAGTATGGTTACCACTTAGACTGGGAGTGACGAAGGAACAAATGTCACCTGCAGGCGAGGGGCAGAATACACAGTTGGCTGAACCAAAGGGGTTTAGAGTTTTAACCGTCAGCAAACCAGAAACCTGGAGAAATCCCTTCAGACTTTTCCTTCTTGACTTCTCCCATATTTAATCAGTGTCAAAGGTCTACTGATGGCCTCTACTTGTAAAACCCATCCATGGCTCCCAGGACCCGTGGGATGAATTCCCCATCCTCTGCCCATCTTCAGACTTCTCTCCTGCCATGTCCCCCACACGCACACTTGCTGTAGTGCTCCTGACCTGTCCCCCTCTCAGCCTGTGTGCTGCTGAGCTTCTGGGTGGTAGTGGGAAACTGAGGTCCTGAAATATCCTTTCTCCCCTGGTCCTCCTGATGAACAGTCTTTATTTTTCAAGATCCAGCTCAAAGCCTCCTCCTCTGTGAATTCTCTGCCTCTCCCTCTCCCAGGAGACATAAAGCAGTCCTGCCTTGGGTCCATCACTCCTACAGAGCCCTCTTTGTGCATTCATCATGCTGCCTGGGCCTGTTTCTTATTTTCCTTTTGGCCACACTGCATGGCATGTGGGGTCTTAGTTCCCCAACCAGAGATCGAACCTGTGCCCCCGGCTTTGGAAGCATGGAGTCCTAACCACCAGACCATCAGGGAAGTCCTGGACCTGTTTCTTTAGAACCTTACCTTATTCATGCCCAGAAAATGCCTCAACCAGTCAGTCACCCACCCAACTTGCTCAGGTTGGACAAGGAGAAAGACAGAGTCTACACTCCAGATACCACCCCCTCCTCCCCAACTCCATTGCACCAGCTGATTGTACTGTAGGGTGTTGTCCCAAGCCTGGCTTGAAAGTTCCAGAGCTAGTGGGCTGCACAAGGTAACACAGACTGTGCATACTCACTGGCCTAGATCATGTGGGCCCAAGTGACTCAGACTATAGTGGGAGGAAGGGGGTTGTTCCTATTGGAAGGTGGCCACAGGTTCCTCTTTCTGCATATTCCACAAGGAGAAACACCCCAAAGAAGACAAATCTACAAAAGGTCAGGAGCAAGCCCAAGCGGAGGCTGAATCCCATTAACAGGACAGACTTGGAGACTTGACAGTTTTTAACCTCTTTTTCTGCCCTCAGAAATGTGTCCAAACTACCAAGTAGGATTCTCAGTAGGCAGTCTCCTGAGAAAAGTGGGCGGACAGGTGTGGGCAGCAATGTGTGAGAAGGCAAGCATCTCAAGAGGATGATGGGAATAGGCCATTGAGTGAGACTAAGAACAGCATATGTGAAGGGTACCTGTGGTAGCCAGCTTGCAAGGGACGGAGGAGGGAGCGGTTGCCAAGACAGTGGAAGTGGGGAGCGTAGAGGCTGAATCCAGAAGCGAGCCAGTTGAAAATAACAGGAGACTACTTGGAGGAGGTAGTAAGGTTTAAAGTTTAAGGGAAGGTTCATTCAGGAGAGTCCCCAGGCGTATTTAGTAAACAAAAGAGAAGTGGGAGAGAATGGAGTCAAGAAATGGAGTGTTTGGGAAGGAAGAGGCCAGAAGCGTCGGGAGCAGGTGCAGAGAAAGAAAAGAGCTGACATCTGCCTTCCCTGGAAGGTAGGAGGGGAGCAGAGGTGGGGTGAGGCTCTGGAGGAGCCTGCACCGCAGGGAAGGGGAGCATCAGCCTTGGTAAAAGAGAAAGGATGCCTGCTGACAGCGAGGAGGCCACTGTGTCAGGCTGGGAGCTTGGGGGACAGAACACTTTGTCTGGGGGATGAACCTGGCTCCTGGCACTGGCAAAGACAGCCCAGAGGGAAAGAAGGGATTGTGGAATTGGGGTCAGAGACTTGGCTGGAACCTCTAACTGGCCAGATGTTTTGAAATTTTGGAGCCGCAGTTTCTTCATGTGCAAAGTTGGTAGAAGAGCTCTTTTTCAGGGTTATTCTTAGGAGGAGTAAAAAGAGATACTAAGATATGCATGTGTCTCAGTGATAATGCCTGGGATGTCTTGGGTCCCAGTGAAGGTGTGTTGAGAAATGGATAACCCTCTCGCCAGAGTCAGTGACAGCCCAGTTAAATGCAGAGGCAGGACTGTTTAGTAGACCCAGCAGGAGCTTTCTCTCTCTCTGAGTGAAAGGTGTTACCATGTCCTCTCTGAGCAATGGTGAAGTTGGCAGGGCCCAAAGCGGGGGCGGGGGAGGGGTTATCCTGGAGGGGTTATCCTGGAGGGTCTCTCCTCTCCTCAGTGGTTTCTGGAAGGGGCAGTACTTTTAGATGTGCTAATTCCTGCATTCTGGGAAGCTGAGGCCCAGAAAAGCAGAGAACTCGCCTCATTTCAGTACAACCAGAGCTAGAATCACATGGGGGCTTCCCCGGTGGCTTAGCCAGTAAAGAATCTACTGCAGTGCAATAGACCCGGGTTTGATCCGTGGGTGGGGAAGATCCCCTAGAGAAGGGAATGGCAACCCACTCCAGTATTCTTGCCTGGAGAATCCCATGGATGGAGGAGCCTGGTGGGCTGCAGTCCATGGGGTTGCAAAGATTTGCACACAACTTAATGACTAGCAGACTACACAGGGCTAGAATCACAGTCTAAGTTGCTCAGTCTGGGAACCATTGTCTTTCAATGGCAAGATGCAGGTGAGTGAGGAGGAATTCACAGTCTGTGTACCCCCTTGGTTTTATTAATGGCTCTGTTGTTATACTTAGAAAGATTAGATAAATATTCTCATTCCTTCATAAGGAGGGATGGCTAAGAAGCGCTTAACTTGATTTAGGAATTACTCAATAGATGTGTGCCAAATTAAATGATATTTGGGGAAAATGTGCAGAATGTTTTTTAAGGAAAGAGAAGTATAAAAATATGTACTCAGATTATCCTTGATTTATTTTTCCAACTGGATAGTCTGTGTCTAGATTATGTTGTCAATTAGGCTTATGCATAGGTTCCACATAAAATGATAGATCCTTTTATGGCATTTAAAACTTTTTCATCCTTGATCTTTATAATAACCGTCTTCTAGAAATGGGAAAAAAGGCTGGTCTTGGGAAAGAATACATTTTCCCCCGGGGTTCTACAGCTCTGGGCAGAGACAGGATTTGAACCAGGTAGAGGATCTGATTTAGACTTGAATGGCCCCTGATTTAAAGAGCTCAGCATTCTGTTTACAAATGTGTTCAAGAAAACACTGGGAGCATTTACGGTTTGAGAACTCAATAGTTGAAGAGGCCCTTTGTGGTCTGATAAGGCAGCTGAATTGAGAGCTGGCTTGTTGAGACACTAAGTGTGCAGAGAAGACACATTTGTCTCTTAAGTCTTTCCAGCTCCAGGAAGAGGCCTGCCCTTGGCTGGGCCCTCTCTCCAATACCAATAATGTCTCCACCACCCCACATTCTCAATAGGGCTGGGAAACAATCCCCATTTTGAGAGCCGAACGCTGGCTTCGGGGTGCACGTACTACCTACACAAATACACTGAGTGAATGGTGACTGGTCTGTTAACTTGCAGAGAATCAGAAACTTCAGAATTAACTCTCTTTATGAAGCAGTCTGATGAAACCAGCAAGCATGGAACATCTGGCTGATTGAGTTATTCTTAGATTATTTGCCTGTAGGTTTTAAAGTGTTTTTGTGGCTCGTCAAACACTCTAATATGCGAAGGGGTTTGGGAGAAGCAGGGTTGGGAAAAAAAGAGGACTCATTTTGCCCACATCCACGTCGCAGCTTTAGATGAAATAATAGCAGAGAGAGAGGGAAAGTTTTGTTGCCTTAAGCAGCCTGAAATGCTTAGCTATCCACATGAGGATTAAAAAAAAAAAAAAAAACATACCCTGAAGGATTTGCAAATCCCTGAAGGAACCTAATCTAATCCCTTGCCATCAGGTGGAAGTAAGTTTAGCACATTGCAGAATGGACCCATGGCGTTTGAGCAGCCTCCTGAAGAGGGCCTTTTGTAGTGTGTGTGCAGCCACGAAATAGTGTGTGGCCTTCATAATAGAATGAAGCTCCAGACTGGGGCCCTGGAGGACTTTGGCAGGAGTGGAAGTTGATTTGGATGAGCTACTCATGGTCTTCCTTTTTATCAGCACCTGATACCTCTAGCACTTGGCCTTGCCTGCACTCGACCTTAGCTAACACTGCCACCTTAACTCAATTGTCTGAGTTAAAACACATACTCTGACTTCTGAGGGTGCATCATCCCGCTTTGCTAAGCACGAAGATGTACAGATGCAATGGAGAGAGGGTTCCACCCATACCTAAGAGCCGTGAAATCCAAAGCCCTCTCCCAGGCTGAGACCTGCCCGCTGCAGGAATACAAGCTCTGCCGGGAGGAGGCTGGGAGGGAGGGTAATTTTGGATCAGGATGTTCTCAGTAGAGGGTGGGGGCACTAGGCTGCTTGATGGGGAGGCCTCTAGGCATCTAGAGGAAGGCAGTGGGAAGAGAGACAGTGCCTGGGAGACTGGCTCCCTGGGGGCCCTGTCTGGCTGCTATCACCCCTGATGAGCTCCTGGGGATACCTGGGGAGAAAGATGGAATAAACACCAGCTCTTTTGTCCCTTTCAGCAAAGGCTAGTGCTCTGCCTGTGTGCATGCATGCATACTAAGTCACTCAGTCACGTCTGACTCTTTGCAACCCTATGGAGCCTACCAGGCTCCTCTGTGCTTGGGATTCTCCGGGCAAGAATACTGCAGTGGGTTGCCATGCCCTCCTCCAGGAGATCTGCCCAACCCAGAGATCAAACCTGTGTCTCTTTACATCTCCTGCATTGGCAGGCGGGTTCTTTGCCACTAGCGCCACCTGGGAAATCCCCAGTGCTCTGTGAAAGTGAAAGTCACTCAGTCGTGTCTGACTCTTTGCAACCCCATGGACTATACAGTCCATGGAATTCTCTAGGCCAGAATACTGGAGTGGGTGGGTAGGTAGCCTTTCCCTTCTCCAGGGGATCTTCCCAACCCAGGGGTTGAACCCAAGTCTCCCTCATTGCAGGCGGATTCTTTATCAGCTGAGCCACAAAAGAAACCCAAGAATCCTGGAGTGGGTAGCCTATCCCTTCTCCAGCAGATCTCCCCAACCCATGAATAGAACCGGGGTCTCCTGTATTGCAGACGGATTCTTTACCAACTGAGCTATCAGGGAAGCCCTCCAGCGCTCTGTAGATGCCTTGTAATGCAAACTTCCTTGTACTGTTTATGAATCCCAGGATGTTGTTGGAATCCTGGTATTCCACAAGACCCTTTCTCTGTTAGCCATGCTGTCTGGGGTTGGTGTAAACAAGTTTGAACACCCTGTAATGCCCTCACCTCTGAAGAATATTAAGTGGTTCCTGACACTGCTTGTATTTTCAATGCAGGTGATCACATATAATTATAAAATCTCTTCTGGTGTTTGAGCATTTCTTTTTTTACACCCATGAAGGTGAGGATGGAGCCAATTTTAATAAAGCCATATGTCAACAAACTCTTTACGTTTTGGCATGTTGGCCAATGGACACTTATAGAATGTCTGATTTCAGCTGTGTTTTACTTGGATTCCCCACCCCACCTTTTTGACACAGTGTATTTTATAGAGATTGGGATAAAACTAGGGTGTGCTATATGGGTCTCTTGGTGAAGAAAATTAACTTCTAAGGCTAACACAACCATGCAAATATTATTACAAAATCACTCAGCATATAATTTTGGCATCGATTTCCTCCAGTTTTCTGCTGCCCACTCTCCACTCCAACCCCGCCCTGGTCACCATTATTCCCAGTTTCATTAGGCTGACAAAAGAGACAGCTGTCCCCAGAAAATGTGCTCCAAGTGTCCCCATCAGCACAGATTCTCATGAGAGAGGAGGCCGTGAGACGGCTTGGGGAGCAGAAGGTACCAAAAGGGATCGCATTAACTCCTCTCTGGACCTACTACTCATCTTTCAAAACCTGAGCAGATGTGAGGCTTATTGATTTCATTATGGTGATGGCTGGGGAGCAGTGTTCAGTTACTGGCACCTGTCTGGGAGTCACCCACGGCACCTGAACACCCTTCTCACCTTCTGGCCCCTCACCAGCTCAGCATCCTGGGCACAGTCTATCTCTTGAGGGTCTCTGAAGGTGATAGGCCCTTTTCTTCATACTCTTCTGAATCCACACACCTCAGTGTGTGTGTGTTAGTCACTCAGTCGTGCCTGACTCTTTGCAACCCCATAGACTGTGGCCCTCCAGGCTCCTCTGTCCATGGACTTCAGGCAAGAATACCAGGGTGGGTTGCCATGCCCTCCTCCAGGGGATCTTCCCAGCCCAGGAAACCCAGGTCTCCTGCACTGCAGGCAGATTCTTTACCATCTGAGCCACCAGGGAAGCCCTCAGGATCTGACACGATATTCAGTACATGGGGCTAAATGAACATTGCTTGAACGTTCCCTAGTTGGCAGGCACAGTTCTAGACACTTTTAAACATATTAATTCATTTCATTCTCATAACCCTCCAATGAGGTTCACGCTGTTACCATCCCCATGTTTGTTTCCTAAGGCTGCTGTGAGAAATGACCACAAACTTGGTGGCTTAGAACAACAGAAGTTTATTCTCTCATAGTTTGGGGGTCAGAAGTCTGGAGTCAGGCATCGGCAGGGCCATACTCCCCCTCAAGGTTCTCAGGGAGGAGCCTTCCTGGCCTCTTCTGGCTCCTGGGAGCTGTCAACACCCCTGTGGCTGGTCTGCTCCTGTCTCCCTCTCTGTTCACATCACCTTCTGCTCTGTGCACTCGTGTCTTCTCTTATATCTGCGTGTCTCTATCTTGCATGTCTTCTATAAGGACACTTTTCACTGGATTTTGAGCCACCTGGGTAATTCAGGATGATCTCGTCTCAAGATCCTTAATTTAATTATATCTATAAATAAGGTCATATTCACAGGTACCAGGACATGAACACATTTATTTCAAAGTCACCATTTAACCCACTATGTGCCCTTTTGCAGACGGAATATTGTGGTTAGGCAAATTCTCCAAGGTTACAGGAGTTTGTGGAACCCGAATTTAAGTAGAGCAGTCTAGCTCTAGAGCTTGTGTTCTTGAACTGCAGATCTTCCTTGACTTACAATGTGGTAGTGGTGGTTCAGTCGTGTCCAACTCTTGTGACCCTATGGACTGTAGTCCACCAGGCTCCTCTGTCCATGGGATTTCCCAGGCAAGAATACTGGGGTGGCTTGCCATTTCCTTCTCCAGGGGATCTTCCTGACCCAGGAATTGAACCCAGGTCGCTTGCACTGCAGGTGGATTCTTTACTCACTGAGCTGCAAGGGAAGCCCCTATAATGACAATATGATTACATACTGTAATAAACTCATTGTAGTAATATTGTAAATTGCAAATATCATAAGTCAAAAATGTATTCAATGCACCCAACTTACTAAACATCATAGCGTAGCTGGGCATAACTTAAATGTGCTCAGAACACTTGCATTAGCCTAAAGTTGGGCAAAATCATCTAATGCAAAACCCATTTTATTTGAAGTGCTGAACACCTCATGTAATTTATTGAATACTGTACTGAAAGTAGAATGGTTGCAAGAGTGCAGAATGGTGGTAAGTGTATCTGCTCTTTATCCTAGTGATGGTGTGGCGGACCGGGAGCTGCAGCTCACTGCCACTGCCCAGCATCTCCAGAGAGTGTCATAATAGCTTATCACTAGCTCAGGAAAAGATTAAAATTCAAAGTGTGGTTTCCACTGACTGGGTATCACTTTTGTACCATTGTAAAGTTGAAAAATTGTAAGTTGAACCATCATAAGTTGGGGGACCATCTGTTGTCTCTGCCTCTCAGTAAATGTGCTCCTCTGATTGTTTATGGTATGAACGGATGGCAGGATGGATGGATGGGTAAAAAGATGTTGATAATAGTAACTGATCAACACTCTACTTCCCAGTGTAATGAGAATTTTACAAACATCAACAGATAATCTTTTTTTTATGCTGTTGCCTCAGAACTTGACCTTGGGTCCTCTTCTCTAGTTATTCTCCCTTCTGGGGAGATCTCATCTACCATCTGTGTGATGTTGCATCCCAAATGCATGTCACTAGCTCACTGACTTCCAGACCCACATGCCCACTGCCAACTTGACATCCCCACCTGGATAGAGAATGAGTGCTTCAGACCTAGTAGGACTGAAATGGAAGCCTTGAGATTTTCCCTTGAAGCTAGTTCTTCCCTTCTCCCCTCTTCTCAGTAAATGGCACCACTGTCCCCTTGCGGGCTCATTCCCTCAACTAGAAGCCACTCCTTTTTCTTCTCTCTGCCTCACACTCAACAGGTCAGTGTGTGAGTCCTGCTGGGCCTTCCTCCAGAATCCACCTCCTGCTCCCAACTTCCACGGCAGGTTCCAACTTGAAGCCGCCACCCCTTGTCCCTGGAGCCCTGCTACCGTGGTCCTCTAACTGGGTCTCCCCAGAAAAGGACTCTTGACCCCCAGTCCTTTCTCCTCAGAGCAGCCAAATGGGCCTCTTAACACAGAAATCAAGTTAAGTCACTCTGCAGCTTTAGCCAGGCAGTTTCTCATTGCCATTTGAATATAATTCAGGTCCTTTTCTCCCACCTGCCTCTCAGGTGATTTCCTGTGTTCCCACTCAGTGTCCTCACTTTCTGTGGCCAGACACACTGTCCTTTTTGGAACATAGCCGGCTCAATCCCAGAGGAGGGCCTTACCCCTTTCTGGAAGCTTCTTCCTCCAAACCTTCAGAGACCTTCTCCTCCGCAATCATATAATCTAAAATGGCCCCATCCCCAAGGTGCTGTTTCATGTTACTTTTGTTTCAGTAGAAATGAAGTTTTTCTATTTGCTGATTATTTATCTCACCTGTTGGGATGTAAATTCCATCAAAGCAGGGACGTTGTGCTTTTCACTGTGTCTCCAGTGCTGACAACAGTGCCTGGTATACAGTAGGCCCTCAGTAAATAGCTGGTTGTACAAATAAAGCACTTATTACATTCCAGGCACTGATCCCAGTTATTCTTATGTTCCAGATGATGAAAAGTAAGCTTAGAAAGTTTAAATCACTTTCCTGGAGTTACATGTCTGTTAAGAGCTGGAACAGGAGTTTGAACCCAAATCTCTCTGTCTCCTAAGCCTGTGTTCTTACCCATTATTCTACCAAGTCTCTGAGTAGGAGGGACTGCCCAGGATCTCTACAGAACTCTGAGTTTTCTAATTCATTTTTCTGCTCAGAAACCCAAGACACAGATTGTTAAAACACAGGGAGCAAATATACTTACTTAGATTGTCAATATACTATTTCCCTGAAAAGTTGGCCCTGGGGCTTAAGCTTGAGCAGTTAAGAAGTTTATTTCTTTTTTTCTCCACTTAGGAATTTAGGCTCAAGATGTTTTCAGATCCATCTGAAGAATTAATAGTTTAAACCGTCTTCCTTGAATGCTTACAGGAAAGGCAGAGATGACCAGGTTGCATCCTGATCGTCTTTGTACGAATAATGCAAAGGTGGAATTTGTTTGCCTTCGCAAGAAGCCCTGAGATCATCCCCCTCCTGGTCTTCCTTTCATATACCTTTCCGTGGTTTGTTTTTTTCTGCCTCCCTGTCTCCTCCAGTGAAGAAAACCCTAGGATGAGAACATGGACCCCGGTTTTAGATTGGTTGATAGCAAGACCCTCTGCATTGGATCTTGCTAAAACACTGGTCTATTTCTCTGTCATCAGTTTTGGGCCAGTCATGGAAGAGACCAGACGATATATTCTTACCAGGATGTGGGGCTCAGAGGAACTTCTGCCAATCGTGCAGACTGGGAGAAATGAGAAAGCAGCTATTTATTTCCTTCCCTGCTCTTGGACCTCCTTTTAAAAGTAAGTTCCATCTTGAGAATTACATCAGCATCCCGATAAGTAAACATCAGACAAAAAGTTACTCTTTCAGGCAAATAGTAATTGTGAGAATGGCCAAGACCCACAGATGTAGGTTGGGCTTGTATTTGTAGAAAGGACTATATAGTGGCTGATGAGTGTATTTGGCAAATATAGCTGCCTTCCTGCAGGGAAGCAGAACTCTGGCCATTTGATATGTCATACGCTTTGCCACTGCTGTTATGAGTGGGATTTGTTATGGTAACCAGAACTTTGCCCGGAGATTTGTGCATGTAAACTGTCACTCATTAGCAGTCTCCTTTATTTTAATCATAAACCGAGGAGGAGCTGCTCACTGTTTGTGCTAACAGGCAGATGGGTAGTCATAATGGAGCCCAGGTACAACTGTCTGTGCTCTTTGGAGGTGGAATAGCGCCGCCCACCACAGCTCTCATTTGCTGGATCAAGAAGTATTCCTGGATTTCCATTGGTTGAAGTCCATGCCGGAACCTGCACTCTAGAATAGTCTGTCTTATTATTTTTCCTAACACTTTCTCAACTGTTACTCCCCATCTTCCTCTTGACCCAGCGTGTAAACTTTGCTAACGGTGGTCGTGCAGACAGAATGTGGGTAGCTTCCCATAAAACCATTGAAAACTATGAAAGCTCAGCAGACATTTGAAGGAGGTAATATGGTCAGCAATATTCTGTTCTCTCCTAGAGTTTGTACTTTGTCCTCACCGCTGCAAATCAACCCCCCCCCACCTTTTTCATCCAACTAGTATTTATTTAATAATACACATACAGAAAAGATATAAACACTTCATATTCAGTGCATGGGGGATAAACATAAATAAAATTCAGGTTGCTAGAATTACCAATCCCATCAAATTATTTAACTAACTTTAAGGGTGGAGGAGAAACAATGGAGACAGCATTGCTTCAGGAACATGGTGAGCTTCCTGAACCCTGCTTTTGATGGAGACTTGGAACTGGCTAAGAACCCCTTAGGCATATTTACTCCTGGATATATTTCTAGGCCTATGTAAATCTGGGTGATGTTACATTGTGCCCTATTGTCTGTGGCTGGGAATATGAACCACAGTCCAAAGTGAAACCAGAACCACTTCTTGAGTTGATGTCAGCAGTGGGTCAGAAACTTGACTGGAAAGTTCTTCCAGGCAGAAGCCACGTCCTGTTTGATGCTGTGACTCAGGCCTGTTGTGGATCCTTCATGAAGATTTTTTTAAATAAATGAAACTGGTATCAGATCAGCATGTCTGAGTGGGGAGAAGAATCTGGAATACATATTTCAGGTCATACCTACAGCTAATCCATGAAGATCCCTGAAGCCTGAAATGGCCCTGGCCTTCAGAAATTTATCACCTAATAGCAGCACTAGGAAGTCTGAGGCATGCTAGTTATGATTTAAGATGTATAGGAAGATGAATCTTCTGATGTAAGTGTCTTAAGAGTTATCTTTCCTTCACAACATTTTTCCAAATGAAAAGATTTCCACTTTACACACTGATTTTTAGGTAATTTCGTGAACATTACACTTGTACAGCCCTGAGGCATTTCTTCAGTAAATCAGATACAGACCTACTATGTGCTAAACTCTTACATTCTTTTAGGGAAGGCAGGCATTCAGTGTGTTTTAAACTGTGTTCAAGAACATGACCTCCTAGAGAAGTGATTTACCTCCTTGCTGTGCATCCCAAGCTGCTCTTATCAAGGTCGCTAGTGACGTCTACATTGCTAAATCTAAGGGCTAATTCTCAGCCTTCCCTTTGCTCCTTCAAAGCATTTGATGACACATACAGTTCATCTCTGCTTTATCCTTGAAAGGCATCCTTCCCTTGGTTCTCTGCATACCATGCTGTACAGACCTTCTTCCTCACTCACCAGCCAGCATTCCTTCCCCATCTTCTTGACTGCCTTCTCTCTTCTCCCTGATCTCTCACTGCTGAAGAGCCCAGCACTCATTACTTGCACTTGTCTTTTCTTTCTGTGATTACTATCTGTGGTGTCAGTCATTCTCATGGCTTTAAATACCATCCATCAGCCAATAATTCACACTACTGTATCTCCATCTTGTGCCACCTGCATATAGAATTACCTACTTGACACCTCCGATAATAGTCATCTCAGACTTTAACGTCTAAAAGCAAGTTTCTGATTCCCATCCCTTCCCCTTCCAAATACTTTGTCTTCAGTTAGTTCTTCAATGTATACCCAGAATCTGACCATCCCTCATCACCTCTCTTCACCCCTGGTTCCTCATCTCTCAAGGGGGCTCTTTAAGGCGCTGCTCAGTTTTTACTCTTCCATTTCACTGTATGGTGTATTCTCAGCAGAGCAGCCAAGTGATTCCAGATTCAAACTTCTCAGAGTAAAAGCCAAACTCATTACTTAACCTACCAGGCCCTTCTCTTCCTCCCTGACTCCCTCTCTGCTCAAGCCCCACACCACCCTGGCATACCTCTGCCTCAGGGCCACCGCACGTGCTGTTCCCTCTTTCTGACATGTTCTTCTTTCACATCACTGACTTGCTGCTTCCTTCAGGTCTCGATTCAAATGTCACCTTCCATGAAGTCTTCATGCTACCCTGCCCCAGCCTGAGATTTCATATCCCCCTTCTCAGCTTCATTTTCTCCTTCGCACCTTGTCAGTTTTTAAACATATATTTTACTGACTCAATTTGCTTTTCTGCCTGCTCTGCACTGCTGCAATGAAAAATTTATGAGGCTATTTTTCTGAAGGGGGGAGCCTCTGTGATTCACTCATATTTTCAACACTGAGAACAAGGCTTGGCATAAAGCAGGCACTCAGGAAACAATCTGTTGAGAGAATGAGATAGAACCACTGGTATTTTTCATTTAAATATTGATGCCCCCAAGGATTGTGATATAATTGGTGGAATGAGCACCAGCACTGATATTTTCTGAACCCTCCTTGGGTCATTCCAGTGTGGAGCTAGGCATAAGTTGTTCATTCTTAGAAAGTCCATCAGTCTCCAGACTTAAATTTCAGGGGATGATTTTAATGAAGTTTGTGCTAGGTGAAAAAATAAAATTGGAGCATCTTCGTAGAGGGAATGTAGTGGACATTCATCCCTTCATGACCTTGCTGACTTTTGCCTGGAGGCACAAAGCCCCCTCTTGCCAAATTAACTGTTTTCTGTGTTAATTTCCCCACTGGACTTTTCTCTTTATACTATCAGCCATTGCCATCATGTATCCATGGGTTCTGTGTCTGCAGATTCAGCCCATAGCTGATGGAAAATTCCAGAAAGCTCCAAGAAACAAAACTTGAATTTGCCAGTATTTACATTGTACTTATAACCGTTTACACTGTATTAGGTATTATAAGTAGTCTAGAGATGATTTGGGCTTCCCTGGTGGCTCAGACAGTAAAGAATCTGCTTGCAATGCAGGAGACCTGGGTTTGATCCCTGGGTTTGGAAGATCCCCTGAAGGAAGGCCTGGCTACCCACTCCAGTATTCTGGCCTGGAGAATCCCCATGGACTGAGGAGCCTGGCGGGCTACAGTCCATGGGGTCACAAAGAGTTGGACACGACTGAGCAACTAAGTACACAACACACAGAGATGATTTAAAGTATAAGGAATAAATGTGCATGGGTTATATGCAAATACTATGCCAGTTTATAGAAGGAACTTGAGTATATTCTGATACTGGTATCCTCGGCAATCCTGGAACCACTGCCCCATGAATGTATTTGAAAAGTGAGAGGGAATCTGGATCCAGCTTAACTCCTTTTGTCTGCATGGACTATACATTTATTTCACACCCCCGCACCCAGAATGCCCCCCCTACCCCTTGCCTAAATTCTATCCATCGCTTAAGACCCAGACAAAGTCTCCTTCCCTCTGAAGAGTGTTTCTCCTCACCCTTAAGCTGGCAGTCTCTCCCAGAACGTCTGGCACACATGCTGCCTGGCATGTTTTCTTGGCATCTAGCACATGCTGCCCTGGTTGGTGAGTCTTTAGGTGAAAGTGTCTTTCTTTGGTTTTAGGCCTCCCAGTCTAGGCTGTAAACTCTCTCAGGCTCTTGGCCATACCTCTCATCCCTTTGCATCCCCAGCACTATCCTTTTTAAATGTATTGGCAGCTTCTAAGGAGCATTGCCAAGGGGGTAGTATGTCACTCTTGGTGTAATTAGCTACTGTACCCTTCATAAGCACTCTGGCATTTTTTAACTGTGGGTTATGTTGATCTGTGGGCTTCCCGGGTGGCACTAGTGGTAAAGAACCCCGCTCCCAATGCAAGAGACAGAAGAGATGTGGTCCGATCCCTGGATCAGAAGGATTCCTTGGAAGAGTGTTAGTTGCTAAGTTGTGTCTGCCTCTTGCAACCCTATGGACTGTAGCCCACCAGGCTCCTCTGTCCATGGGATTTTCCAGACAAGAATACTGGGGTGAGTTGCCATTTCCTTCTCCATGGGATCTTCCTGACCCAGGGATTGAACCTGGGTCTCCTGTATTGCAAGCAGATTCTTTACCATCTGAACCACAGGCATGGCAACCCACTCCAGTATTCTCACCTGGGAAATCTCATGGACAGAAGAGCCTGGTGGGCTATGGTCCATAGGTTTGCAAAGAATTGGACATGACTGAAGTGACTTAGCACGGCACAGCACACATTATTGATCTGTATCTTTCTCATCTCATAAACAACTAAATACGTAGCTTGTAAGATTTAGAATCTAGGATTGCAGTACCCTGGTTGAAAATGACATACCCAAGAAAGCTCACATATAATCACATTTGCCTTTATTTTCAAAATCAGATTCAAGGAAATACATTTAAGCTACCTTTGGGGACTGCTGGCTGGAAGCCCTGAGACAAGACCAAGGAGGGCACCATGTAGAGCCCTTCTCTCTCTTTTTGAAATGGTGGCTTTTCTATTATAGTCTCATTCTCAGGCTAACATTCTTCATTTCAGCAGGCTGGGAGATCAGGTAACCCGATCTATGGGAGTAGGAGGAAGGTTTAGAAACTAGGGTCTTAACACCTTTGTGGCCTTTTGAAGCCCTAGGATTGGGGAAAAGTGATGTCATGGTGAGACAGGAAATGTTATAAAGCTGTAAAATGTCATAAAGCAATTTCCATCTGGTATTAGATGTATTAAGACACAGCAAAGAAAAGGGCATTGTATTTTTATCTAGTGGGAATAAGGTTACTAGATTGGTACATCATGGGAAAGCTGTTAACATAACGAGTCTGGACGTTTCAACAAGGTGTTTGGATGGTCCCTTGTGGTATCTTTGTGGGCAAGATGGAGGAACATGGACTGGACAGTTATGCAATGTGGTGATTTGTAGCTGACTGGCTAAATGCCCATGCAAAGAGGTTGATGGATTGATGCCCATCCAGAGAGAGGGCTCTAGCAGTGAGAGTCTGACACAGTTCTGCCATTGAATTTATCCTGCTGCTGCTCAATGCTGTTTATCGATGACTTGAACAAAGATGCAGATGACACATTTATCCCATTTGCTCATGACCCAGATCTGGGAAGCACAGTGACCTCGTTTCACACCGGAATCAGAATCTAAAGTGACATATAGGATAGGCCACATTTTGCAAGATCAGCCGAGGGCTCAAGTGAAGGTCCTTCACTGTTGTCTGAAAAGCCAACTGCATTTATTACAAGACAGTCAGGAATCTGCTATAATAAAGATCTTTTTGTAAAAGATTTAGGCGGTTCATTTGACTGGATGGTTAGTGATCACCAACACTCTGATGTGACTATTAAATAAATGTAAATCGCAGCTGTGAGGGGGTCAGAAACAGTGTGGACCCTCTACTCCACTCCCACATGTCTAGACTATTGTGTGCCGTTCTGGGCAGCACGTGGTATAAAGTGACATATTCAGAAGCAAAGGTCCAAGATTTGAGAGTTGGTGGGAGAGATTTTCAGGAAAGATGATGGTGCCTTCCAAGTCCTTTCCCTTTCATCCCATGCCCCTGTGGACCATCGCTTCACTCACTCCTTTCCCAATACTCTAAACTCTCTATCTCCTTTCGTTTTGCTGTCCTCACCGTCCAAAATACCTGCACCAAAAAAGTTCAGTCATTGTCATTTCCTGCCCCTGTGTCCTGACTGCTGAGGATTTCTGTGAAAGAGAAAAAAATCCCACCATCTATTTTGATTGGCACACCTGCAAGATAAAGGCCTCTGAACTCATCATCCTCCTAGGCCAGCAGGCAGGTGGACAGTCTCACAGGACCCCCATCACCCTTCCCTGCCATCCCCCGCACAGCCTGCACTACCTCTTCCCCTACCCCTCGAATGCCTACTTAGAGACCTTCTCCCTCCCTTCAAGCTGGGGACCTTAATGTTTTCTTCACAGAGAGAATCCATGAAAATTCCGTCAGTCCTGCTCCCTCACTTACAATCCGTGCTCTTTCTTTCTTGCCTGAGAGAATTTCCCTCCTTTGATTGACCATTTCCCTCAGATTCAGCTTAACGATTACTCTTAATCAGCCTACTCTTTCCCCTCTATCTTTACCCTCCCCCTGCCTAGAAGTTTTTCCTCTCTACCGTGTGCAAACCTCATCCCTCTTTAATTAAGTCCTCTCTGCCTTTATATCCGTTACAGCCAAATTACCTGAAGATTTGGCCTGTTAGCTGTTTTCACTTCTTTCAACTCTCATTGATCCCTCAATGGACTGTGCAATCTGATTTCCATTGCCGACGCTCCATTGAAAGTCCCTGGTGACAACTGATGAGCCTCTACATCCAAATCCAGTGGAGACATTTCAATGCTTCAGTTGCTTGGCCATTGTCTCCTGTATGAAGCACTGTTCTCCAGCGTCTCTGCTTCCACTCCTTTCGTGGATTCTTCCTACCTCTTTAACAGATGCCTGGCCTTACTCTTCTTGCTGAGCTGCTCTCCACAAAGTGCTTTCATTTATTCTTGCAACAACTTTGATTCCCCCTTCCTTTTTGGTTGGTTTGTACTTTACCTCTTAGGCAGTTGATGTTCTCATTCCTCCTCTGGGCAGTTTCAGCCCCATTTTCCACTTCAGCCACCCCTATCTACACATCCCTCCAAAATCTGTACCTTCAGCCTCCAGCCTCCTCCTGAGCTCCATGTCCAGTGCCTACTACTGATCTCAGGTGGCCTCGGCCTGCAAAAGTGTGGAGCAGGGCTTGGGTTCCCAACGAGAGATTGAGGCTGAGTCATGGGGGTAAGCACTAGATCCTAGCCACCAGACCAGTGGTCAGTGACAAGGGCCCTGACCCTTTGGCTTTGCAAAAAAGAATTCCCACAAAAAAGTTCCTCTTGTTCAGAGGAAAAAGAGTACAGCCTGTGTGGATTGACACATGGCCAGACTAGGGGGCGAGTCCCTCAGTCACCCCCTCCTGGAGTTTAAATAACTTATATGGAGCATTTCTTCTGGGTTTCCTTTGGCCAATCATTTTGATTTGCCTGGTTCACCATCCATATTTGGCATATCTCAGGATCCTTCTATGTATGTGCAGGCATCTCTTGGCCAAAATGAATCCTACCACAAAAGCCTGTGGGTAGCTTAGCATCCCCTTTGACCTCCAAGAAGCCTTTCTGTGCATGGCACATGTTTGGTCAAGGAGGTCTCCTGACTTTGAAAATGAGATCTATATGGTTTGGACAGGGCCTAGCCATATCCCTTAATTGGCCTGCTGTTTTCATCTTGAAGTTTCAGTCCATAGGGAATGAATCTCCAATTGCTTTACCCTGGGGTGGGGCTGGTGGCATCTACCTCCTGCCTTACTTCCACCTCCATCTGGGGACTCTGAGGCACTCCAGAGCATCGCATCCTGGACTGAGCTTGGCACCTCTCGCACATGAGCCTGCCTCCCCAACCCCTGCCCGTTCCCTGTCTTGGCCAATGGCACCCCCTCAACCAGCCCTCAGACAAGAAATCCGGACTCACCCTCACCTCTCTGTGGTTCTGCATACTTGCACATGGGAGGTTTGCAACTATAATCCATAGGGTGGCCAAATGAATAATTTTAATGGCTTTCCTGGGCAGGACTAAGACTTAGTCTCATTTCGGGTCCAGAAGGCAGAACAAAGGCCAAAACATTTGAATTAAGGGACAGAGATCCATGGGAGACATGGGAAACATGGATCTTAAGGAAGACAGCTCCATGTTGGGAAAAAATTTTTTAACTCTTATAGCCTCAAAGTGGTGTGGGCTGCCTTGAGAGGTGGTAACTTTCCTTCACTGCAGGCACCAAGCAGAGGCTAGAGGACTGTTGTGGGACTGGGCTGGGGGACTTCTAATGCCTCTCCCAGCTCTGAGGTTTAATTCAGCAGCTGATACATTTTTCCCATCTGTTTTGTCCACATCTTCTCATTTCTGCTTCCTAGTAGATTATTAGCTCCATTTTCATGGATGAGGAATCAGAAGCTCGAGGGTCAGGTAATTTCCCAAGGTGATCCAGCCGAGTGATCAGTATTAGGGACGAGCCTCCAGGGCTCACTCATGTCCCCACTGCCTACTGTTTGTCTGAAGCTGCCTCCTTCTATTTGGTATTGGAAACAGCTGACAGTAAAGTATAGTCAGCTCACAGAGCAGGTAGACCTTTGAAGCTAATAGAAAGGAGCTGTTCTTGGATTCAGAGCTTAAATAAATTTGAAACTTAAATTTTTCTTAAATATGTCCCCATATTTATTGGCTTATTAACCTTCCCCTCCATATCTCCACATGCTTTATCATTATAATGAGCAATCCTAATAAACAAATGCAATTTTCTTCCTAGGCCACTGCCTCCATTTCTTAGAGGCTTTGTTGTTGTTGTTTAGTTGCTAAGTTATGTCTGGCTCTTTTGTGACCCCGCCCCCCCATGGACTGTAGTCCACCAGGCTCCTCTGCCCATTGGATTTTACAGCCCAGAATACTGGAGTGGGTTGCTGTTCCCATCTCCAGGAGATCTTCCTGACTCAGAGATCACACTTTTGAGTCTCTTGCATTGGCAGGCAGATTCTTTACCACTGAGCCAACAGAGAGGCCCTTTCCCCGGAGTCTTGGGAAGGAGCAAATGAGAAAGGGTTAATGCCTCCCTTTACTTAGAATGGCAGGTCCCAGGTGCAGAGGGTCTGTGTTGCCGCTACAGTACTGACCTGCTGGGTGACCAGTGCTGAAGAGAAATCCTGGGTTTTCTTTTAGGAACTTGAAAGAAGTGGGAGAGATGCCACATATCTGGGGAGGGGAGGGACTGGCTTGAAGTGGAGAAAGAATATAGGCAAATATTTACATTTTCATTTTTGCCTCTAATACAGTGTCCTGGAGGGAAACAGAAGTCTGATAAAAACAGCAGATAAACATCATAGTGAGAGGTAGTCAGTCTAGGTCAGTACCTGGGCAGGACCTGGGATCAGAGGTGACAGTTGAGTTGAGGATCTAAAATCTAGGCTATAGAGACTCACCTTTCAGATAACCTGCAAGTGGGTATTTTTGTGGGCCTCTCTAGCTGCCCTCTCCAGAGCTCTAAGGAGCACTTATTCTCTTACACGCTCTACGGTGTATGATTACTTCTTCATCTTTCACCTGATCCCAACCTGATTGTTTGAGTACTCAGAGTTCTTCATCTATAGGCAAGGATTGAGGAAATAAAATCCAGCAACAATTCCAAAGCCTAAAGATGGATAGAATAACCAACGTCTCTCTCAATGCTTTTTTTTTTTTCAGAGAGATTTTTCGAGTGATAAAATCACAGCTGCTGTCATTGTGAAAGGTGCGAGGCAGGATGGGGAAGGCTGAGTGAAAAGAGTAATTGACCGGCAGCCAACACTCCGCTCTAGTTCAGATACTGCCACTGTCTAGTTCCAGATCCTAGATTCTTCACACATGGAATGAAGCAATTGTTGCTAATGATTCTTAAAGTCTCTTTTATCTCTTAAAGAAGAAAATGTCCTGACATGCAGTCATAGCTCAGTACTCCGCATGTTGCCTGTTACTTGAGAACATCCATTCCTGTCTCTCATCGCTAAAGACCCACTCATGTCTGTGGTGTCTTGGAGCTCACATTCTGTCCTAAATTAATAAACTCCTCTAAATCAAGCTACCCGTCAAAAATATCCTTTTCTGTCAGGAATAATTTCTGTGAATATTAAAAAGCTTCCAAGGCATGAAAAATTCAGTTTCCCTTCTACTGACAGTTATTTCTTCCATAAACTGTTAGAGATCATCTATTTTAATCTCAGGTATTATAAATGGACAAATCTAGGCCCAGAGAGGTGAAGAGGCTTTCTGAGTGTCACACAGCAAAGACCCTCCTGTAAGACATTTCTCCCTACTGCTCAAGATGGAAAGATGCAGGTACTTGGCAATCAGCAGTTAAAAGAAAATTATAGTTTGATTTCCAAGAGAGTTATTTTTAAACAGGAGGCTGTTTCACCTTGGAATTTTTAAAGAAAAAAAATAATAAACAAGTGCACTAGATTTGTCCTTTTAAGCCAACTGAAGGAGTGTGCCCTCTCTGCTCTGTTGAAATTGGCAGGCTGACGTCGTGCAGACAGACTGTTCTGGTCTACTTGCTTAGTTGTTATCCCAAACGCAAATCTGACTCACGGGTGAGATCATGAGAAATCTGGACTATTTTTCGTGATGACTTTTTCTTTCCTAGTCTAATTTTCTTTTGTGGTATTTGGCTGTGTATGATACCCACGGTGGGGAACAGAATCTCTGGAGGGTTGTTCCAAGGATGGCCTTTGCTGTCGTATGAATCACAAGACAGCTGGGGCAGGTTTGGCCGTGAACTGTCTATGGCTTTGGTATGGATGTTTATGGATGTTTGGTATGGGTGTGTGCGTGCAGGTATGTGTATGTGTGAGTACGTATGCGAGTGTGTGCTGGCCCTATGGCAAAGTAAGATGTTTTCTGTCTTCAGGGATATGAGGGATTCTGAGAAGGCCCTCGTTCTAATCAAGTGAACGATTAAATAAACATTTTTCACTGAAAAAATGTTTGTTTAATATCCACCTTTTGCTGGGTGCTGATAACAGGGGCTCCTATCACCAAGAGGTGGTTGATGCTTTTGAACTGTGGTGTTGCAGAAGACTCTTGAGAGTCCCTTGGACTTCAAGGAGATCCAGCCAGTCAATCCTAAAGGAAATCAGTCCCAAATATTCATTTTGGAAGGACTGAAGCTGAAGCTGAAGCTCCAATACTTTGGCCACCTAATGAGAAGAACTGACTCATTGGAAAAGACCCTGATGCTGGGAAAGACTGAAGGCAGGAGGGGAAGGGGATGACAGAGGATGACATGGTTGGATGGCATCACCAACTTGATGGACATGAGTTTGAGCAAACTCCATGAGTTGGTGATGGATAGGGAAGCCTGGTGTACTGCAGTCCAGGGAATCGCAGAGAGTTGGACATGACTGAGTGATGGAACTGACTGATCACCAAGAGGAGATTGCATGCAATTAAACAAGTGAATGCTACCGAGTCTATGTATTAGGGTGATGTTAGCTGCTGTGACAATTGAATCTCCAAGTTTTAGTGTTTAAAACATAACACAAGATTATTTCTCTGTCATTTAACAGCCGCATGCAGGACTTCTTGGTCAGCAGGCAGCTCTCCTCTACATGGTGCGTCAGGCCTCCATGCTCTTTCCGTCTGGTGTCTCACAGTTTCCTGGGGCTGAAGTGTACATTCTGCCCCCCACTGGGGAGAGGGGAAAGAGGCAGAAGGTCCATTCCTCCGAAATATCTTGGTTTGAAAGTGGTACCTCCTGTGGGTGAGAACTAACCAACCATAGGGCCTGTGTGGATGCAATGGGGGTTGGGACAGGTGGCCGTGATGAGTGTACACTGTGGAAGGGAGCTCTGTGGGGTTTCAGTGTTTGGGTGGTGTCTCTGCTATTGTCTGATAAGTACTCTATTGGAGGGCAGTGTTTAGGAGTACTCCTCCAGCACAGAAGAGAAGCACCTGACCTGGTATCAGGGTTTGGGAAGGAGCCATCGCTTATTCTCTCCATCTCTTCTCTTCCTCCTGAGCCTGGCTTCAGTTCTCAACATGCTACACTCTGTGTCTCTCACACCCTGCACGTGTGTATTAGGGTGATGTTAGCCGCTGTGACAATCTTTCCCCCCTCCAGAACTTTTCTCCCACCTCACCTTGCCCTTTTCCCTAACTTAATATTCCATCAGATTTGCAAGGCGTTTCTCCCTAGAAGCCTTTCCTGGAACACCAAATCAAGCCCTGTGTGAAGGTAAAGCTGGGAAATTTTTTATTTATTGGGATTTGAGAGCCCCCAGGAAGGCACTCCAGCTAATCGGTTGGCTATTTCACGTGGTATAAACATCAGGGGATCAAGGAGCATTGAGGGAGAAAAGGAGGTAAGGGGACCATAAGATGAGTGGGGAGGGAGTCAAGAGCCTTCACACCCCTCCCATCACTTGGATCTGAGAGTTCCAGCTCTTGGCAGTGGGAGAGACAGCAGGGAGCTTCCAGGCCACCTCTGTTCAGGAGACTACGCTGCTGCTGGTAGGTTTTTGGGAGTTGTTTCTCAGGCCTGATTTCTAGAGAGTAGGTGAGAAAACTTCCCAAATGCTGGTTAAGAAGTGGAGCACCCAAGTCAGTGTAGAGGCCCTCCCTGGGGGAGTAGCCTTGCAGCAGCATGAAGAGATGGTTACGCCACCAGCCTGAGACTCTGAGCAGAGGCTGGAGGGAGTGGAGAACCTTCTTGGGTCGAAGCAATGATGGAATGCATCTTCCTGTTCCAGCAGGCCCCGGATCTTATGAAGGAACATGGGGTTTTAATTTTTGGATGTAAGAAATGAACATGTTTCTCCTGCAGCTGGACTTACCTCCTTGTTCAAGAAATATTTTCATCCTAATTATTTGTAATGATCTCAAGGAAAAGTGCCTCTTGTGATTAACTTGACAGGTTCATACATGCAAGGGGGCCTCCTGATCTTGCATTTATGAGGCTGTTTCTATTGTTGAGGTTACCATCAGAGTGACCTAAAACAGACCTGAGAGCTGGGTGCTTAGGAAAAAATCTTGGCAGGATGGTTTAGGAAGGAAACTGTATTAACTCCATGGGCTTTTTCCAGAATGTTGTTTATTTCTCTGGACTTCCCCACTCCAATCAGAAGGCTCGCTTTTGTGAAGCCCAGGGCTGGATCAATATATTATGGGAGACTAATCCAAGATACAGAAACCGAAGGCAAAGAATCCATAGTCTGGAGTAAATCTTTGAGTTGGGATGGAGCAGAGCGTGACCAGCAGCTGTTCAGCAACCCTGAGGCTCTCCACCTCCCATGTGGTCCATTTTGTTTCTTGTGATTTGTCAACCAAGTACAGACCTGTGTTCATTCACAGAATACTTAACAGAAGCACCTGCTTGGCACTCTTCTTGGCACCAGGGATGCAGAGATGAGCAAGGCCTTCAAAACCTCTGCCCCACAAAGCGCTCACATTTTAGGAGAGGGGAGGCCAGGCACAAAAACAGTAAATGAATGGATATGCAGGATAACTTCAGGGACTATATGCTTCTTGAAGACAAATAGAGTAGGTTAAGGGGCTGGGGAGTGATGGAGGGAGCTTGGTTAGATCATGTGGGTGGGCGAGGCTGCCCTGAGAGTGATGTTTGAGCAGAGGCCTGAGAAATGAGGAATAGAACCAGGTCCTGATCCGAGGGCAGGGACATCCATGGACCCTGAGGGAGGAAAACCAACAGGGCTGGTGGCAGTGGGACCGCAGCTGGGATGGGCCACCGCAGATCACCAGCAGGCAGGAGGCCATGGGGGTGATGCTACTAGAGGAAACTTTCACCTCTCTGCCCAGAAAAGTAAGGGAACTGTGTTGGGAGAGCAGAGTTCTCCAATGAATTACCTTTTTTTGGTTGTTGTTCAGTCACTAAGTCATGTCCAATTCTTTGCAACCTCATGGACTGTAGCATACCAGGTTTCCCTGTCCCTCACTATTTCCCAGAGTATGTTCCAACTCACATCCATTTAGTCGGTGATGCCATCCAACCATCTCATCCTCTGTCATCCCCTTCTCCTCCTGCCCTCAATCTTTCCCAGCATTAGGGTCCTTTTGATTGCTGTAATCTAAATACAGGCAGATGCCTAGATGTGGCTTCCAGTCTTTAGAGGAATTTGCTTTCTGGTGCAAAGGAAGGAACTGAACTCCAACAACCTTGTTTGGAGAAAGCTGTTTGGAAGCTGCTGGAATATAAAACCACTCCTTTCTGTCCTCAGGACTGTGGTGCTGCCCACCACCTAGCAGGCACTTGCCCTGAGGTAACAGAGGACTTTGGGTCTAATTGGCCTATTGTATGGCCTCTCTGACCATCGCCTGAAAAACCCCTCCGCTCTGTCTAGTTAATGGTGGCTCCAGTGTTAATAAATCCTTTGAAATCTTCTGCTGTGGTTGGGTTTTCATGACGCATTTGCATGTCAAGATCATTTGGGTTTCAGAGTTTCAGTCTCCTGCTGTTCCTAATGTCATAAACGGATGGTAATAGCCCGGGAGGGGATTATGTTCCAGGGTTGCAAGTAGATGAGCTTTAAAAACATCCATCTTATTTGCGGGCAAATATGGCTAATAACAGGCTGGGGAAAACAAAATAATTCAAAATCTGCAGTGAGTGCTTGGTTATTTCCAAAGGGCCTGCTTTTTAATGAAGTGCAGTAGAGAATGAAGGACAAGTGGGGAGAAGTAGTCACAACATTTCAGGAGTTTCTTGGGGGTTAAGAAGGCTTTTCAAAAATAAAAATAAACACAGGTTATCTGAGGCAAGGGAGCCATGTTAGAGGCCCACCTCCCTATTGTGGGGCTGGGGCTGGATCGCAGGGCCTTGTAGCTCCGTAGTTCACAGAGGAAAGCAAACCTCTACCACAGGGGTTCTCCCTCAGTGGAGATTTTGCCCCAGTGGACACTTGGCAATGTCTGGACACATTTTTGGTTGTCACTGGTGGTGCTGGAGGCATCTAGCTAGTAGCTGCCAGTATGTGTGTGTCTGCTACTCCCTCAGTCATGTCCAACTCTTTGTGACCCCATGGACTGTAGCCTGCCAGACTCCTCTGTCCATGGAATTCTCCAGGAAAGAGTACTGGAGTGGATAGCCCTTCCCTTCTCCAGGGGATCTTACCAACCCAGGGATCAAACCTGGGCCTCCCACATTGCCGGCAGATTCTTTACTGTCTGAGCCACCAGAGATGCTGCTAAATATCCAACGATGCCCAGGACAGCCCCGCAAAGAAGGATTATCCTACTCACGTGTCCAGGTGCTGAGACTGAGCACACATCTTTCTGCCTGCAGCTCCCTGTTCTGTCCTGTCCAACCCCTGGCTGTGAAGTGGTTCTGCTGCCCTTTCCTGGGAGTTACTTTGTCTCGCAGTGAAGGCCTGAAAGAGGCTTAGAAATGATCTAATATGAATCTAAGCTTCACAAATAGTGCCTTGAGGACTTCAGACAGGTTGAGTGACTTTCCTAAATCCACACAATTTGCAACAGAGGTGGGATTAATGAACAGGAAAAATTCCTGTTCTTCCTCCAGGAGCTTTTGCAGAAGGAGTTTTTACAGGTTTCTGATATTCTCCTCTTGGATCAGCACTTTTCTCATTCTTACGGTAACTGTTTGCTGAGTGTCTGCTATGTTCCTGGCACTCTGCAACCATCTGTCACCTGAGTGACAGGAAGCCTGCCTAAAATGGGCAATGCAACCCTGATGAGAGGATTAGAGTCTTGAGAACCATGCTTGGAGGGTTTTGCTGGGCAAGGACTATACTAAATCCTTCAGTAGATTTTTTTTATCTCATTAAATTCCCTGCATAACCCTGAAGGCAGGTACTATTATTATCCCCCTTTCATAGGTGATGAACTAAGACTGGGGTCACTTAGAAGGTTTTAGGGCCAGAAGTTTGAGCCTAGTTCTATTGACCTCCAGAGCTAGAACTCCCAGCCTCTGAGCTCTCCTCTTTTTGTACATGGCGATGAAAGATTAAGTTGTTACTAAAGTCAGGAGGGCTTCCCTCTGCTTACCAGTGGCTCAGCAGTAAAGAATCCACCTGCAATGCAGGAGACGCAGATTCAATCCCTGGGTCAGGAATACCTCCTGAAGGAAGGCACGGCAGGCCACCCCAGTATTCTTGCCTGGAGAATCCCATAGACAGAGGAGCCTGGAGGGCTACAGTCCATGGGATCGCAAATAGCTGGACACAACTGAAGCGACATAGCACACATGCATAGTCAGAAGACTGTTGTCTTAAACTACTGTTTTAAGAGTTTTAACCAAAACTTTAGGAGAAGAAATGTAGATACATTCCTCTGGATTATATCACCCAGGCCATCAGTAGCCGTCTTACTCATTCCTTGGTTGCTGTTGTCTTTGGATTTTCCAGGCATATGGGTACTTCCATTTAACTTCCATCAATACTTATTTTTGTGAGCATTTACTGTGTTAGGGAGGTGGCTAAATAGCGGGGATTCAGTGAGCAAAATACTTGTCTTAGTTTGGGTTCCCCCCAAAGCCAACCCTGAGACAAGGATTTGGGTTCAGGAAGTTTATTTGGGCGCAGAAATCGTGATGGGGAGAGGGGAGGTGCGAGAGGAAGGAAGGAGAGCTGACAAAGGGTGTGCAGCGTGGTTATTGCCATGACAACGGGGCCTCAGTCCCTCCGTGGGTCTCTAAGAGACTGAGCAGAACACCCTGCAGAATGGCCAAGTGAATGCTGGGTTCTTTACCCACCAACCTCCACTCCACTCTTATTCCTTCATAAACGCCTTGGCACTTCCCTCAGGCAGGGATACAGAAGAACTCCAGGGCAAGTTTGGGACTGTGCGGGTGGCTTCCCTGTTGGTTCAGTTGGTAAAGAATCTGCCTGTGATGTGGGAGATGCAGGTTCGATCCCTGGGTCTGGAAGATCCCCTGGAGAAGGGAATGGCTACTCACCCCAGTATTCTTGCCTGGAAAAATCCCATGGACAGAGGAGCCTGGCGGGCTGTAGCCCATAGGGTCTCAAAGAGTCAGACATAGTGGAGCGACTAACCCTTTCACTTTCAGATGATCTCCAGGGAGGGTGGCCCAGGGACTGGGACCACAACATCTGCTCCATTATAATTCCTGTCCTCAGGAACTCACCCCGAGGAGCATCAGGACCATGGGCCTGGCCCAGCAGTGGCTAGAGCCTGTAAGCCATTGTCTTGAAGTTGTGTAGCAAAGAAGCTGGGGCCAGCCCCGCTGCCCTCCACATACACTAGAGCTGGCCCTTCTTCGCAGTTGTTACTGGTGGGAAATCTTGGATGAGTTGCCACCTTGGCTGAACCTCCCTTTCCTGATGCCATCCAGAAGGCATGAATCCGTGGCCTTCACTAATACTTCTCAGTGCAGAATTTGAGTAGGAAAAAGCTTGCACACAGTTCACCTGGAGAGCTGGTTAAAACATGGATACCTGGGCCCCACCTCTGGAGGCTCAGGTTCCACAGTTATGGGGTCATGTCAGAGATTTTACATTTGACAGCCTCCTTTGCTGATGCTTCATCTACAATCCATACTTGGAGTAGCCAAGTTCTAAGACCTCCCATCCAACTTGCTCTTGGCCTATTTCACCTAGATCAGGGTTTCTCAGTGCCTGCACTCTTATTTGACACTTAGGACCAGATAATTATTTGTTGTGGGGATCTGCCTTGTGCACTGTAGGATGTTTAGGGGCATCCCTGGTCTCTAGGCACTGGATACCAGCAGCATGTCTCAGTGAGTGAGTGTTAGTCTCTCAGTCATGCCTGACCCTTTGCAACCCCATGGACTGAAGCCTACCAGGCTTCTTTGTCCACAGAATTCTCCAGGCAAGAATACTGGGGTGGGTTGCTACTTAGTCCTCCAGGGGATCTTTCCCCCCAGGGACCAAACCCAGGTCTCCTGCATTGCAGGAGGATTCTTTACCATCTGAGCCACCAGGGAAATCCAACATTTCTCAGAAATGTCTTCAAACATTACCAAATGACCCCTGGAGGCAAAAATCCCCGCAGCTGGAGAACCACTGATGAAAATGCTCTTAAACACCACCTCTCACTTCAGTGTCCATATGAGTTACTGGATCTTACTAAAATGCAGATTCTAATTCAGTGGACTTCTCTGTAGCTCAAATGGTAAAGAATCTGCCTGCAATGCAGGAGACCAGGGCTCGGCCTAATCCAGTAGGTCTGGGGAGAAGCCTGAGAGTCAGGAATTCTGTTGAGATCCTGGGAAATGCTGATACTTCCAGTTGAGGACACTTTGAGTAGCAGTGGTCCACACTCCAGTGAGGAAAGAGCCTTAGTTGGACCCAAAGGCTCGAAGGTGTTCCTGCAATTGCTCGTGATTGGCCAGTCTCTCTCAGTCCCTCTTATTTCCCCAGGTTGATGAAAGCTGTGGCTGCTGCCTTCCCTTCCCCCACCAACCCCTCCTCCAGCCCAGGGGTCTCCTGTCTTTCTTGTCTGGGAGGAATTAGCCTTCCTCTTGGAGTGATAGCAGATTTGAGTTTGCCTTTGTTGCATCCAAGGGTCTTGCTAAGGCTCTCTCAGTCTTCAAAGGGTCCACTTTGCCCTTTTGAGGTTTTTTTGGCTGTGCAAGATCTTCACTGCAGTGGATAGGCTTAATTGCCCCGCAGAATATGGGGTCTTAGTTCCCTGACCAGAGATCGAACCCAAATCCCCTGCATTGGAAGGTGGATTCTTAACCACTGGACCACTGGGGAAGTCCCCAGTCTTTTGTTGTTTTTTTTTTAACTTGAGTTTCAAAGGGGGAAAATAGGAGGGAGCTTGCTTTATGGAAGGTAAGAAGCTCTGGTGTGCCAGCCTGCAATTTTAGGAGGTGCAGAGGAGATACTGTTTGGGGACTTGGGCTTTAGGCATGGTTCTCAGAGCCAAAGAAGAAGCTATAATCATGGAGCAGGGAAGGCCTAAGGCAGTTGGGGCTGGAAGGAGGGGGAGCCGCCCCTTCATGTAGCACTGAACCTAGGAATTACTCTGGTGATGAGCCCTTTGTAGACCTCGAGAAATGCTGTCACCTTGCCCGTTGTTATTTTTAGCCATTGTCTATTTCTTATTGTTGGTAGCAGTACGAATTCTTAGGAGACCTTTTCTCCACGCTTTACTGAGAAGGTTTGAGATAGTGTGGGGAAAGAAAAGTGGCTGTTGAACTGGGAAGGTCACCCAAAGTCACCCAAAAAAGCCACCCAAGGGTGGGAGAAGAAGGGCAGCTGGGAACTACCATGCTGGTCTCTAAATAGGGGTGACTGGGATCCCCATGGGGACATCTCAAGTGTCCAGAGCAGCTCCCTTACCTGTGACAGCTGGTTCTGTGAGGACAGGACTGTGCTCCCTTCAGTACAGACTGTTTTGGGGTTGGGAGTGAGGGTTCTCCCCGTTCATGTGTCCACATTCCTATGGGAGAATGCATCCCAAGCTTTAAAAGTGTAAGTTGCTACACTGGGGACTCCCTCCAGCTGAGCTTGTCATGTTGTATTGGATGGGTTGGTTGGTTGGTTGGTTTAGTTGCTCAGTCATGTCTGACTCTTGCAAGCCCATAGCCTGTAGCCCAGCAGTCTCCTCTGTCCACGGGATTTCCCAGGCAAGAATACTGGAGTGGGCTGCCATTGCCTTCTCCAGGCGGTCTTCCCAACGCAGGGATTGAACCCGGAGATCAAACCTGAATCTCCTGCATTACAGGCAGTCTCCTGTATTACAGAGGATTCTTTACCAACTGAGCCACTGGAGAAGTCCTGTGTTAGATGATCCTTAACCAGACAGTAGAATGTGATGCTTGGGTTTCCATCAGGAAGGCTGTGTGCATCAGACTTATTGTGGAAGGACTTGTGTGGGATAGAGAGAGGACATTAGTTCGTGCTATGGACTGAGGCCCTAATCCATATTGTGATGCTATTCAAGACGGGGCCTTGGGAAGGTAATTAGGTCATGAGGGTGCAGCCCTCAGGATGGGATTAGTGCCCTTAAAAGACATGAGAGAGCTGGCTTGCTCTCTTTCCCCCGCCACTACATGAAGACATAACCAGGAAGAAAATCCTCACCAGGACCCAAATGGGCTGGCATCTTGACCTTGAAATTCCCAGCCTCCAGAACTGTGAGAAATAAATTTCTGTTGTTGAAGCCACCCAGTCTGTGATGTTCTGCTCTAGCAGCCCAAGCTGACTAAAACAGTCAAGAAGATGACTTAGACCAACTGGCTTTCAGTTTCTCTCTGTGAAATGACAGGTGCTGCTCGGTGCTGGAGCCTCTATCAGTCTAGTGAGAAATGGGAAAAACGGATCCAGACAGTGAGTTTTTCTTAAAGCTAAACGTCTTCATTTTAAAAACAGAGCTCTATGCTCTTCTGTTTACTTTGTGTGTGTGCTAAATTGCTTCAGTTGTATCTGACTCTTTGTGACCCCGTGGACTGTAGCCTACCAAGCTCCTCTGTCCATGGAATTCTCCAGGCAAGAATACTGGGGTCGGTTACCATTCCCTTCTCCAGGGGATCTCCCCAACCCAGGGGTTGAGCCTGAGTCTCTTAATGTCTCCTGCATTGGCAGGTGGGTTCTTTACCACTAGTGCCACCAGGGTATAAGATTCTGTTTTATACCCAGATTCTATTTACTTTAGAAGAGGTTAAACTGTCTTGCTATGAATTAAATTATGCTGTTTCTCAATGATATTTAGTTTCTTTGTTGGCCAAAAGAAGTTAGAAATACTTTAGTTCCAAAAATAATTTGTAAAATTTTTATTGGCCTGTGAAATCCAGATGTCTAGAAGCCACTGGATCAGGCAGTTATACAAGCAAAGGGAAGAGACGATAGCAGTCTGGACGAGGGTGGCGACTCTGGGAGGGGGAGGGAATGGAGGAGGAATGCAAAGAACTTTGTGACTGGCTGGGTGCATTGAACGAGCGCAACTTAGACAGTGATGACGGGACCTTTTAAAGAAATAAGGAAGTTGGAGAGGGAATGCGTCTGGGGACGGATGAAACATTGAGGAATCATCATCATAAAACTTTAATGGCTACAATTTGTTGAGGGTGCATACTGTGAGCTTTATTTCCATTATTTCATTTAATCAATGCAACAGTCCTTTGAGGTTGATGCTATTGTGGCCTCAGTGTGACGACAGAGGGTGGAGAGAGAGGTCAAGTGACCCTCTCTTCTATCAGAGCTGAGAGGTGTGGGGGATTCAAAGTTGGGACTTTGGCGTCTAAAGTCCAAGAAGGTACCAAATCACCATTCTGTGTTGTACCGCTGTCAGTGTGAGACCCTCCATTTGTGTGAGGCCCATCAGTGAGAATCTCCTTATTTGTGATAAGGATTTCATGGCTATATGGTGGTTGGTTTTAGGCACTAAGTCATGTCCAGCTCTTGCGACCCCGTGAACTGTAGCCTGCCAGACCCCTCTGCCCATGGGATTCTCCAGGCAAGGGCACTGGAGTAAGTTAAAAGTAATCAATAAAAAATTACATGCTTTAAGTACGTGTTGTTTGTTGTGTATCAGTTATACCTCGAAGCTCTTTATAAAACACATGGGAAAGATGGTGAACAGGCGTTCACCCCCAGCCCGAGTGTATTGGTCTGTGGGTTGGATTCCCTGGGAGGGTAACAGCATGGAGAAATTTCCTGCGGGAGGTCTCGCATGATCAGACGCTGAAGGCAGGGTAGGAAGTGCGTGTGGCCGAGGGAGAAGCTGAGCTGCGATGCGGGTTCAGCCAAGGATGTGGGCAGCTCCCGCAAGCTCTGGATGAGCAAGGCCCTTCGAAAGTGTGATTAAGGAGCTGTGATTAAGGAGCCAGGCCTGGATGCCCCACACTGGAGCAGCTGCTGGGGGCAAGTCCCTGAGAGCCGAGGGCCGTGTGCTGGTGGCACCCCCCTGCTTTAGCTTCAACCCTGCATCACAGCGCTCCCTATAGTCTGGGCGCCTTAATCTTGGTTTTGCTTTTCAATTGTGTCAAAGGGAGAATTAGCTAGAGGGTCCTGCCGTGTTAGGTAACTCTTCTTGTTTATTTATATATTTTTTAAGACATTGATGGTGTTCAAAAAAATTTAGTCCTGCCAGACTGTTTGAGGGTCAGAGAAACGGGTGAGATGGTGGTCTCTGGCTATAAAGCCCCCTCTGTCAAACTAACCAAGAAGGGCTCTCCTGTCTTGTGTGGGAGTCATAATGACCCAAGTTGTCTTCCTATAAAGAAAACTTTACAAGTGCTTCTTACTTCCCTTGCCCTTGACTGAAGTATCCATGCCGGATTGGCACAGATTCCCAAGTTTTCTTGTGGAAAGCAAAACGTCATTTTTTGCAAAGCAGCTTATGCTTAAAGGCATTTCCAGTAGCTTATGCTTTCGAAAGTCTCCCTCTCCAGAGCAGAGGATTTTCAAAAGTAGGCTTTAGGCAGCTGCTCTTTCATCTTGAGAGACGCTGTCTCTGAGAAGGACACTGAGATTCATCATGTGTACCTTGGGGGATATCGTGATCTGATAAGGTACTCGTCACTGTATCACGTGGTAGAGCATTATGTTGGATTGGATGGTATTTTTTGTACCTAGTGCTTAGGCAGTGCCTACTATGTGCCAGGCATTGCCCCCATGCTTTGTAAATATAAGTTTATTTAATTTACTCTGTTGCATCCCTATAAAATAGTGTTTCCCAGGTGTTTCATTGGTAAAGAACCTGCCTGCCAATGCAGGAGACATGAGACTAGGGTTTGATCTCTGGGTCAGGAAGATCCCTTGGAGGAGGAAATGGCAACTCACTCCAGCATTCTTGCCTGAAAAATCCCATGGACAGAGGAGCCTGGTGTGGATTACAGTCAGTCCATGGGGTTGCAACGAGTCAAACACAACTGAACACACATGCATGAAAAAGAAATCCCGATGAAATAGAATCTTTTCATAGTTGAGAAAGAGGCCTCGCAGATGGCTCATACATAAAGAACCTACCTGCCAATGCAGGAGACGTAGGTTCAATCCCTGGGTTGGGAAGATCCCCTGGAGAAGGAACTGGCAACCCACTCCAATATTCCTGCCTAGGAAGCCCCATGGGCAGAGGAGCCTGGTAGGCTATAGCAAAAGAATTGGACAGGACTTAGTGACTAAAGGACAACAGCAAATGAGAAAGCAGTTATTTCTGACCTCCAACTAACGGGCTGAAATTTTGGAAATGTTGTGTATTTATGGCTGCTTAATCCATTTTTAGGGCTTCCCAGGTGGCACTAGTGGTAAAGAACTTGCCTGCCAATGCAGCAGTCTTAAGAGATGTGGGCTCAATCCCTGGATCAGGAAGATCCCCTGGAGGAGGGCATGGCAACAGTATTCTCACCTGGAGACTCCCTGGACAGAGGAGCCTGGCAGGCTACAGTTCATAGGGTCTCAGAGAGTCAGACAGGACTGAAGCAACTTAGCACGCACCCAATCCATTTTTAGTCTACTTCCTTTCAGGAACAAATATTAGATTTTTGAAGTTTCTTCTTTTTATTAAGTCTCTCAGATCTCATAGTACTGAGACTATACCAACCATGGATTGTCAATCTACCTTCAAGAGCTCTGGGGAATACCTAAACATATAAAAGCACAAGATATGTAGAATTTGATCAAATCCTCAAATATTAGCGTCCCCCAAATGTTCAGCTCTACAGGTTTTAAATGTGTCTTCCATAGCATTTTGCTTAGATGTCAGACAGGGAGTGCTTTACGTTTATGACATGCTTTGTATTCACAAAATGGTGGAGAAAACTTACCAATCCCCATTCATTCATTCATTCTTTCATTCATTCACTGTTGAAGTAGATGTCATGGAAAAGCCGAGTGGAGGGTATTGAGGCAGTCCGAACGAATTGGAAAAGAATTTCCAGACACAGGGCATTTCAGAAGGGAATGAATTTATTAAGAACAAAGAGCAGAGATAATGTGGGCACTGCAAGTGAAACGGGCCAACAACTCCTGACAGACCAAGGAAAGCTGACAGTCTTTGTGGGTTAATAGCCAGTTGTTATAGCCTCAAGACAAAGAAAATTCCTGCTGGACGGTTAGCATTAGGTGATTGGCTAAGGTGCTTTATGGTGTTTACTGGAGTGGGCATATTTGCCTAATTTGGAGTCAGGAAGCTTGTTAGTGGTGATCAGGGGTATTTGTCAACAAAATCAGGGGCTTTTTGGTTACAAAGGCGCTCCATTAGCTTCAGAGGTGTCCTTGGTTCTGGGCTCTGCTTGTGTGGTCTTAGTGGAAGGCTCGAACCTGTGGCATTGAGGCAGAGCTCAACAGAGGGTGTGTCTGGAAAGGAAAAAACCCTTGGCTGGTTGCCTGACATCAGCATTTGCCTGGACCCTGGGTACAAGCCTGAAGGTAACTCTAGCTTCCCTTCACAGCAAAGGCTGCGTCAGATGGACGCAGTAGAGCAGGTGTTGAAAATGGGCAAACTTTGGCTTGCAGACAGTGCCACAGAAAGGCTTCCACCCATCCCTCTACTGAGGAAGTTAAGCAGAAGAGTGCTGGGTCCAAATACAAACTCTGAGGCTGACTGCTAGTGGGCGGTAGAGTGGGCTGGCTGTGAACTCAGCCTCCTGAGGCTCGGGAGGAGCTGTGCACTTGAAAACCAATTTTTTTTTTTAACTATTCCCTATTTGTGTCAGCCTCGGGAAGACACATCTTCCCGTGCTGCCTGGAACTGACCTCCCTGCTGGTCCCATTTCTGTGACCAGACCTTGGTGTGAAGACACATGGGTGGGCAGCAGGGACCCTGTCACTCTGCAGCCTGAGGCTGCCAGGCTTCTCTTCAAGACCCGCGAACTTAATGTCTCGGCTGCTCTTTGGAAACGCTGTGGGCTTGTCCTTGAAATGCCTGACTAGACACCAGGCCCGGCTGGTTTGTAAATACCTCCTGTTGTGGGTGCAGGCAGCCTGTTCCTGTCCAGCAGGCATCTCCTGCAGTTCACAGAGATGCACTGTAGCGATTGGCCTGTGCTTCTGTAGCCAGCCTTGGCTTCTCTGGCTATAGTTGATGTCAGTTGAGGGGACTGGCCACCTCTGAGCTCCTTCCCGGGATTTCCCCAGTCTTGTTGCCCTCAAGGTCAACACCTGCAAAATAATTACCACTCTACAAGTAAACGGTTTTGCTTTTTCCATGAATGGAGCTGATTGCCACATTATCTATCACTAAATGCTTCTGAATATGGAGCACTTGCCTGGAAAATTATTTGTTTCCTTCCTTTAACATGTGATAAACATTAAAGGTTGAAGACTGTGGGTTTATTGATACCTATAACATCTGTTTATTTTTAATGAGCTTTTTATCCTGGAATAATTTTAGACAAATAGAAACATTGCCAAGATAGTAAGGGTTCCTGTATACGTTTCATCCTGGTTCCCCCGTTGTTAACACCTTACATGACCGTGAGCTATTAGTCAGAACCAAGAAGCCAACATGGCATGTTTCTGTTAACTAAACCTCACACTTGATTCATGTTTCACTAACGTCCTTTATCTGTTCCAGGAGCCTATCCAGTACATTTGGTAACACCTTTAACATCACAGTATGTCAGGGCATTAAAAAAGCAATACAGAGTGAATTGCATTGATTATGGGGTTCTCTTATGGGAAATATAGTGTTCCTCTCTAATCATAACTAAAACTTGACTGTCATGTGTCATCTTTAATTGTCAACAGCAAATGGTGTTAACTTATTTCACATCGTAGTGATCAGAGATTTTCCACAGGACTCATGGTTCTGCTTGGCTTTGTATCCAGGGACCTCACTTTTTTAGTTTTATGATCTCAAGAAACTAAAACTGAACTTTGTGTTCCTATCATGTATATATTTTATATGTATATATAATATATGTTGTTGTTGTTCAGTTGCTCAATCATGGCCATAGAGATGATGTCTGTGCCTTTGTTTGCCACCATAGTGTGGAATAGTAGAATTTGCCCAGGATTCTTCAGTCACTAAGTCACATCCGACTCTGCAACCCCATAGACTGCATCACGCCAGGCTTCCATGTCCTTCACTATCTTTCAGAGTTTTCTCAGACTCATGTCCATTGAGTCAGTGATGCCATCCAACCATTTCATCCTCTGTCATCCCTTTCTCCTCCTGTCTTCACTCTTTCCCTGCATCAGGGTCTTTTCCGATGAGTTGGCTCTTTGCATCAGGTGGCCAAAGTATTGGAGCTTCAGCTTCAGCCCTTCCAATGAATATTCAGGACTGATTTCCTTTTGGATTGACTGGTTTGATCTCCTTGCAGTCCAAGGGACTCTCAAGAGTCGTCTCCAGCACCACAGTTTGAAGGCATCAATTCTTGGGCATTCAACCTTTTTTGTAACCTATGTAAAATGTGCTATATAATGTATATGTGACATGTATCTGTGTCTATCTGCCTATCAAAGCTTGTCTTTCTCACCATGTTGTATTACAAAATGCTATGTGGGAAGTTTTCAAAACTGTAAAACTGTTTTCAAAAGTTAGTCCTCATAATAAAAAGTTCACCTTAAGAAATGTTTGATTAGAAATTCTTTTGAAATATTTAGAAGCTAATTTTTAAACAACTATTTGAATCAAGGAGTATGTAAGTTCTCCCTCCTGGATGACTTTGATTTCATTAAACTTTGAATCCTTGTTTTCTGACCATGGAGCCGTGTGGCCAAGCTTGAGTAATTTGGTGTTTGGAAAACTCTCTCTGCCTATAACGCCAGCTTATGGCTGTTCCCTGTTGTTCTCCAGGCTTGCGATGTTTTTGGTGCATATAGAAACTCCGTTTCACAAACCCAGCTCCCCTGAGCTGCAGTTCAGGTCCCAAGGAGGCAATGGTACATTTACAAGAAAGAATGCTGGAGAGGTGCTTACTCCAACTAAATCTATTGGAGTGACATAGTTTAGAGTCTTTCACCAGGGGCAGAAAATGCCGAGTATAGGACTAAAAGAAGGATGTAATCTTTTTGGAACACTGCATGTCTTCTTCTCCCTAAGACCCACAGAGATAATTATATGATTGGAAAATTAGACCCAAGAGGGAAGTTGAAAGGAACCAGGACTGGTTCAGCCAGAGGAGGGAAGAGTCAGAGGTAGGAGTGATGGGCTAAAGCAGCTGTTCCGCATTTCCTGTAGGACTGAGGAGGAGGAGGGCCGGGAGAGCTCGCCAGGCTTAGCCAGAGGGTGTAGGTTAGCTTTGGCAAGAGGGGTCAGTGCTTGAATGGGATATTCTGATGACTGGTCACTTAAGTTTGAGTGTTTAAGGCCAATGCAAATAATTTCTGCCAAAGTATTGTGTTCATAGGCAGGGCCCTGGGAGATCTCAGTGCCTTAGTGATAACGTTGGCTTTCCTGCAGCCCCACTTCCTATCAGTTCAATTCTGAAATTTCAGTTCAGTTGCTCAGTCATATCCAACTCTCTGTGACCTCATGGACTGCAGCACACTAGGCTTCCCTGTCCATCACCAACTCCCGGAGCTTACTCAAACTCATGTCCATCAAGTGTGTGATGCCATCCAACCATCTTATCCTCTGTCGTCCCCTTCTCCTCCCGCCCTCAATCTTTCCCAGCATCAGGGTCTTTTCAAATGAGTCAGCTCTTCACATCAGGTGGCCAAAGTATTGGAGTTTCAGCTTCAGCATTAGTCCTTCCAACGAACACTCAGGACTGATCTCCTTTAGGATGGACTGGTTGGATCTCCTTGCAGTCCAAGGGACTCTCAAGAGTCTTCTTCAACACCACAGTTTAAAAGCATCCATTCTTCGGCACTCAGCTTTCTTTATAGTCCAACTCTCACATCCATACGTGACTACTGGAAAAAGCATAGCTTTGACTAGACAGACCTGTGTTGCCAAAGTAATGTCTCTGCTTTTTAATATGCTGTCTAGGTTAGTCATAGCTTTTCTTCCAAGGAGCTAGCATCTTTTAATTTCATGGCTGCAGTTACCATCTGTAGTGATTTTGGAGCCCTCAGATATAAAGTTTATCACTGTTCCCATTGTTTCCCCATCGATTTGACATGAACTGATGGGACCGGATGCCATAATCTTAGTTTCCTACAAAGGTGTTCAATTGGGAGAGACATAATGGTACACTCTCGCTTCCTGTTGAAAGCAAGGCTTTGATTCAACAAATAAGCCTAGTACTAACTAACACTACTAATTTTGTATTTAAATAAGGTGTGTAATGGTAATGAAATGTAAAAATAAGGACTAATTTGGGTGCCTTCCTTTTCTCTTCAAAATTCTCAATAACCATTTAATTGAATCCTGTTTTTTTTCTTCTTCTCCATGGTTAAATAGAACTAGCGCAATCTTAATTATACCGCCCTGTGTGTACACAGCTCAGATATTTTGGGATTTCAGAGCAGCTAAGCCTCAAAGGCACTGCAGGTAAATTTCACACAGGCCAAGACACTCCATTTCCACCACAAGCTGCCTGATTCCTTTGCATCCTCTGCTCCTGCCTTTCCCCACCTCCCATCCCTCGTCCATGAGCCGAAGGAGAGAGACTCCTTGTCCTGATTTTGTGTGAGTGTGCAGCTTGCTGCGGGAGTCCTGTGATATTCTCCCATTCTCCAGTCAGATGGAAGTCCTTTATCTTTCTTCGGACCTGACCTATGCTCTGATTGTATCTCTTGGAGGTGATCTCCCGCCTGACCCCTGCCATCTGGTGTTTGCCAGCAATTTGCATCAACCCTTAAGTTTTGCTCATTAAACACCCTCTTTGGCAGCTCTGTTGCTCCCCTGCAACTTTTACAGCTTGGCTTTGGGTACAGGCTGCTTCCAACAGAGCCTGAAGGTACAAAACTTGTTAGATCACAATGCTAAAAAAAAAAAAAAAAAAAAAAGACTCTGAAAAGAAGGTCATAAGATTTTCATGGCGATTTAAATAGATTTGTCTATAGTTTTAGAGGGTAGGCTGTGGAACCATATTCTTTGAAGGTTTTTTTTCTAATTATACTTGTTAGATTGCTTTTAAAAAAATATACACAGAAGTATAAAGAAAACAAATATGACCGATAATTTCACTGTTTAGATAATCTCTTTAGGTGGTTTTTTTAATGGAAAATCTGTACATGCTTAAAATTCAAACAGTGCAGAATGATAAAAAACTAAAACTGAAATCCTTTATACTTAAACATACACATTTACACAGAAGGGTATTAAAACACAGAGGTTCTGTACTTGGTTGAATGTGTCTCAGAGATGGTTCGAGGTCAGCACACAAAGGTTTCCTTCCCCTTTTGTATCATCTGCAAAGTAGTCCCTTGTATAGACTTATGATCTTTTATTTAACCAGTCCTTTGTTGAGACACACAGCTTGTTTTTAATTTTTTACTGCAGTGAAGAATCCTTATACACACAATTTCTTCCATGTGTATCTGTTGGATAGATTGATAAAGATAGGATTACTGGAACAAAGAAAACGTTTTTCTTTTTTTAATGAAGAGAGGTTTTTGGATATTCAACTTCTTTTTTAAAAAAAAAAATTATCTATTTATTTTTGGCTGCTCTAGGTCTTCCTTGCTGCACACAGACTTTCTGTAGTTTCCATGAGCTGGGGCTAGTCTCTAGTTGCCTGGTGTGCAGGCTTCTCATTGTGGTGGCTTTTCTCGTTGTGGGGCCCAGCCTCTAGGTCTATACGCTTCAGTAGTTGTGACACACCAGCTCAGTTGACCCCTAGCATGTGGAATCTTCCTGGAGCAGGAGCAGGGATTGAACCTGTGTCCCCTGCATTGGCAGATGGATTCTTAACCTCTGGACCACCAGGGAAGTATGAAAACATGCATTTTGAATTTGGTAATATAGTGCCATCTTGTTCCTAAGAAAGGTTGCACAAATTTGCCCTCCCAACAAGAGTACAGAGGGGCCACTTTCCATGTAGGCTCATCGATATTTAAAAAAAATTTTTTCACCCATTTGGAAATTGTTTTGTCTTGAGCTTGAATCTGGAATTCATTTGGGTTTTTCTTCCCCAAATGCAAGGTCAATAACACTGGGTATCAAACACTGTGTGTGTCCCCCATAGATCTGAAACACCGTGCTCACTGTGTCTTATGCTGATGATGTGCAAATATACATCTCCACCATTGAGCTCCTTCCTTGTGTATCAGCCACCTGCCTACTGCCAACTCTTGTTGGATGTCTGATAGGTGTGTCAAGGGAGAGAGATGATAATAGAATCTGTGGTTTATTGCCATCACTGCCAAACCTGCTCCTGCTCATCTGCTCTTTTTCAGTAGTGGCAACATCCTCCACCTGGTGACTCAGACCAGGGAACCAGCGTACATAATCCTTGGTTTCTTTCCTTTTTCTCCTCCTTCACTTCTAACCCATCTGCAGACTGGCACTAGGTAAATATCGTGTCCCAAATCCCCACTTGTTAATGTGTCCACCACTTTGATTTAGTTTATGCCAACATTGCCTCTTGGGTAGATCATTGCTGGGGAAAGCTGAAATTGCATTTACATTCCCATTCTTGTCTTCAGAGAGTCTTCTTTACACAGTGGCCAGAGTAATTTTTTTTAAATTGCTAATCAGATCATATCTGCAGACTAAAACCCTCTAATGGCTTTGCATCTCAATTAGACTAAAATCCAGCCTCCTCACCAGCCCCTGCAAGATTTATGGAATCTGGCCCCTGCTTGTTTTCCTGGCCTCTTTTCCTGTCATCTGTGATCTTCTTTCTGTCTCTTGAACACTTGAAACTCATTTCCACTTTACAGTGTGTGCTTTTGCTCTCCTCTTTGCCCAGAATGGGCTTTGCTCGAGCATCTTTGCCATGGTCGATTCCTTAGATCTTAACACAAGTATCTCCCTCACAGCTCTTCATCTCATTGTCTTGCTTCATTTTCTCTGCAGCACTATCACTATGTGAATTTTCTTATTTGTTGTCTCAAAGAATTTAGTTTAGAATTTTTGTCTGTTCTGTAATTATTCAACATCTTGAATAGTACCCAGCAGGTGGGCACCTGAGCCAATTTCTAGAGTCTTATTTTGCATCGTTGTCCTATCTGTAGGTGCTCCATTGCTCAACTGCTTTCATTATTGTAACTTCATAATAAGTTTGAGCGCTTCTAAGACCAGGCTTGGGCTTCCCAGGTGGCTCAGTGGGTGAAGAAGCTGCCTGCAATGCAGGAGACTCAGGTTCGATGTCTGGGTCAGGAAGATCCCCTGGAGAAGGGCACGGCAACCCACTCCAGTATTCTTGCCTGGAGAATCCCATGGACAGAGGAGCCTGGCGGGCTGCAGAGTCAGACACAGCTGAAGTGACTGAGCACACACTCATGCAAGACCAGGCTTGCTCTGCCCTAACCCCTCAACCGCCCCCCATCTTTCATAATTTGCCTAGCTATTATATATTTATTTTCTAAAAGTGCTTTGTTGCTATTTTAATTGGATTCACATTGAATTTATAGATTAATACAGAGAAAATCATCAAACCTTTTCATCTAAAAGTAAGCAAGCCTTTTTTTATATAAACTTAAAAATTTCTTCCAGTCCTTCAGTAGATTTTTTTTAAACTTTTTCATATGCAGAATTTAAATCATACACAGAAGTAGTGAGAACAGTAAGAGAACAGTGAAATGAGCCTTCCTGTGCCCATCAAACAACCTGTCCCCCTCAACCTGTGGCCATGTCTCCTCTCCACTCCCACTCCTCCCCTCTCTTATTTTCAAACAAATCAGTGACATCATTATTATCTACAGATGTTTCAATGTGTATTTCTAAAAGACAAAGATGCTATTTTAAAATGTAGCCATAATACCATTATTATACTAAAAACTAACAGGTGCTTAAAAGTTGTCTTCTAATGGGTCAGGCATGTTTCTCACTGAATACCTATGCTAAGTCACTTCAGTTATGTCTGACTCTGCAACCCCAGGGACTGCAGCCTGCCAGGCTCCTCTGTCCTTGGGATCCTCCAGGCAAGAATACTGAAGTGGGTTGCCATGCCCTCCTCCAGGGGATCTCTCCAACCCAGAGCTAGAACCCGAGTCTCTTGTGTCTCCTGCAATGGCAGGCAGGTTCTTTACCACTAGCACTACTTAAGAAGCCCATTGAATACCTATATATGTATCTATATATATACCTGTATATGCTATCAAATATCAATATATCAAAAAAATTTTAAATCCTTAAAAAATTTTATCAATTTATTTGTCTGTATCAGGTCTTAGTCACCGAATTCAGGATCTTTTGTTGCAGTTTGCAGGCACTTCCTTGTGACCCGTGGGGTCTAGCGCTTGCGGGCTCAGTAGTTATAGCGCACAGGCTTAGTTGCTCTGTGGCATCTGGGATCTTAATTCCCTGACAGGGGATGGAATCCTCATCCCCTGCCTTGAAGGGCGGATTCTTAATCACTGATCACCAGTAAAAGTGAAAATCACTCAGTTGTGCCTGACTTTTTGAGACCCCATGGACTTACAGTCCATGGAATTCTCCAGGCCAGAATACTGGAGTGGGTAGCTGTTCCCTTCTCCAGGGCATTTTCCCAACCCAGGGATTGAACCCAGATCTCCTGCATTGCAGGTGGATTCTTTTATCACCTGAGCCACAAGGAAAGCCCCTGCACCACCAGGGAAGAGCCTAAAAAAAATCATTTTAAGTTTCTATTAAAAATGAAGATACTGGACACCTGAAACTAACACAATGTTGTTAAACAACTATGCTCCAATATAAAATAAAAATCTTTTAAAAAAATGGAGATATTGGTTTCCACTGCATTTTCAAACTATTATTTTTGTATATGCTAGCACCAACAATTTTCATATATTAATTTTGTAGTTTGCTACTTTATTGGATTTTCTTACTGTTTCTAGACTTTTCTAGCCTTCTCATGCCTGCTGTTGCAGGGGTCTGGGATTGAGGAATCAATGTGGTGAGGCACACACACTCAGGATCTTGGCCCATTTACCATGCACAGGGTGGAGGAGTTGGTGGTATGAGGCTGATGGGGACCCAAACCAGGTATTAGATCCAGGAGGGAATTTAATTCATCTGGGAATTCATTTGAGATGCAAAAATATACAAAATGCACACTCACAAATGCACAGAAATGCATTAGTAAGTCCAAACAAAATCACCAAGTTTCAAGAAAGGCTCATGGGAACCTCCCTGGCGGTCCAGTGGCCAAGACCCTGCACTCTTGATACAGGGGGCCCAGGTTTGATCCCTGACCAGGGAACTAGATCCCACATGCTGCCACTAAAGATCTCGCATGCCACAACTAAGATCTAATGCAGAAAGGAAGAAAGGCTTCTGAGTACAGGTGAGCTCGCAGCTGGATGGGGTCCAGGAGATGTGGACCGGGTCTGGCAAGGAAGTGCATGGACACAGCCGACCTTGGAACTGCACATCCACAGTTCCTTAGGGAATCCTCAGGGCCAGGTGTGATTCAGAACTCAGCTTTTTTGTTTGTTTGTTTTGATCTTTAGAAAAGTCAAGCAATGCACGTGAAGTGTTACATACTTCTGGAGTAATCAAACTCCACTCGTAATCAAATGAATTGATATTTTGGCAGCAAAATGTTGACTATTACAAGAGGAGGATGGAAATAGACTCTAGATTTGTCAAGACAGTTCAGATCAGGCAGCATTTCTCTGCCAAAAGCCTTACAAACCCTCAAAGCTCTTTAGGGTTGGGAGCTGCAAACAGGAGCTGTGCGCCTGGGGAGCAAAGGCCCTGAAGAAACTAAACAAGTCTGCTGGGGAGGCAATAAAGGGATGTGCAGGACTGGCCCCTTTCCCACTGGATTGGCTGCCATTGAATTAGTTGACCTCCAAGGTCCCATGCTCTGAGAATCTCCAGTTACACATAGAACATGCCAGAACCTTGGACTTGCTGATGATCGTGCTTCTTACAACTTCATGAGTTATGGAGTTTCGTATGACCTCCCCCTCCACCCCTCGCCCCCCACCACATACACTGTGGCAAAACCCAGGGACTGGGTCTTGAGTCACAGGCCCACTTTCCCTACCAGGCAGCTTAGGGTGGGTGCTGGGTGTACAGAGCGGGCCACCAGCACTGAAGACTGGGGCACCAACGGATGGACCAGAAGGTTGTCTTCTTGCTCCTGGAAGCTGAGGAGAGGCACTCTAAGGTGGGAATTACCTCCAGCCACACCACCACCACCCCCTTTCTTTTCTCCTCCTTGAAGGTTGAATGGATGTACTGTCAACCAGACTTAATATTTGCTCTTCTTGAGGAAGTGGGGTTTCCTCTGAGCAAGCTGGGAGTAAGGGAGCCAGGTCTCAGCCAGTCAGAACTCTCTGACAGCAGTTTCTTTGAGTTTCTGGGGCTGCCTGTGGTAATTAGCATTTCTGGTTCCCTGGGCAGCAGCACTGAAAGCCTCAGGGGGCCGCTGCTCTGTACACGGCCTGGGAACCGGATGGCCCGGCGTCTAGGCTGAAGGATGGCCTTGTCTGGACCCATTTCCAGGTGGAACCATATCCAGCCAAAAGGTATACTGCTGTTCAAGCAAAATCGTGGGTCACGCCAGCCAGCTCTTCCCATACAAATGGTGAGTCTGTGGAGAGACAAGCTAAAGGTTTTGGTGTGAAATTGGGCCCTCCAACTCCCACCCCTTTGGACTGGATTCTGTGAGCCTGTCACGGCTGATTGCATCCTTAGCGTCCTGAAAGGGAGTTCGCCCTGACCTCAGAGGTTCTCCTCCCTGTTCCAAGAGAAGGAACTCAGGAATTTCCTCTGAGGCTCTGCTCTCTGGAGAGGGAGACTGCTGACAGGTTAGGACGTTCTCCTTGTGTGCCTTCATCTCTGTTCCCAAGGAGTCCTGAGCTGTTTCTCTGCTCTGATAGTCAAGGCTGAGGCAGCTCTTTGTGGGGTCTTGCTTTCCAACTCCTTCCTTAGCGGGGAGAATGGGGAATTCCCACAGGCCCCTCGGAGCTATGTTGGTGCTGGCAAACTCATTGGGATGACACTCAGGTCATTTGAAACGATGTCTCCCTGCCCCAGAGTTAGTCATCCCCCGACTCCTGGAACGGGCCAAGCCCCAGAGATAACTCTGGTAAAAATATCATCAGGAATTGAAAATGTGTTCAGCTCCTTTGTGCAGCTTCTGAGATGGCTGCAAGGAAGGCGCTGTCAGAGTGGTTGTGGTCTCCTAGCTGGAAAGAATGGGCAGTGGGGCTGTGTTTCAGCTGGGCCCCAGACAACCCTGGCACGATCCTTAGTATCATGACGCTTCAGTTTGCTCATCTGCTAAATGGAAATAACTCACGGAGCTGCGGCCAGCCTGTGCCCGGGATGTGCTCAGGAGGTGCCGAGGCGGTGGGGATGGCGTGGTGTTGGCATCCTCGTTTCCTGGAACTGTCGTTACAAAGGACCGTACGCTGGGCGACTTCAAAACCACAAACACTTGTTTTCTCCTGGTTCTGGAGGCCAGATGTCCAAAATCAAAGCGTGGGCTGGGCCCTGCCGCCTCAGAAGGTCCTGGGGGCGGGTCCTCCCTTGCTCCTTGCAGCTCTGCTGCCTGCCCCCATTCCTTGGCTGTGGCCCCATCACTCCAGCCTCAGCCTCCGCGGTCACCCGGCCTCTTCCTCTCCTCTGTGTCTTCTCTCTGGGCCTCTGCCTCCTCTCCCTCTGCCTCTCAATTATAAGAATACATGTGGTTTGCATTTAGGGCCCACTCAGTTGGTCGGGGTTAAGAGCTTCCTCTCAAGATCTCTAACTAAATCACCTGTGAAAACACACATTTTTTTCCAAATAAGGTAATACTCACAGGTTCCCAGGCCTGGGATGTGGACATAGCATTTCGGGTGCCACAGTGGAAGAGCCCACTACACTCCGTACTTGAGGTGGTGATGATGGTGATGGAGACAATGACAAGACAGGGCAATAAAGGCGAGCCGACAAGTCTAGGTGACCTGAGAGAGGTGGTCAAGCATGGCGCCCAAGGGGCCTGGGCTCTGGCTTGACCTGGTCACTGCATCCTAGACTGTTCTCTGTCCGGAGCCCTGACACCCTTGTGTCCTTCTGCCCCAGCTTTGCTGGGCTCCTGGGCCAGATCCCGTGAGCTGGGATGCGGAGGCCTTGTGCCTTTTGTTCCTCAGGCCAGTTGCTTGCCTCATCTTCCACATCCCGGCCTGGCCAGGGCCCTGATCTGCTGACAGCAGCTGTGCAGGATGGACGATGGCTACACCCCTGCCCAGGCCTCCAGGAGGACAAGTCACCCAGGTCCCGGCTGGGGAAGGTGGCGTCTCCCCCTCTCCATCCCCCATCACCCCCAACCTCCGCATGGGATGGCACTCCTCCCAGCTGGGCTGCTGCCATCCTCAGGGCCCTGCTTGGCTTAGGTTTGGTGGCGTGTTGTTTTCTAATTTCAGGATGGGAAGAGGCAGCTTTTGGATCTGGCAGGAATCTCGCTGTGCAGAGTGCAATCCTGGGTGGTGAGGATGCGCCTGACTGGGGCCTGCTGTGCAGTTAATGTGGTTGGACATGAGGTTTGCAGGCCCTCTGGTGCTCCCGGCGGGCTGAATCTGTAGGTGGGTGCTGGCGGGGGCAGTGAAGAGTGAGGAAAACATTCTTTTCTATCTCCTTCGCTGATGAAGCTTTGGGGCTGGTCGATTTCACCCCCAGCAAGGAGCTCAGAATGAACTGGAGTGGCCCCTGTGTGGTCAGGGTGGCCGGGATTGAGCTTGAAACTCTCAGCCAAGTTTCTGTGGAATTGGGGGAAAGCTGTTCTCCACTCTGCTCATTCATTCGCCCTACACAAATCAGTGAAGGGACAGGAGTTAGGAGTCTGAGTTGTAGTCCCACTTCTGCTCTTACGGTCGGAAAACTTTGAGGAAGCCACTTAAACACGCTGAGCGTCCGATTTTTGGAAGGTAAGAGATGAGAGCTCTCCAGTCTGTAGGTGAATGAAAGGAGCAAAGGAGATGTCACCTGTGAAAGCCCTTTTGGAAGTATGTCATCACTCTGTCACTGCATCGAATTGAGTATTTTTTTTTTAAATATCATGTGGGCAATTCCTAAATAATGCCTGTGTAATGATGGTAACATTTTCAGATGTCAAAAACAAAAAACAACACCTGTGGACTGTGAAGAGCCGGAAATGACATTGCATGTCTTGGCTGGATGTGAACTCTCAGGGGACTGGGTCACAGCTTCTGCGTTTTTCTATATTTTCAAATCTTGGCCACCCTGCTTGTAGGAGTTGCTCCATATATGCTGACCGACAGACTCAGTGGTCACCCGGTTCAACCTGCAGCTTCACCTGTGAGGAGCACAAGGCCCACAGGGGTGATGAAATGAGACAGGACGCTCCAGGTGTATACTGCTGGCGTCCTTCCCTCAAGCACACATACGCTCCCATGGGTTGTGCCTTCAGGCTAGATTGCCTATATTTTTTATTTTTTTGCATATGTTAGACTCCATTTGTTCTTCAGGATCCACCTCGAATGCTGGGTCCTCAGAAAAGCAAGCATCTTCTGGCCTCTCAGGTCCCTCCTCCGCAGGTGTTCCCTTAGGGCCTGGCCAGAGTGAGAAATACAAGAGCACCAAAAAACGCAGTCATCAAGATGAATGATATCTTAATCACTGTTTTTTAAAAAAATAAGTGTAATGCAAAAAAAGTCTTCCTTGAACTAAATGTCAGCATTTGGAAGAATCTGACCCTGCCTTGCACAACTCAGTCTCATTGATTTCGCCCTAATCCCACCCCTTTCCATGGATTTGTCTTTATTTAAAATTGTGACATTTTGCTCATCAGGCATTTTTGCACTAACTTTGATTTTGCAAACTATTGCATTGGTTGTGTCTTGATTACTGAGTTTTCTGAAGCCCCTTAAACTTTGTACCTGTTTGCCCTGGTAGTTCCCTTCTTATTACCCAACACCTAAGGGGCTCAAGTCTTTGCAGGGTCCCTCCCACTGCAGGGCGGGGACAGCATTTTTTATTTGGGTATAAGAGAAAGACCTGATTGGGGCTGCTTGGTTTGTTTTCAGCTCCTTTGCTTTCAGCTGAGATACTGCCCAGTCCCACTTTGAAAGCATTTGGTGAAGGGTATGAATTTTACTGAGGATTTCATGGGGAAGACAGATGGGCATAATGTCTTCAAAATCCTACTTAGACATCTTTTGATTCTCTTCTTCAGAGTTCTTCTCTCCTGCCAGCTGTCTTGTCTCTGCTTGTCCTTCTCTTCATTTCCATATTCCTGACCAAAACTCCTGCCCAACCACTATTATTCCTTAAAATTTCCTCGAGTGGTGGTGATGCTGAAAGATGGAAAGATGGTCTTATTAATCATACTGCCCCACAGACACAATGCCTGGCACCCAGAAGAACTCAACGAGTGATTGATGAACGAATGAGTGAGTGAATGTGTGAATGAATAAATGCGTGAGTTAAGGCATGAACAAAGCCCAGGTGCAGTAAAGGGTTTTTTTTTTTTGTTTTTTTTTTTTAACCAGGGGAAGAGTTCTTCCACACTGCTTCTTAATTAAGCCCCAAAGACCCATTACAAGATTTGGCAAGTTGCAGTGGTTCCCAGGTGGCTCAGTGATAAAGAATCCACCTGCCAATGCAGGAAATGAGAGTTCAATCCCAAGGTTGGGAAGGTCCCCTGGAGAAGGAAATGGCAACCCACTCTGGTATTCTTGTCTGGGGAATCCCACAGATAGAGGAGCCTGGTAGGCTACAGTCCATGGGGTCACAGAATAGTCAGGCAAGACTTAGCATCTCAACAACAACAGTGGTTCTGTCACTGCTTTCTTTTAACAGAGGTGAATTTCCCTGGAAATCTGTTCTATGAAGTGTCTTAGCCTCACCCTCTCTCTTCATTACGTGTCTCCTCCCTGGGATCTTCTTTGCTAGGAGCACCGGCCATAGAGACAACTGTGGTTCCCTAAATGAGCCTCAGCCTACATTGAGGGAGGTTTTATTCAGGTACCTCTCAAAGGCTACAGTGATTCTGCTTGATGTTCCCAAGGTTCCAAAGTCATTGTAGCATCCTTCGTCCCGAGGCCACAGAGTCCTCCTGGATTCCTCTGTCAGAGATTCCAGAACAGGACTGGCTATTACAGCTTAATTGTGCTCACAGGGGCATAACTCACCTGGGACTCAGGAAACTTCAGTATAACCGAGACATTGTTAATGTTTTCAGACAGAAGAATTTCACTATAGACAGTTTAGAAAATAGAAAAAAATGTTTAGTTCAGTTCAGTTGCTCAGTCGTGTCTGACTCTTTGCGACTCCATGAACTGCAACATGCCAGGCCTCCCTGTACATCACCAACCCCTGGAGTCCACCCAAACCCATGTCCATCAAGTCGATGATGCCATCCAGCCATCTCATCCTCTGTCATCCCCTTCTCCTCCTGCCCCCAATCCTTCCCAGCATCAGGATCTTTTCCAATGAGTCAACTCTTCGCATGAGGTGGCTAAAGTATTAGAGTTTCAGCTTCAACATCAGTCCTTCCAATAAACACCCAGGACTGATCTCCTTTATGATGGAGATGGTTGGATCTCCTTGCAGTCCAAGGGACTCTCAAAAGTCTTCTCCAACAACACAGTTCAAAAGCATCAATTCTTTAGTGCTAGCTTTCTTCACCATCCAACTCTCACATCCATGACTACTGGAAAAAGCATAGCTTTGACTAGACAGACCTTTGTTGGTAAAGGAATGTCTCTGCTTTTTAATATGCTGTCTAGGTTAGTCATAGCTTTTCTTCCAAGGAGTAAGCGCCTTTTAATTTCATGGCTGCAGTCACTATCTGCAGTGATTTTGGAGCCCAAAAAAATAAAGTCTGACACTGTTTCCACCGTTTCCCCATCTATTTGCCATGAAGTGATGGGACCAGATGCCATGATCTTAGTTTTCTGAATGTTGAGCTTTAAGCCAATTTTTTCACTCTCCTCTTTCACTTTCATCAAGAGGCTTTTTAGTTCCTCTTCACTTTCTGCCATAAGGGTGGTGTCATCTGCATATCAATAACCTCAGATATGCAGATG
>ML661338.1:25021320-25031818 GCA_007570785.1 Antilocapra americana | reverse complement strand
TTTTTCACTCTCCTCTTTCACTTTCATCAAGGGCTTTTTAGTTCCTCTTCACTTTCTGCCATAAGGGTGGTGTCATCTGCATATCTGAGGTTATTGATATTTCTCCTGGCAATCTTGATTGTAGCTTGTGCTTCCTCCAGCCCAGCCTTTCTCATGATGTACTCTGCATATAAGTTAAATAAGCAGGGTGACAATATACAGCCTTGACGTACTCCTTTTCCTATTTGGAACTAGTCTGTTGTTTCATGTCCAATTCTAACTGTTGCTTCCTGACCTGCATGCAGGTTTCCTAAGAGACAGGTCAGGTGGTCTGGTGTTCCCATCTCCTTCAGAATTTACCACAGTTCATTGTAATCCACACAGTCAAGTCACCAGGAATCTTGTCCCCAGTGGTTACACTGTTGACATTCCCTTGTGTTTTTTCGGACTTTGTTCGGTTTCTCCTCTAGCAGAAGGAGGGGAAAGAGATGCAGACATGAAGACCTTGCCAGGTACCTGGAGTGAGGAAAGGCCTCGGCAATTTCTGTGTCCATCTGGGAGCTGGAGGACCTTGGACTCGGTCAGAGTGCCCTGGGTTGTGTCGAGCACCTCCCAAGCTCTCAGTCCAGGAATAAAATCTTTGCCTCCTTCCCTGTTTATTCAGACAGAGTCTCACCAGCAGGAGCTGCCTGTGTGTGTCAGGAGCACAGATTTTGTTAGGCTCTGACTCCGCTTGGGTGATGTTGCTGGGAAGGGGGCTGGGTGAGACCAGATCTAAGTGTCTGCCAAGTACTAACAGTTGTATATACGTCATTTCATTTACTCCTCACAACAACAGAGCGATGGGGGTTATCATTGTATGTATGTGTGCTCAGTTGCTTCAGTCATGTCCAACTCCTTGAGACCCCATGGACTATAGCCTGCCAGGCTCCTCTGTTCATGGGATTCTCCAGGCAAGAATACTGGAGTAGGTTGCCATGCCCTCCTCCAGGGGATCTTCTCAACCCAGGGATCAAACCCACATCTCTTACATCTTTTGTATTGGCAGACAGGTTCTTTACCACTAGTGCCACCTAGGAAGCCGTGGGGTTTATCATTATCCCTGTATGAAAAAAGAGGAACCCAAGCCTCAGGAGGTCAGGCAAGTGCCCAGGACTCCACAGGACCCCCTGTGGAGACAGATGGCAGCCTGGGGTCGCCTGCCTCCCAAGCTCAAGCTGCCTGCTACTTCAGCCAGTCTCCCCACTGTGCTTTTGTGCCGGGACTGGGCTGGTGGAAAGAGGATCTGTCTCTGCTTAGGGTATTCTCTATTCTCTCAGTGGAGAAGATGGGACTCCTGAACGCCAGCCTATTTTGGGCTTTGGTTTTGTGCTGCATGGATGAGGCTGCTGGTTTTCATTTACTCATTCAGCAGATATTTGTAAGCGTCTGGTGTACCCCAAGCATTGAGCTGCCATCGGAGTGGAAAGGAAAAATAATAGAATGTGCCTGCTTTTCATGGATTTATATCTGATAGGGGAGAAAGACAAGTGGATACCCTTCACTGTGTTAGGAACAGTGGGAGAGAGGGCTAGGACTGGAAGGAGAAACATCTCAACCCCAAATTGCCTTATGAAGGTGGCGGTGGGGGTGGCTGCCCACAGGAAGTCATTCTTGAGCTGAATTCCGAAGGCATAGAGGTGTGAAGCAGCATGAGATCCAGGAAACCACACAGGGTCTATCGTGGCCAAAATTGAGCATGGAGAGTGGGGGGTGAAGGACATAATCTGGGGGGCTCAGAAGTGCTGGATCAGAAAGGAGGGTAGGTGATCCACTGACTAGTCTGAGAGTAATCCCCATGGATTCTGAGAGTCAGCTCTGTGTTTTAGAAGGACCACACCATGGCCTCAGGGTGGAGGCTGGCTGGTGGGGGACAAGCTGGACACAGGAGTCTGTGCAGCAGGGAAACTGTTTGACCCAAATACTAGTAGGACAGGAGATTGGGTTGGGGGGACAAGATGTGAGAGAGAGTGGGAGGAAGACTCCGCACAAGGAGGTCCAGAGACAGAAGGACATGAAGAAAGCAAAGATGATTGTCTGGGACCCAGGTGGATGGGGTGGCCTTTCAGGAGATAGAAGGGGGAGGATGAATTTGAGATGAGTATGAGCTAAACAAACAGTTCCCAAAGCTTGGAAATGTAGGGTCTGAGGGCCTTTTGGTCACCCTCTCCTTGTTCCCTTCCTGTGTTCCTGCTTCCTTTTACCCCCACCCCAGCCTCCAGCTCTCAATCCTTGTATGTGGCTGACCCTGCCTCATGCTTCGGTGTGCTTTATTCAAGCCAGGGTGGCTCCATGTCCTGTAAGACCCTGACAGTATCCCCAACATCCCCATTTTACAGATAAGGAAAGTGAGCCCTCTCCCCTCCAGGATTTGTAAGTTGTTCTGTACCAGCCTCCCAGAGTGGGAAGAGTGAAGTCATTGTCTGACCAAGGGGGAGAAGGGCGAGACAGGGGACTTGACCAAGGTGACCAGCTCATCCTACTTTTCCATGACTATCCCACATCCCAGCACTGGCCCCACACCCCAGGGAGCCCCTCAGATGTGGGTTTGCCTGGAGGGTTGATCATCTGAAGTGGGTGGAGGAAGGGAGGGGGTCTTCCTGCCATGTTAGGAGCTAGGCGTGCTCTCAGTGTGGGCTCCCCTCCCCTCCCCAGGGCTCTGGGACTCAGTGGCCAGGCCACACTCAGGCTGCCTCTGAGACATGCGTGCTTCTTCTGCCAGAGCCACCTGCCACCTGAGCCCTGAGTCCCCCAGTCTGACTGTAAAGACCCAGTTCTCAGCACACAGTAGTGTTAGTCGCGTAGTCATGTCTGACTCTGCAATCCCATAAACTGTAGCCCACCAGGCTCCTCTGTCCATGGGATTCTCCAAGGAAGAATACTGGAGTGGGTAGCCATTTCCTTCTCCAGGGGATCGTCCCGACCCAAGAATCGAACCTGGGTTTCCTGCACTGCAGGCAGATTCTTTACTGTCTGAGCCACCAGGGAAACCCTTAACACAGCACACAGTAGGTCCATTATAAATAAGTGCCCAGTGATCGAAGCCTGGGCTATATGTGGAAAAGAGGCAGAGTTTAGGGTAAGAGCTTTCTCTTGACCAGTCAAACAGCAGACCTCAGGACTACACACAGGTGTCTTTCTGCTCACAATCCCTCTGAAGCCTCCAAGATAAAAGTCTTCTTCCTGCTTTATTTAGAAAAACCGATACTTGTTCTAATCTCCCGGAAGCCCTCACTCTGCTCAGACCAACAGTGCCTGAGGCAGCTTTGAGGTCACACACTTGCATCCAGAATGGTAACCCTCACCCGCTCTCCTATTTGGAAACCGTGGGGATAATGAGCGCATGTTTTTCTAATAATGAGAAGATGTGCAGGCATTAACACGTGAGAACAGTTTCCAGTCCTAAGTTAATTAGCAAGCTGGGGAGCCCAGATAAATAAAGCTTCCTGTTTCCTTTCCTGGAGTCTAAAATATCTGATCTGGAGGTTCTGAACCTCCCTTCTTCTCCCTCCACCCCAAGCACCAGGATTTGAGGGGAAGCATTTAAAAACCTGGTAATTTGTGTGCACGGAACTGGCTGCTAAGCAAATATATGGCTTGTGTTCCTACAGAAACTCCAGCTCATAGATACACAGTCCATTCTCATTATTTAATGGCAAATTACCTGTCTCTCTCCATCCCAACCTTGGTTTACATGTTCTTATGAGTTTATATGTTCTTATTGACTTTCTCATGAGCTTTATTGCAGCCTTTCTGGAGTCAAGATTGGAGAGGGTTATGAAACATTACAAGCCTGTGCCTGCTGCTGCTGCTGCTGCTGCTGCTAAGTTGCTTCAGTTGTGTCTGATTCTGTGCGACCCCAGGGATGCCAGCCCACCAGGCTCCTCCGTCCATGGGGTTTTCCAGGCAAGACCACTGGAGTCGGGTGTGCCCGCTGTTAGTTTTATATTATTCTTCAAGGAGTCCCATGAAGGAGGCATCCTTGTTATCCCTGTGGTACAGATGAGAAAACTAAGTCTTAGACAAGTTAAGTTACTAGAGCTGTTAAGTGGGCAAATGCATTTAAAGCCAAGTTTGTCTAATGGCAGCACCCAAGTTCTTCACCAGTGAGTTCAGCAAATTCGAATCTTCCTTTATTTTAAAAGGTTATCTACCTTGGACAGCTTGGGCTGCCATAACAAAATACCATAGACTGGGTGGTTAAACAATGTATATTTCTAACAGTTCTGGAGGCTGGGTAGAGAAGGGAATGGCAACCCACTCCAGTATTCTTGCCTGGAGAATTCCATGGACAGAGGTGCCTGGCAGGCTACAGTTCATGGGGTCGCAAAGAGTTGAAAATGACTGAGTGACTAACACTCTTCACTCTGGAGGCTGGGGAGACCGAGACCAAGGTGCCAGCAGCGTTGGTATCTGGTGAGGGCTCTTTGTAGTTCACAGATGACCGTCTTTTCCTTAGTGTCTACATGTGACCTTTGGTGCATGAGGGGACAAAGAGAAACTTCATGTCTTTTTCTCTTTTAATAAGGATATTCTGTCATGAGTGCCCTACCCTCATGACCTAATCTAACCCTCATTATCTCCCAAAGGCCCCACCTCCAAACTATTACCTGGGGGGCAAGGGCCTCAAGAAATGGATTTCAAGAGGACACAAACATCCAGTCCGTGCGATGTCTAAGCAAAACCCTTACTTGAATGGGGACTTCCTGTTGACAGATGTATGTCTAGAGACTGACTTAGTATCCCAATTTTTTGCCCAACCTGTAGTTTCATCAGTCTTCTCTTTCGTCCCTTTCTCCCAGTTTTCAAAATTCTTCCCTACTCATCTTCTCTCCTCTCTGTGAGAAATAGTAAAACTAGGATAGTTATTATCTTTCAGCAGATTGAACAGTCTTCTCAAGAAGCCAGAGAGCAGGCCCAAGAGATGATCTCAAAATTTATTCCAGCCAGAAGATCCTGTGTTGCTTTGTAAAAGTATAGTAATAAGAATCTGAGACTTGGAGTTCAATGAGTATGTTCCCCTGGTCGGTGGTGTGTTTACTGAATGTCGGCGGCTGTTGCTAACCATGCTTTGAAACAAGAGACATGTGTTTTTAATAGAATCACAAGTTTTATGCCTTGTTAAAAATACTGACATGTATGTTGGCTGGAGGAATGAAATGAGGCAGGATGTTGAAGGGCTGCTATGAATTCTCTTCTGCTGGGCCAGGGGAGGGGGTCTGCAGGAGGATGGCCTGTGCCCTTGCCTTTGTTCTATTTCAGGTGGATTGCCCTTCCCCCTCTTGTTCTCTTTTGGAAATGACCAGTGGCCACCAGCTGGCCTTCCCAGCTCCACCCATCTGTGGAATAGCAATGGGCTTCATCCTTTCTGAATGGAAGGACGGAGTACTCATGTTTACTTCCAGAGAAATTTTGGCTTTAATTGTCAAGAACATCCATTGGATTTTGTGGAAAGCCAAAATTACAGGGTGTTTCAAAAGAAACGTAGCCCTTATTACTTCAAGCATTGCTTTCTGGATGCCAGGAACAGGGACAAGGGCCTGACCCCATACACAGGATGACAGGCAAGCCTCAGGTTCCCCAGTACAACACGTTGCGAGTTGTGTAGTCATCATGTCTCTTTTGTGATCCCCTGGGACTTCAGCCCGCCAGGCTCCTCTGTCCACGGGATTCTCCAGGCACAAATGCTGGAGTGGGTTGCCATGCCCTCCTCCAGGGAGTCTTCCTGACCCAGGGATCGAACTTGTATCTCCTGCATTGGCAGGTGTTTCTTTCTTTTTTTTTTTTTTTTACCACTGAACCCTTAAGAAGCCCTCAATACAACACCGGTCCCTAAAGTGATGCCTTCAAGTCCTTCTTTAACTTCAGTTTTCAACACAACATGTGTTCTTGTTTCCCTGATGGTAAAAGAGATATATGTAAAAAAAAAAAAAAAAAGTCAATTTTCAGCAATTATTTCACCATCCATAGATACTGCTCATTTTCTAAGACATTTCTTTTCATCTTTTGTCTCTGTCTTTGTAGATATGTAAATGGCATTGAAACATGTTAATTATCATATGTCTAAGCAATAGCCGGCCCAGGATTGATGCTTGGGACTGGTGCAACGAGATTTCCCGGGGGGAGGGAGGAGGAAGGGGGGTTCTGGAGGGGGAGCATATGTAAACCCATGGTGATATCATGTCATTGTTTGGCAAAACTAATAAAAAAAATAGAATATTTATAAAACTGAGCCTATATGCTAACAGTTTTGAATACTGCTCCCATGTCCCCCCTCCCCCCACCCAATAGCACATGGTGTGTCTTCCCATTTCATTAAAGAGCCTCCTTCAGGTGCATTTTATAAAAGAACACATAGAACTCCATCCAATGGATACACCAAACTGACTTAACCAGTCCTCTTTGTCTCAGCTGTTTTGACTGGCAGATTTTTCCTTCTCTAGAAAACACAGTAATATTCTTGTCCTTTATTCTTAATTACTTGAAGTGTTTCTTTTGTTTGAAGTATCACTGCTTTTGTTCCACATTCAATGATGGATGTGTTGTAGCAATGTAAATCAAATTACTTTTTAAATTCAGAAAAACTCCCTTCACCCCAATTAAGGAACTGGATGTTGTTTTGTAAAGAGGGCCAGATTTTAAAAATAAAATAGAGAGTGAAAATGGGAGAGAGAATTCTTGCTCATTACTTCATCTCTTATGTAAATCTAGATTGAGTTTTATGGATTAAGAACATACATTGAGTTTACAATATACTCCTAAAGAAGCCCGATTTATACATAGTAATGAATGAGAAAATAATCTATGAAAGGATATAACAAGATGTCAAACTATGCAATAAATGACTATGTACTAAGGGAAATTAGTAAAATAAGGGAAAATCCTCACATTTTCTGGTGTCATTAACAACTCCTGGAGAGGGAAGAGATTTGAGGCTGGTCTTAAGTATATCTGGGATTTTAAAAGATAGAAAGCTACCTTGTATTGAACCTATAAAAGTGCTTGAGACTTTTCCTGTATCATCTAATTTATTCTTTACAATGGCCCTACCTATTTACTGTGAAAAGCAATTTGAGCAAAAATACACTGTATAATAAGATTATAGATTTATACAGTATGAGGTTGAGAATATTTACAAATAGAATATGATTGACATAGACACAGACCAATAAATAAATATTTTAAAAACAGATGCAATCAGGGCAAAGGGGAAAAATGGACAGGAAGCATGTAAGTTCTATGAAGGATTCTTTGCCTGTTTTGTTTGCTGATGGATCCCACAGGACTGGATGAATGACTGTATGTAGTAGTTGTTCACTAAATATCTGTTGACTTAAGGAATGAATGAAAGGGTTGGCTAAGATGTTTGCCCTGTGTACGTTTCCAGTGATCAGATATAGTTTTGACTCTGAACTTCCTTGCTGATGAAACACTTAGGGTAGGTAACATATTCAGAAAAGACTTCAATTTATAAATAAAGAATAGGTTTAGCAGGTGGTGGGGACAGATTTTGACCAGGTTATGTCTGGGGAAAGTGGAGGCTCTGTTCCAAAGAGCAGGACAGCCCTGGGCTGTTTAGAGGGATGGCTGGTGAGTGGGAGAAGCATATTTGACATGTAGACATGGGGTGAGTGAAGAGGAACCTCCTGACTTGGGCCGAGAGCATTGTGAAGAGCTACGAGAGAGAGCCTGGGCAAAAGGCAGATTTACCTAAAAGCAAAATAATCCCATGACCTCTTTCCCATACCTACACCCACTTTTATGGACTGAATAATGTCCTTACAACGTTTGTAAGTTGAAGCCCTCACCCCTAATGTGACTATTTGGAGATCGGGTGTTATTTATTTATTTTTTTAATGTGTTTTTATGTATTTGGCTGCACTGGGTCTTGGTTACAGTAGTCAGAATTTTTATTCCCCTGACCAGGGATGGAAACCGGGCTCCCTGCATTGGGAGCATGGAGTCTTAGCCAGGGAAATCCCTGGAGCTATTAGGGAGGTAATTAAGTTTAAGAGGTCATGGAGTGAAGCCTTTATAAGAGAAAAGAGACATTAGGGAGCTCCCTCTCCCCTCTGAGAGTGCATGAAGAAAAGACCACGAGAAGACACAGCGAGAGGACAGCCATGTACAAGGCAGATGTCTTCCTTGATCTCAGCCTTCTAACCTCCGAAACTGTGAGAAAACACATCTGCTGTTTAAGCCACCCCGTCTGGTACTTTGCTATGGTAGCTGGAGCAGACTAGTTGTTAATACATCCACTATAGAAAGGTCAACTCACACCAACCTGGAAAAGGTGAACGCCAGGAGTTTTCGTTCCGAGAAACCTAAAATACCCTGGAGTTTTTTATTTTTAGAAGAGCATTGAAATATTGCCCTTGTGTCCCCGCATATCTGAGAGCTGTCCCACATCCACTGTGGAAGCAACAGTGGCCCACAGCAGCCCTCGTCCTCAGGGGGATGTGACTGTATGGGCTGGGGTCAGGGCAGGGCGTGCTCCTATAGTCTGAACCAGCCCAGTTCAGGCTCTTCAATTTTGGTCTGGCATATTTCACCATATCTTTTGCAAACTATTTATCTAAGTCCCTTCACCCCACTCCCCCCACCAACTATGGCCCCTTCCTGCTTCACTCTGAGCACAGATGTAACTCACCCACAATTATAAATTAAAATTGCACATCGTGGGGTAAATGGTGGGGGACAGCAGGAGTCATTGCATACCCCTCATTTACAGCATCTGGTCCCAACCATAAATGGCCATGGGGGACTGGTGTCCTGGAGGAGGGGCCACGTGGCGGCAGCCTGGGTTTATGTTTTTGTCTCGCTCTTCTGGGCTTGGATTATGTTTACTGTTTCTCAACTAACTTCTGTAGCCCCCGAATCTATTTTTGCAGAGAAATCGATGGCTCTGTTTTGTCAAAAAATCATTATTTATTTGTGAAACTGTGCTGCTGTGTACAATGTGTGCACTGATCAACTCCAAAGAGCGAGAGTCCTTCCCCTAGAATTGTGCCCCATGGTGGGCCTGAGTCTGAGCTTGCACTTGGGCATCAGGCCAAGGTCACATTAGGATCCCCTACAGCTGAGGCCTAACCCCCTGCTCCCTTGATGAGACATTAAGGAAAGCCCTCAGCATGGATCTTCTCCTTTCAACCTTCATTTTCTGATGTGGGTCCTGATGGCCTGGGCAGTTTACACCAATTATTTTAAAATGATTATGGCAATAAGATATTAGGGATTCCATGGTGTTTTCCATGAAGCCATAGGAATAATTGTACTAATTTGATTCCATCTTCTAAAATCATGACATTTTAGGCAGTAATAAGACCTAGGAAAATTTAACTCTTTTAACTACGTCACATCATTTCCTTAAAAGCTAGTTAAACATGAGCCACTTTGGGAAGAATGTGCACAAGGTAACAGCTGCTCTTTGAGTTCTCTTTGTATCTGGGGAAGGAGATTTGGGGGGAAATCTTGAAAAAGTACAGGAACAGCATATGAAGAAAATGGCTTAGAGGTAAGAGGGAGATTCTAGGGAACATAGCGATGATCTAGGAAATTCCTCCATCCATGATGTTTGAAAAAAATGCATGTAAAGATCATGAAGTACATTTCATAGTATATGCAAATACCAAATCATTGTGTTGTATGCCCGAAGCTAATATAATGTTATATATATCAATGATATCTTAATTATCTTTAAAAAGAATGCAAACTATTTGGGCTTCCCCTTTGGTTGCAGGACTGTATTTCTGTGGTCCCAATATTGCTCTGAGACTGTCATAGGGGTGATGGTTTTATATGTTTGGAGTGAATTACACTAATGAACCATATGGAGATACATTTGTATACATATAAAGCAATGCAATATGGTGGTTCAGAACATGAACTTTTGAGCTGGCTGAACTTCTGTCCGAATTCCAGCTGACTTTCCAGTTGAGCTTGTTTCTAAACATCTTTGAGTGCCAGTTTCATCATCTATAAAGAATAGAGATAGCAGAGCTTCCGTCATCAGGTTGTTGTGGGGATTAAAGGAGATAACCCATTTGCAGAGCACATAAGAGAGCATCTGGCATGCAGGGCATCATCATTGGTCATCAAAGCAACCCTTTCCAATGATGCCTTGTGAAAATAATTATTGCTCAAGGAACTCTTCAAACCTGCTGAGTCTCTCAGAGAGGCCTCTAAGACTTAGTATTCAAGTTGTGGTCAGAACAGCAAAGATCATCTTCAGGTTCAGGGTTCCTGCAGGATGCTCGTCAGTAGATGGGTATGGTTAGAGGGATCTAGATTTACCTACCCTTTATGTTAGAACAGAAACTAGCAAGGGTCAACCCTTGTAGCTTTGCAAGAGTATGCAATTCAACCTAGATGAAAGGCAGAGGTTCCATGCAACACTACTAAACCAGAAAATGTGCTGTACCTGAGATAACCCGTGTGTGTGTGTGTGTGTGTGTGTGTGTGTGTGTGTGTGTGTGTGTGT
>ML661338.1:24792199-25021310 GCA_007570785.1 Antilocapra americana | reverse complement strand
TGTGTGTGTGTGTGTGTGTGTGTGTGTGTGTGTGTGTGTGTGTGTGTCGGGGGATGGGAAAAAGAGTTAGATACAGAAAAAAGGATCTTGGTGTTCGTACCTCTGATGCAATTTTCCTAGAAGTCTTAGAGACAGGCCCCAAAGTGGAAGCAAGCCTGTCCTTAACTATGCACACGTGCCTTAAACCAAAAGTGATTTAAAGGATGGTGCAGAGGCCACCATAAACTAGAGGGTGTGCAAAGGAAGTGTTTTCCAGAGGCTGAAGTCCTCTTCCCCAAGGCTGTCTGTACAGAGAGGTCATGGGTCACCCTGGACTGACTGACCAGGCCTGGTGTCTGGCTGCCTGTGCTGACTTCATCTTTGACCTGGAAAAAGCAACGTTTCCTCTTCAAGCCTCTGTGCCTTCTGCCCAGTGAGCTGGTTGGACCCTGCGAGCTTTCGGGCAGTGCAGAGTTTCTTAGGCCAGGTGACTCCTCACTGCGTGATGACCCCATAGCTCAAGCAGGTGAAGGTAATCTACAGCCGTTGTTGTTTAGTTGTGAAATCATGTCCAATTCTTTGTGACCCCATGAACTGAAGCCAGCCAGGCTCCTCTGTCCATGGGATTCTCCAGGCAAGCATACTGGCGTAGGTTGACATTTCCTCCTCCAAGGGATCTTTCCAACTCAGGGATCAAACCCTTGTCTCCTGCATTGGCAGGCAGATTCCTTACCAAGGAGCCACCAGGGGCGGTGCTGAGCTTCAGTAGGTCAGGTGCATCCTCGCTACTTGATGACTCTGCGTGGTTGGAGCAGGTGAGGGTCATCCACAGCCAACCTGCAGGCTTTCCTTGGTGGATCTGAACTCACACACTCGCTAGTCCATAGCCGAAGCTGCAGCTCTCAAAGGCATCAGGCTCAGGAGGAGAGGTTTGTCCTTTGTATTTTTTTTAAAAAAAAGAACAATGGTTAGGCAACACTTGACCTTTGGAGACTTGAAGTCAGTGATTAACTTGGGTTCCTTGGAAGTCGTTTGCAGCGTTGACTTAAAGGGCAGAAGTGGGCGGGCAGCTGAGGCCAGGGCTATGGGTGATCCCAAGTGTGGCGTCTTGCTCCAGAGTGCAGGGCCCTGACTTGTCTTGGATGTGGTCAGGCCCACGGGACATGCAGGGAACAGAACTGGAGCCCAGAGCCCTGAGTGCTTCAGCTGCCTGTGGAGTGGGGCCCAGGCACACATAATCCTGGTTATCTCTTGTTGTGGTACAATCCACTCCACACTTAGTGGCTTAAGAGAGCAATCACTTTATTGTTTATGATTCTTCAGGCCAGGAATTTGGGCAGAATTGAGCTGGGCAGTTTTCTGCTCCACGTGGCATTGACTTGGATCTTTCAGTAAGACGTACTGTTCTTGGCTGGGCTGGTCTAGGAAGGGTTCCCTCTGGTGTCAAGACCTTGGCAGGGCAGAGCTGCAAGGCTGGGCTCAGCGGGGGCCCTGGAGTGCTGTCTTAGCTCTCTTCCTCCATGATAGTTCCAGGCTTCTCCCTCTCCACCTGGTCTCCCCATGTGGTCCATTGAGCAGGGTCACCAGGTTTCTGATGTGACAGCTCTGGGCTCCTGAGAGACAGAAAGAGTTGGGATGGGGAGAAGAGAAAATTTCTAATCCTCCTAAAGATTGGGACCAAAACTGACCCAGTGGTGGTGACCTAAATGGGAAAGAAATCTCAAAAGAATGGATATAATTATACATGTAACTGATTCACTTTGCTGTACAGCAGAAACTAACACAACATTGTAAAGCAACTATACTCCAATAATTTTTAAATGTTAGTATCAATATATGATGATTATATTGGAATTGTATTATTGGAGAATGTTTTAACTGCTTACTGATATGTTAATATGTAGTTTCTTATATTGATTCTATCTCTAACAAATTTTGCAAATCTTTCGTATTTCTGAGAGTCTTTTATATATGTACGTATTATTTTGGATTTTCCTATGAAAAAAATTATTTACATTTATGTCTTCCTTTCAGGAAAAAAAAAAAAGAGCTGGCACATTGCCATTTCTGCCATGTTCCATTGAGCAGTCCCAGAACTGCTCAAATTCAAAGGGATGGAGGGGTAGACTTTGCCTGTCAATAGAGAAGTAACATGTGTGCCAGGAAGGGAAGGAATTGAAGGTGGCTGTCTTTGGAAAAGAAGCTACTACAAGGTCTGTTTGGCACATTTGGGAATAGTTGGATCCTGGGGTCACATCAGGGGTAATGATGCCCAGAGGGCCTCTGTGGTTGTCAGCATAACTGCCCCTCAAGATCAAACCTCCTTCTGATTCCAGGAGTGGGATGTAATGACTGCCATTTGCTTCGTATGTCCAGGCCATCCCGACTCAGTTATCTGGACACGTCCAGCCAGGGTTTACCCCATTCCCTCTCAGGGAGGGAGAAATGGTTCTTATCAGGAGTGCTAACTCTGATTGATTACTGGTGCTTCCTGGAACACAGGCTCCTCTCTCCATGGGATCCTCCCAGCAAGAACACTGAAGTGGGTTACCATGCCCTCCTCCAGGGGATGTTTCTGACCCAGGGATCAAACCCACGTCTCTTCTGTCTCCTGCATTGGCCGGTGTGTTCTTTACTATTAGTGCCACCTGGGAAGGCCCTCCTCCTCAGTGGTCACCTGCAACTTTCTTGGCCTTTGAGGCCTGCCTCTTCCAAGCTTTGCTGGACCTCCTTAGTTCCTAGATTTCTATAAACTTAGGCTGACCTTGCAGTACCATTAGATAACACCGTGTGTTGTTAATTACTTTTTCATCTGCATACTAATGATTCCTAATTAGGCTATTAGATAACTGAAGTTGAGGTCTGGTTTTTATATGTCTTGGTATCCTTTCTTATAGCTCCCAAGAAGTAAGCTGGCATTTCTCCTGATGGTAGTGACTGAGATGAGCATCAGGAGATAATTTGAATATACTGCGTCTATATTTCCTTGTGAACAGGCTTTCAGCAGTGGGAATGGGTTAATGCCCACAGGCTCAGCTCTGGATTTTTCCAGGAGAGTATGTCTGGTTTGGAAACAAGGGTATTTGGCAGTGGCGAGAGCAGAGTTGTCGGTCACACCCTCCCCCCCCCCCACCCCCAGGTGCTAGCTCAGGCTGAGATCGTTGGGCAGCTGTGCTTCTGCACAAGTAATTCCTGATGACATGTCCACAGCTTCCACATGTATCTAAGCCCCCTTGGTCCTTATTATTGCCTGTTGTTTGAATTATCAGTCGGAAAACTTAAGTCCTTATTCTGGTAGGTGAATGGGGAGTGGGGTGGAGTGTCAAGACTTCAGAGAAGGGAATAGTGAGAGGAGCTTTTGGGAGTCTTGTGGGAATGAAAGGGGGTGGTTAAGCCTCCCTGTTTTTCAACCTTATGCCTCCCAAGAAAAGACTTTTTTCCTTCTCATCTCTGGAGGGTTAGTACTTATCAGGTGCTTATGCTTCTGTATCTGGAGCTCAAAACTGAGAAAGTGGATTTGGCAGAATTCCTTTGAGTTTGTGTGTTGCTGTCTGGATTCATCTGTGAACATAAAAATCCCTAATGAAGAAGCAGACATCATAATTTATGTTACTTTATTTCTAATAAATTATATAATTCTTTAGAACCTGGGTTGATCCATGGGTGGGTAGAGTGAGGAGGAAAAAGCCAATATCCAATTTTGAGCAGGGCTCTTAGACACCTGTTTCCTGTCTGTTCCTCTCAGGTCTCAAGTAGAGAGGACTTGTTAGCATTTATTTGAAATGAGATTTGCCCTTCCCTGGAGATAAACTCACACCCAGCTGGCATCCCTGAGAAGGGTCATAGGTCTGCAGAGGCCCCATAGGTAAATCACACTTCTTCCTGGTCCAGTGATTCTGTGGTCCCCAGCATCCCCACTGAGTCACCTTATGTACATCCGGGAACCACAAATAATCAGGATAGGTCTTATGATTATTAAGATACGGAGGCAGTTCATGTTATTCATAATATATTGAAAGGAGGGTGAGGTCTTTAAGTATATTCTGAATCATCAAAGTAAGACAAAATTATGTGCAGCCCAGCCATCATGTGGCATGAATTTCATTTTATTGTCTTTTTGATAACTGGTCATATAAATATTGTTTATTGGAAGAGCCACCCAGAGAATGCGATTTGCTGGTTGCTGGGAACATCAGCAGTGACAGCTATAATTTGCCGAGGGTTTGCTTGATACCAGATGTTCTGCTACATGTTTCATGGACCCATGATCTCATGTCATCTCCTTGGATTAATGGGAGCTTCTGCTTGTGTCATTAAATAAACATCATGAAAGGGATGCTTGCTTTGTCTCCTTGCTTTGTTGGTTTGCCATGGCTTGGATAAAGTCATTCCTGGAGAGCAAGGGTCTTGGGTTTGATGCAGAAAGTGTTAATGGGATTTCTCTGTGTCCTCCCAGCCTGTGCAAGGCTCTGCAGAGGTTATGGTGAAAAAGCATTCTTCTGCTTTCCTTGCTTTTCATTCTTGTCCCAAATCCCAACCTTACATCTGACTGGAGACTGCCTGGATTTGGCCCATCTCTGTCCCAAAGCTAGTTTTCCCTCTCACTTCCCTACAATTTTAACATGATAATGGATAGAACTAACACCTCTTTTCTCTTTTGAAGAAGATGTACTTTGCCCTGCTTGGAAAGAATCAGTTGTTAATTTACAGTTACTGAATTCACATTTAGCCATCTGTTTAAAAATGTACCCGAGATTTGGTTTACTCATGCATGGTAAGACATGCAGACACAGAAATGACTGTTGTGGTGGGAATTTAAATGCACAGATCCCTGGAAACAGAAGGCAGTCCACTCCTCAAGGAGCCACAAGGGGAAGCACCAGGGTTTGTCAGGAGGCAGAAAGAGAGTGAAGGGGAAGTGTGGGTAAATCCTTTACTGTGCTGTTTGTGGAAAGGATTGTGTGAGGCAGTGTAAGTAGGCTTAGGATTGGCTAAGTTGAATTATTTCAGCGGGTACTATGCTTTAGGGAATGCTCAAAGTTATTTGGTACAACTGGAGTGATTAGGTTCCTGGGTGATTTGAGCAGGGTTATGTGTGAGCTTGAAAAAGTAGATAATTGGGAGGTATGGGTTCTAGATTGGTTGATTTGCATATGAACAGTGTGCTCCAAGGTAGGTGGTTTGCTTTCTCTAGGAACTGGCCAGTTTTGGGAGCTGGTGGGGTGGTATCTCCCAAGCCATCAAGCCCTCAGATGCCAGAGCCTCAAGAATACAGAAAATAAGAAAGTATGTTCAATATGCCATTCTTCAAAATATTTACCCAAAGAGACAATGAACACATATTGAGTGCCAGCTGCATGTCTGGCCTTGGCAGTTCTGGAGCTAGCTCTGTGCTTGGTCCAGTCCTGGATGCATTTATGTTATTACATAAATGCTGAGTGCATGTGCCAGACTCCAGCCTGGAGTGTGGATAAGTGCCTGAAATGCTGTCTCTACAGTGTCATAGACATTATAGTTTCCTATGCTAAAATGCTGTCTCTAACCTCAAGAAGTATCCAGCTTAGTTGGAGCAGGGGACACATGCTTATTATAGCATGATATTTGCCATAATAAAAGTTACCATCATCTCCAGAACGTCTCCTTAGAGTCCCTGATACCAGAGAATGACTTTGTGGTCCATTTGGCCATAAGGCCAAACCCGAGTGACCCGGCCTCCTCCCTGTCCCTACCTCCCCATCCCTTTACCCTCCAGCCGTCAGGTTCTGTCCACTCTTTCCTCTAAAGCTATCATCCAGCCTGGCCCTCCTCTCCCGTCCCTACAAAGAGAGACACTGTGTGGCTTCACTGAAACAAAACCACTGCCTCCCAACTTCCCCACCCACCCCTCCAAGAGGCCTGGTCTGTGGAGGAGGGGGGCCTGGCTGGTTAGGAGGGGCCTCCCCCCTCACCAGGGCCCTATCTTTCCAGAGGCTCCCTTTTAAAATGCTCTGTTTACCCCAGAAACCACTGTTTCTGGCAGAGGCCTGGAGCCAGCCCCATGCCAGAGACACCATTTTGAGGTAGACGGTTTGTCCCAGGCCCCTCTCGCCTCCCCTTTGTGTGTCTCTCCTGGTCCTCAGTCTGCGTGCCCCTGGGCCTCCCAGAGGGGCCTGATGCCACTGACCACGCAACTCAGTCACGATCCTGGAATTTAAAGGTCACTCCTCTCCAGGGTATTTGTGCCACCACGAAAGTGCACAGGAAGGAGGGCACGCTGTGTACAAGGAGAGGGTGGCTCTCTAATGGGCTGTGAGTCAGGAGTCTGGTGAGTCACGCGGGACGGTGAGTGCAAGCCAAGGCTCAGTGGGGATGGTTCCTGCGCTTTCCCGGTTAGGGGTGCACATAGCCTTTGAGGCAGGAGCAGGGCCTGGGCCAGGAGCCCAGGGCAGCTCCCACGGGGCGTCTGTGGCTCCAGTTTGTATGTTCACTAGGGCTGTCGTACCAAGATGTCACAGACTGGGGGCTTCCACAACAGAAATGTATGTGCTCACACTTCTGGAGGCTGGTAATTCAAGATCAGCACATTGGTGGGTTTGGCCTCTCCTGAGGCCGCTCTCTCTTTGAATCCTCAGATGGTCTTTTTTCTGCATGCCCCGGTGGCTCCCTTTCTGGTATGTCCAAATTTTGTCTTCTTATGAGGACGTGAAGCACTCTGATGGCCTCGTTTTAACTAAATCATCTCTTGAAAGGCCTTGTCTCCACATTCAGTGGCATTCTGAGGTACTGGGGGCTAGGGCTTCATCATACGAATTTGGGAAGGACGCAGTTCAGCCTGGAACAGAAGGAGAGAGCCCTGGCAGGTTCTTCGACCCGCAGTTCTCAAAAATGTTCAGGAGGCCAAGACTTTGTGAGTCCATTCAATACTGCAGTCCATTCAATACTGTGTTGACTCAATGGATTCCGTTATGTGAACTCAGAATACCTTTATTAGCAGGAAAGAGGATGCTGTGTTAATTATGCCATCTAAAGTCCCAGTGAAAAAACTGGCCATGAGGAGGAGCAAAATTGTTGAACTAAGCAGACCAGCAGTGTCGAGTTTTTGCTGCATCATTTGCTTACTTACTCAATTATTTTTTTCATCCACTGTCCTTGCTGACAAAGCAATAACAGGTGCAAGAGTTTGAAAACATTCTGAATGAAAACTTGAAACTGACAAAATCCCGTGTCCTAAATAAATTTCCTATATGTAATTGGAAAAACTTGCTATTTTTCAGTGTTAGCAATGGAAACCACCAATATGCCATAGGAGCCTAGTTTGAGAATCACTATGGAAAGCAACATTCCTGTGTGTCTTCTCTAATTAACAGAAGACTTACAGATGAGTAACACTCTTCAGTGATCACTGAAAGAATGGGAATTTGAGAGGCTAATCATTTGCTGTCTGACTTCTCCAACTATTTCTTCATTTATTCACCACAATTGATCTGGCACCTTCAGTAATGCTTACATCAATATTCTGGTAGGTGGATGGCGGATATAAATAATGCATTACTAGACAGGAGTCACAGAGAAATGAATCTATTCCAGCCCTGCCTTGAGGACCTCAGTTATCAATTAACAAGCAGCAGAAGCCACTCTACCTGATTTAAGCAGAGAAGTCATTTATTAAAGACACTCCAGCAGAGGCAGAGTTAGCTTGGAAGCAAAGCAGCCCACCTGGGCAATGCAGTGCTGCAGTGGAGGCCCTCCTGTCCCTGTTGATGGGTGGGCACTGATGGTTGGCACTGAGCACAAGACACTGCTTTAGGACTTTCTGCCATTGGTGTCTCTGAAGTTGGATGTCTGCAGCCACATTTGCCAAAGTGGCTTCTGCAAGGCAGCCAATGCTTCTTGCCTCTTACATCCAATTGGCAGAGCCTAGGTCACGTGCCTGTATCATCACTGGTAAGGGAAACTGGGAAAACACGTTTCTTACTTCTCCCTTTAAGATTTATAAAATCATGCAATGGGAAATTCTGTACACATAGGAAAGATGTCAAAAAGCCCCGGGTAGACAAAAAGCAGGCCTCCCTGTGGCTCAGATGGTAAAGAATCTGCCTGCAGTGCAGGAGACCTGAATTTGATTCCTGGGTTGAGAAGATCTCCTGGAGAAGGGAATGGCAATCCACTCCAGTATTCTTGCCTGGAGAATCCCATGGACAGAGGAGCCTGGTGGGCTACAATCAGATACTCAGTTGCAAAGAGTCAGATACAACTGAATGACTAACACTTTCTCTTGTTTCACTTTCAAACAAAAAGTGTGACACGTGTCCCCTCCAAGCTCCCCATAGAATGGAGGAAACAGATATATGTTCAAAAATTAGTGGGATAAGAGCTATAGTCAAGATATCTTATGGTATGATGGAAATCAGGAAAAAAGTTGTTAATAGCCTGGAATGGTCATGGAAGACTTCCTGGAGGAGGTGATTGATGACTGAGCTTATCTTGATGGGATGAAGCAAAAGGGGGTCAGCTTGGAGCCAAGTAAGAAAAAGATGCTTCCTCTCTGACTTTAAACATACCTCCACAGTGAGTGTGTCACATTTCAAAAATAAGAACTGATGAAGCAGGAAGAAAAGGCAGATTGGAATCTGAATGCATTAGTGACGGTCTCTTGTGAGGGCTGGCTGGAAAGCGCTCAGGGCATCCTGCATAGGGCTGTCTGCCGAATCGACTTGGCTTGCGTCCTTTCCCTTCCCAACTCCGCTCCCTTCATATGTCCTAATAGGTTATGGCTTCCAGGAGGAAATATGCTGTGCATTTTCAAAGAGGCATTTTGGAAACACAAAGCCTGACATCAAAGAAGTAACTTGTTCTTTCTAAGGAAACAAAAAGAAAATGTTGCTATAAAAAATAAGAAAGAAAGTCTAAAGTAGAAAGTATAAGTCCTTTGATTAGTGTATTTATTTATTTATATATTACCTCTCAGAAAATGTCCAGTGCAATTAAATTACACCTGCTTTGTAATTTTTTCCCACTTTCCATATCTTAGATTTCTTAAAAAGTGAGTCAGTAGCAATGCCTTAATGTTACATTTGGTCATAAGTATTTAATAATAATGAGGCTAAGAATGAGGATATTTTTACGACCACAGTTTGGTTTAGAGAGTTGGAATACAGGCCCTCCTTCCCCTAAATCTGTTTCTCTTCTGCATTTTCCCTCTCAGTAAATGGCATCACTTACCAATGGCCTTGGTGCCAAAACCTAGCACTTGGTTTCCTTCCTGCTTCCCTCACCCCATGCCCTTCCATCAGCATGTCCTGTTGCCTCTGCCTCCATATTCATCTTGGATTGTCCACTTCTGCTGTGCACTGTCACCAGCCCTAAACAAGGCACCTCCATCTCCTGCTTGCCCATGGTGGACCCTGGCTGGCTGCATACCATGCCCCACACCTTCCTGCTCTTGCCTCTCTAAGGGGTGAGTTTCTTCTAATCTTTTAGGTCTCAACTTAAATGGCACTTCCTCCAAGGGCATTTCCCTGATCTTTTGTATTTTCTGGCACTTGCCATAATCATAATTTTTTGTTTGTTTGTTTATTTACTTATCCTCGCTCCCTCCTCCTAGAATTTATGTTCTCAGGACATGGGGAACTTACCTGCCTTGTCATCTCTGTATCTGTAGCACATGGCCCTGTGTGCTCAGTCAATGTTTCATGAAGGAATAAGCAATCCAGAGCTTTCATACCCTCTGCCAGAACACTTCCTGGCCTGTCTTTTAGGAGTGCTCTCCTCCTGGGAGGTTATCATCAGTCTCAGGCCCCTTATAGGCTGCCCAGCCTTGCCCCCAACCCCTGACCTGTACCAGATGCTGGAGGCTTCACCAGCTTGTGCTCCGACCCCATGCTTAGCTATGGCAGCCAAATAGGGTGACCCACATTCCATCTTCCCTCTGCTTAGAGACCAGCCCATCTCACAGGTCTCCACTCCCTGCTAATGAGTGGTAGGTAGGCAATAAATCAAGCAGCTACAGGCTTCTCCTTGGTATGTACAGATGGGAAAGAGTGCTGGACTCAGAGATAGAAGTTCAGCTTTGGAGGACTCCCTCACCCACATAAAACTGCAAAACTGTCTCTCAAACTTCTCTCCTCAGCTACAGAATGAGAGCTGAGGTCCCTGCTCTAGACTCTTTCTTTCAGGCCATCAAGGTGATATCTGCGCCTTCCTTTGCCACCCCCAGTGTGAAAGAGTAGAGTTCACCCAGCATCGTTCAGTCACTAAGTCACATCTGACTCTTTGCCATCTCATGGACTGTAGCAAGTCAGGCTTCCCTGTTCTTCATCATCTCCTGGAATTTGTTCAAACTCATGTCCATTGAGTCGGTGATGCCATCCAACCATCTCATCCTTGGTCACCCCCTTCTCCTTTTGCCTTCAATCTTGCCCAGCATCTCAGTCTTTTCCAGTGAGTTGGCTTTTCACATCAGGTGGCCAAAGTATTGGAGCTTCAGCATCAGTCCTTCCAATGAATAGAATGGTAGGTGTCATTAAGGACGAGAAGGGTTGACTTGGAGAAAGGAGAATCAGATCAAAAAAAGTTGACTGCACACAATTTCTGTGCCTTCAGTATATCAGGTGGACCCCTTAAATCACAGTGTGCAAGGCAGGCATGGGACTGAACCTGGGGGTGACGATCCCATATAAGGCTTTGCTCTGCGGCTTCTGCTGTGGTCCAGAATGACAAAAATATCACCATTCAGATACTAAAGAACCGAGTGAGTACTTCCTTGTGAAGAATAGGCATTGACCTTGACAGTCAATAGATTTGACTGGGGCTATATTTCTTAATTTTGGTGAGATGTCGTTTGGGCCCTTCTCAAGTGAGATTGATTAAAATCCTTCTTTCCTCCAATACTGTTTCCTGCCGTAAATATGCAAGGCTGCACTCCATGAAGCTGGGCTCCTGCTCCAAGATCAACCAGGAAATGGTTTCTGACTACCTCTGGGCAGGTGTTACAGCTACAGGGAAATCTGAGATTCCCTCTCTGCCCCAAGGCAGGGTTTTCTCAACCTCAGTGGCTTACTGTGTGTGTGGTGGGGCAGGGCGGGGAGTAGTATTCTTAATAGGGAGAGGGAACTGTGCTGGGCCTTGTAGGACTCTCAGCAGCACCCTCTGGCCTCTATTCACTCGATGCCCGTAGCAATACACACACACATCCTCACTGTAACAACCAAGTATGTCTCCAGATGTTGCTAAAGGCCCTCAGGGCCCCCTTCTTTAAGAGCCACTGCTCAGAGGTAAGTAATTGTCCAACAAATGGGATAGACACAGTGAATTTTGAGGAGGAATGTATTTTTAAAAAAATATTTATTTGGTTGCGTTGGATCTTAGTTGCGTCACGTGGAGTCCCCATTGTGTCATGTGGGATTTCTCGTCGTGGTACATGGACTCTCTCGTGGGGGCACACAGGCTCAGTGGGTGCAGTGCGTGGGCTTAGTTGCTTCAAGGCGTATGGGATTTTAATTCCCCAACGAGGGATCAAACCCTCATCTCTTGGGTTGGAAAGTGGATTCTTAACCACTGGACCACCAGGGAAGTCCCAAGGAGGAACGTACCAAAAGCTGAATACAGAACACAAATGTGCTTATACGTGTCACCTGACTGGGCATTAAAGGGCCCTTGTGTGGGGTGCTTCCTGGCAAGTGCTATGGCGGTGGGGAGAGGATGCTGGTTGACCATACCTCGTACAATACTGCTTATATTATAGCTTCTATCTAGCTTAGGAAAATTTAGAGATTTTTGCATTCTTCTTGATTGCAAAGATGATGCCTTAACAAGTTCAAGGTCTATGAAATTAAATTTATAAAATAATTTATAAGATGGTTAGGACTTCCCTGGTGGCTCAGATGGTAAAGGATCTGGCTGCAATGCAGGAATCCTGAGTTCGATCCCTGGGTTGAGAAGATCCCCTGAAGGAACGCATGGCAACCCACTCCAGCATTCTTGCCTGGAGGATCCCCGTGGGCTACAATCCATGGGGTCACAAAGAATCAGACATGGTTAATAAAAATGTTGGGAAGATTAGCTTAGATAGTCCATGTTTCATACTCAGTCTCCAATTGATAGCTATTCTAATGTATTATTGGCTTATTTCTCTGTCATGTGCTATTTATATCATAGCTATCATACAGTGCGTATCTTTCATGTCCTATTAACTTTACTTCTTGTTGGATACTTGCAACCACCGTGCAAAATAGGCAGCAGGATACCCATATTACAGATGGAAAAAGTGAGGCTTGGAAAGGTTTAGTATCTTGTCAGGGTCATATAGCATATGCAGCATGAGGATGTTACTCAAATTCAGATTGTTCCTCTTTTAAAGCCTGTGTTTTCCACTGGAAGGAATGTCAGGTTAAGGTTTCTCTCCCCAGTTGTTTTTATCCATGTGCCAATTTAAGAATAATTTCTTTTCACCTGAGAGTTATTTTTGCAAAATGATTATATCTGTTTTCAATATATGTGGCATCTCCCTTCAAAGTGATTATACATTCTAAGAGGACAGAGTGCATCTTGTGACTCTTTCTCTCTCAAGTGTCATACACAGAGTTAATGATTAATAAATATTTGCTCTGCAATTCTTCTTCATTCCTAGGTACCTCTAGCAAGATCTCCTCGAGGAGGAGTAAAAACTCTTCCTTCTTCTTAAGGAATGGAAATTCTCTCTTACAAGTTAGCATTGGAGATGAATGATTTCTTGTTCGCCCTCTAATTTTAGACACCATGAGGAGCAGCTGTTTTGGCAAGACACTTGAATTGTATTGTCACTCATGTCAGTTGCTCTTTCTGCAGGACCTAACTGTGGTACCTGTGGGGATGTAGGGGTGGCCATGTGATTCCAATGCAAGGGCATCTCTGTTCAGCTGGACCACAGGCAAGGGTTGCTCCCACTATGATAAGGAGGACAGTTCAGCTAAGAAAGAAATTCCTCCAGGAAGTCAAGCCACCAATAAGGGTGTGTGTGTACATACGTATGTACGTACGTACAGGAGTTGGGGTCAGGGTGGGGGAGAAATCTCTACCTCATAAATGGCTGAGTGGTCATCCTATACAACAGACCTCAGGGATCAGTGTTTTCAGGAGTATCTTGAAATGGGTTTCAAGATGAGAAAGTCACCAACCCTATCATGGGAAGGACCATGAAATTCTTTACATTTTATACCATTTTAAAACCTGAGGATCCGTTGGTTATCTGGGTTATGTTGATGCATTCTTGGTTCTAGAAAGCTAAAGAGGGTTTGATTAAAGGGACAGTGGGGTGGGTGTTTGGGTGATGATTCTTCTGACCCAGCCATTTCTTGGCTAAATGAGGTAGTTGGTTTTGAGGCCTTCAACACTGTTGTGTCTTGTTGAAGGTATGTGAACCATGATTGGACTAGAAGGGATTCCTTTGCTTTATTTGGCATTTAGGGGAACTCCTTCCTCTAACCTCTGTTTCCACTCCCTCACAGGGTGTTTTCAGGCTGAAAATGCTTGCCATTTTGATCCACAAGTAGTTGATTTACATCTCCTTCTTCTGTTTCTACCTGGGGGTTGGGTGTTAGAGGCTACAGAGCCTTCTCAGGGTGGCTGGTGTTTTTGTTCATGATGTTGTCCTTTTACTTAAAAATTTCCAAATTCAGGAAATGACTAGGGGAGGGGGCATACCCAGTTAGGAGGCCTAGAATGATAGGGCCCCCCCCATTTGCCAGACAACCTGGGAGCTCAGAGCGGCATGGAGCCTGCTCACTCAACATTGGCTTTATTTTTTTATTAAGGTAAAATTCATGTAAGATTACAATTCAGTGGCATTTAGTAAATTCATAAAGTTGTGCCCCTGTCACCTCCTTCTAGTTCAGAAACATCACCATCATCTCCCCAAAGGGAATTCTGTACCCATTGGTCATTTCCCATTCACCCCACCTGGAGCCCCTGGAAACCACTAATCTGCTCTGTCTATAGATTTATCTCTTCTGGGTGTTTCATGTAAATGGAATCATACAATTTGTAGCTTTTTGTATCTGGCTTCTTCCATGTAGCATAATGTTTTTGAGGTTCATCTGTGTTGCAGCATATTTTGGAGCTTCAGCCCTACTGAGTAATATGCCACTGCATGGGTATACCACATTTTGTTGATCTGTTCATCTGTCGTGGGACATCTGGGTCGTCTCTGCCTTTTGGCTGTGGTGAATCGTGCTCCTATGAACACTCGTGTACAAGTATTTGTTTGAATACCTGGGTCCAGTTCTTTGGGGGTATATATCAATCCTTAGGAGTGGAATTATTCAGCTACATGGTAATTCCATGCTTAATTTTTTTGAGAAATTAGCATTGGTTTTGATGGTCTAGCCCCATATCTGCTCTTAGGACCATTAAAAGGCATTTGGGCTTTCCAGATAGCTCAGACAGTTAGCAGGAGACCTGGGTTTTATCCCTGAGTCGGGAAGATGCCCTGGAGAAGGAAATAGCAACCCACTCCAGTATTCTCGCCTGGGAAATCCTGGACAGAGGAGCCTGGTGGGCTGCAGTCCATGGGGTCACAAAGAGTTGGACACAGCTGAGCGACCACCACACACACACACACACACACACACACACACACACACACACAAAGCCTTTACTAGAATCATGAAATCAGAGCTTTAGAAAGAGCTCTAAAGATTGTTTAATCCCTCGTCTCACCATGCCAGGAAGTCTGTGTATAATAAACTTTACAGGAGCTCCTCCATCCTCTGCTGGCATAATTCTAGGGCCGAGGGGCACTCCACTTCTCAAGGGTGGCCAGTGTCGCCTGTTGGTTTGCTGTAGTTCTGCCTGTAGAGAAGTTTTCATCTGGAATCCATAAACTCTTGGGGTTTATCCACAGATGAGCTTCAACACTGAGAGGTGGGGAGAGAGTTTCCAACTGTCGTCATTCTTTAAGGAGTTCCTGTGTCCCTGCTCTGGAGTCACCCAGCAATGCTATGCCTCTCGTCTGCCCACAGACCTTCAAGGTTTACTGGCAGGATGCTGCTTGGTTGACAGCTGCCCTCTGCTCACCTCTGCCATCCAGATGCAAAGTGAAGCAAAGGGTCTTGCCGAACGCCTGGCTGTGAGAGGACAGAGCCCAGGCTGGAAGACTCTGCAGGAGTGGGAGGCCAAGGTGCATGGCGAGCCCCTCTCATGGGCCCCCCTGCCGGCGACCTTGGCCACCTGTGGTTTTACTGCAGATGCCGAAAGAATTCACTATCAAAGAGACTGTTTCATTTGGAGACAAGGCCATTTCTGAAAAAGCTGAGAAAGTCCTTGAAAGTTGCACAGCTTCTGATGTTGGCAGAGTGGGGAAAATGTCCTAATCAGCTCTTTTTAAAAAAATAAACTTTACTACAATATAATACACAGATGGAGAAGTGCACAATCATAAAAGCACATTCCATAGTCTGCTGTTTCCATGAAGTGCAACATCAGGCAAACCATACCTGCGGTGTTAGAAGCACGAGAGTGGTTACCTTTAGGAAGGCAGCCTGGGGGCTGTCCTGAGGAACTGAGTGTGTTCCGACTCTTGACTAGAAAGAACACTTTGTGATTTAGCAGAATCTAAAGTAGTATCGTGTATGTACCACATTGAGAACAGACAAAGCCTGGGGTGAATATGGTTCCAATTGGTGAGGCTCCTGTTCGGGGCCATTTTGGATTCTGTCCTTCTGGCATCCTTCCCCCCACCACCCTGCCCCAGCCCTCCCTTTGGAGGGTGCCCCTCCTCACTCAGCCCATGTGCTGCGGGTGGCCTGTCCCACCCTCTGGCTCCAGGAGCCAGCGCCTAACTGAGAGGCTGGTTCAGTGACGAGCACATGATCTAAGTCAGACAATGAGAGTCCATCCCAGGACCTTTGCCAGAACCACTGGGCAAGAGGCACAAGCTCTCAGCTGGAGGTTCTGAGCTGGCAGCACATGAGCTTCGGCTGCTGGTGACCGTCTTTGCTGCCACGTGCAGAGTGCCAGCTGGAAGTGAAGCCAGCCCAGAAGACAGAAAAATCAAGACTCCTGGTGAGTGTGTGTGTGGATCCAGTCTTGTTGAGAGCTATCTCCATTCCCCATGAACTTTTCATTTGTATGTGTTCATAAATTCCCTTTTCCTTCTATTCTTCAGGTTGAGTTTTTGTTCCTTGCCTCCAAGGATTCTATTGATGGAAACAGATTTGTTTCATGAGCACTCAGAACTATTAGATATACTTGTTCAAATTTGATTTCTATTGTAGCACTCAGTCTCTCTATAAGCTCCTGTGAGTGTAATGGCAGCTCCAAATTGTGAGGGGACTTTGGAAATAGCTGGTTGGATGGAGGGATGAGCTGAAGGGGATTCATGCCAGAATTGTGTTGGTACAGGTCACACAGTTTCAGACGGTGTGGGGAGCGCTTAGTGCTGTCACTGGGCACTGCTTCCTTCCATTCTCCTGGCTCTTGGCTCCTGATGACCTTCTCTATGTAGAGATGACAGAAGTAGAAGAGCTAAGTCCGCATAGCCAGATGGGGGCTTACCAGCCTGCTGGAGATGACCAAGAAAGGCCCAACAACGACCTCCCATTACCTATTTTATGTAAACTCTGTATTTTCAAATATCCCAAATTGTAGAGTACACAAAGGAATTCTAAGGTGGCAGTTTTAGAAATAAAATTTTTAAGGTGGTCTTATCTAGGGTGCAAAGGAATGCATTAAATCAGAATCATCTAAAATGGAAGTGGTTCTAACAGTTTTGCTATATCTTATGTTTTGCTATGCATTTTCAGCTGTATTTTTTTTCCTATAGATTTTCAGCTAGCTATCCACTGGATGGAAAATATTCTTCAATAAAGCACTGATGATTTATGATAACATCATAAGTAAAGTTGTCCACTCCAGTAAGTCCACTTACTGGAGTTTTTTTCAGTAAATATATTGGAAAATTTTTTGGAGATTTGCAAAGCAAAACAAAAGAAAACAATCTTATGAACCACATAGCCTAGAAATAACAAAAAATATTAAGAAAATGTTAGATATATCATGAATGCATAAAATATATGTAGATACTAGTCTTTCCTTACAAAGGCATAAGGTGAGTGATAGTTAATATAAATTAATAATGTATTAGTTTTCCTACTGTTTTATAACTTTGCTTTCAAAGAATTATATTACCATACAATATGCCTCTCTCCCCTAATTGAGGAACTATGTGTCAGCTTATTATCACAGATAAGCAGTTTAAAAAAAAAGGAATAGTGTTTCTAATATTGTATTATGAATATAATACTATATGCCATAAAATTTTTATATCAATTTATTCATTAGTATATAGGCTAGGCTACTGTGAAGCAATCACATAGATTATACTAGGCTACCATGAGGCAATCACATTGCTGTTTCTTGGTTATCAATACATGAATCATTATACCTGTAAAACAATAGGAATTTTCACATCATCCTTCCATTTTCGATGTCTAATATTAGTAATATGTGTAATATCAACAGTGTTTTATATAAGACAATATTAAGGTAGGTATGGACAAACAGATGACTTATCTGGCAAACAGATCACATGAACTCATGATATTGACAAATACGGTACTGTAAATGTGCTTTCTCTTCCTTAAGATGTCTTAATAATGTTTTCTTTTTTCTAGCTTATTTTATTATTAGATTACAGTATATAATACATATCACACACAAAATGTGTGTCAGTTGACTCTCTATGTTATCAGCAAGCCTTCCGGTCAAGTTTTTGGTGAGTCAAAAGCTACAGGCAGATTTTCAGCTGCACAGGTGGCTGGCACCCCCACCCCCATGTTGTTCAAGGATCAACCATACACAAAAGATTATCATTGAAATAGTGAACAGATTTCTTGCATTGGGCTTATCTTCCTGTCACTGCTTGTGTCGGCCTGGCAGTCCATCCAGGGTTAGCGGGCTCCTGGGTATTTCTTGGGGCCTATTGCAGAGCATGACTGTGAGGAACCCTTCAGTGAAACCTGACTTGACCTAATTTCATGCAGATTTTTCTTGCCCTGAATCTCCCAAGTCTACCAGCTGTCATGTAACCTTGATTCAACTTTGCGTTCAACCCTCTGACTCATTTGCTTACCCTGATGTGAACAACTACAATATAAGATTTTCACAAGGTCCACAGGTGAAAAAAAATTTTCAATCTTAAAATTGCTTATGAGGAGACAGCCACATACTGTCTCATCACTAGGAAATTTAGAGATGAGCCCCAGTTCCATCACTTTACTTTATCGCAAGGGGAGTGACTTGTGTAGTCAGTGGTAGGGTGAGGCTGGACCCAGGTCTCTGATGCTGCCCAACTCAAGGATGGGCATTGGGAGAAGCTGAGCTGTTTCATGGAACTTCAGGACAGCCTGCAGTCGTTGGAAGAGGTGGGGAGAGAATCAGAGGAATGTCCTGATGCAAGGGTAGAGTTCATGCAAACGTGCATCCTTTGCATGTCCTCATATCCTCTGAAAGCTGCTAAATGGGGACAGAAATAGCCATAGGTCATTTAATAATTTCATTTTAGCAGTTGTTGCAAATTTCTCTTCCTATTATGTGGCTTACAGGAGTGGTTCAAGTAATGCAAATGCAACTCTTCAGGTTTCATTTCTTTCCTTTCCCTTCCTCTGGTGGGGAGGCCAGCACACTGTGGTTTCCAGAAGTAAAATATGCCAGTAATTTATAGCTGGATAAAGCTGCTTTTGAACTATAGCATGACCTTCAGTATTAAAAATAACACTCACTGAGAGCATCTTACAGGACTGGTGTTCTGCTGCGTGCTTTATATGGTTTATTTTGTTTAATTTCACAAGACCCCCCCATGAGGCAGACATTACTATTGGCCCACTTTTCTGATGAGGAAACTGAGGCTCAGAGAGATTAAGTGATTTGCTCTAGGTCACACAGTTCTGCCATAAGTTTTATTCACTCTGGAAAACAGCAGACCTGAAGAAGAGCAATGAAAAGAAATGTTAGAGAGATTGATATCTGTGATATATTTAGATTATGGAACTTCCCCCAACTCCTGCCCCAGAATCATTTCAGAGAGCTGAGAAATAACAGTCCACATCACCATAGATGGGGTCTTCAACTTTAGTTTTTAAATTTATTTTTACTACTATATTTTAAATTTTTATTTCGTTTTTGGCTATACCCCACAGCACGTGGGGCTCTCAGTTCACTGAGCAAGGATCGAACCCATGCCCCTTGCAGCTCGGAGTCTCAGCCGTTGGGCTGCCCAGGAAATCCTAGGATCCTCAACTTTCACCTCCAACTTTCTCACATCCACACAGTCTGAGAACAGAAGTTCTTCACCTGCTCCAAGTGGAAATCTTGATGGTTCCCGGGAGGGACGTTGGAGCAGATGTGTGTCCACTGTGCCTTTAATGCTCGCTGGGGTGTGTGTGCAGGTTTGTCAGCCCAGGGAGCACAGCTGATCCCAGGCCAGCTTCTGAAGGCTGCAGGCAGATTCCTGGGGAGACAAGGACACTGTGGCCCTGCTTCTCATCACAGTCTTGTTCTACACGTTCTAAAAATATTCCTGACAAACAGCTAATGGGCATTTTGGCCACACGGCTCTTAAACCACCTCTGCCATTTCAAATGGAATGCTTTTCCTTCTGGCCTGTTCGTCTTGATTTATGTGATTGGGATAGATTCCACTGTTTCACAGAACTTCACTGGAGCCTCCTTACCAGAGAAAAACAATGAAGTGCACTTTTGCCTCCTTTAGCAAGTATTGCCTGTTCATTTACTAGTGAGAAATGAAGTGAAATGAAATAAGAGCTTCATGGGAGGAACAACTGTAGTTATTGCCTACATATTGTTCAGAGATACACAAGGGGAAGGACCCCCCCCCCCCATCTCTTCAGAAGAGCAGTTGTTTGTGAAGTGCAGGAAGACCAAGGGGCAAGGATCTTGTTTATTACATAATTTTAATGTAAATTGCTACAGTTTTTTGGAAAGCATGTTGACGATATGTATATAGAGATGCAAGGTGCATGCTCTGTCACCCTAGACTCCTTTCTTATAAATACATCTTGAAGGACTAATTGGAATTAGAGATAATTTTATATTCATCAGAGCATCTTTCATAGTGAAAAAAAAATCAACCATAACCTAAATTCCCAGGAATTCAAAGCTAGTAAAATAAATTATGGTGATCCATTTGTTATAGTACTGCACAGTTATTAAAACGTCAGTCTTTGAAGAATTACAATGATATGGTAAAATGTTTAAAATATAACAAGTGAAAACACAAGCTTAAAAATGAAATAGAGAGCATGACCTCAATTAAGCACAAAATACTACACATGTATGCACACATGGGCATGCACATACTTTGGAAAACAACTGAAGAAGGAATTCAAAATTGTACTTGTCTCTGATTGGTGAGATTGTGGGGACTTTATCTTCTTTATGTATTTCTTTATTTTCTCCACTTCGTTTGTAATGAAAATTGATTCAGTTAAGAGGCAGAATTTATTTTTTTAAGAAAAACTCTGAGAATTTTCTTGGAGTCTTGTACATAGGCATCCGTAGCTCAGTAGTGATTTCCAGTGGAGACCTGCAAGATCAGGACAGCTCTGAGCTTAGTCTGTTGTGATAAACAATGAGGTGGCCACAGGTAAAATAAAAGAGAAAGCTGAACCTGCAGTCAAAATACTGGAGTTCTTCCCCAAATGTCCCCCTCTTGCTAGCTGAGAGCTCGGGGAAAACCATCAGGTACTCCAGGTTTCTCTCGTGGCCTAGTCTCCTGGGAGAGCAGTGGGTACCCCAGTGCTGGTTCTCGCTGGGACCACGAAGCAGAGTGATGCCTGTACACGTGCTTTCCTGGCATTTGCTGTTGCTCATGATGCCCCCACCCAAGGCCTGTCTTAAAGATCTATGTATTTCTTTATTTGTGCCTGCTCTGGGTCTCCATTGCTTCACAAGGTCTTTCTCTAGTTGTGGTGAGTGGACTTCTCATTGCAATGGCTTCTCTTAGGCGAGCAGGCTTCGGTAGTTGTGGTGCATGAGCTTAGTTGCTCTGTGGCATGTGAAATCTTCCCAGACCAGGGATCAAACCCATGTCCCCTCCATTGGTAGGCGAATTCTCAACCACTAGAGCACCAAGAAAGTCCTCAAATATGTATGTATTAAATGCAAGGTTCATTGACCAGTAAATACTTCCTTATGACCTTGCCTGTGGACAGTTACATTTTCATAGGGAAAAGGGAACAGCCTGTAAATCAAAGGACAGCTCCCCCCAGCATGCTGCACTGACCAGCGTGGTGGAGCTCAGGCAGGGCCTGGCTTTGCTTATCAAGGGTCTGGATGTTGAGTCTCCAGGCCTTCTGCTTAAGAACAGGTGCGTCTGCAGGAAAGTTATCCACCCTCCCTGAGCCTTCAGGGATTTTCCACCAGAGATAATAATAATTCCTTCACAAGGTTAATGTGAAAAGTGACACCACGTGCATGAGATGAGCCTTGGCAAAGTGGAGAGCAGAGGTTGCCCACGGCAGGGTTGTGGCTGAAGCTCATGGCAGATGGTTTTGTTGGGTTTGCGGAGTGCCTATTTTTCATCCTTTAAGGATCAAATTTGTTGTCAATATTTTAAAATCAAGAGATTTCACATTTTTGTGTGAGTTTGTTTACTCCTCTGGGTCCCGGCTTTCTGGCAGGCACCCATCTGCCGGAGCTCAGTAGCGGCTGTTCGCTGTCAGGGCCCCAGGCCTCAGGATTCACCAGGCCCAGCACTTGCCGCCGCATCTCCTCGGTGAGACAGGCGAGTGGTGACGGAGGCTGGGGCCTTGGAGACAACTTTCTCCCTGAGTCTGCATTAGCATTTGCAGATTGTGTGACTAAATTTAGCCAAACTCATAAACTTGCAGAGCCGTAACTTGCCAGTCCCTCTCTCTGTTTCTTAATTGAAGTGGGATAATGTTTGTCTCTTCCAAGAGGATTGCACCAAGGCCTAAGGGAAAAGGTGGGTGGGAAATACTCAGAACATAGGTGTTTGATCAGATTTACCTGCTTGACCTCTGAAGGCATTTGACTTGTCAGCTTCTGCTAGAAGCTGTGAATCAAATGATACTGTTTCTATTACTTTATTATTATCTATCTATCTGCCTATCTCTCTGGTAATTTCTTTGCTATATGCTAATATACAAATTTAGTGGTGGTTGTGGTTTAGTCGCTAGGTTGTGTCCAACTCTTATGACCCTGTGGACTGTAACCCACCAGGCTCCTCTGTCCATGGGATTCTCCAGGCAAGAATACTGGAGTGGGTTGTCATTCCCTCCTCCAGGGGACCTTCCCGACCCGGCGATCGACCCCAGGGCTCTCGTATTGCTGGAGAATTCTTTACTGCTGAGCCTCCAGGGAAGCCCGTTTGGAAAGTCTTCCAAATATTCTTTTAGGCTACCCAGTCAGTTTTCCCCTCCAGAGGATGTTATCTGAATAACATGAGACTCCTTTTCCCCTTGGTGAGTTTGCCATCCGTCCATCGATCTTGACCTCTTGTGAGTCTGTATAGCATGTTTTCATACTTGATTTTATTCTTCTCATTGCTGCCTGTCTTTTCTTTTCAACTAGAGTATGAACTCTGTCATATTTTTCTGTTCCAATATCCTGCATGATACCTAACATTTTACAGATAGTAAATCACTCGTGGAATGAACAGCTGAAGTAACTGCTAGAAGGAGGTGTAAATGGCTCTTCTGAAGGCAGGCCCAGTGGTATCCATACAGGTTATTACAGCAAGTCTTTCATTACAGTGACATTACCTGCCCTTCATCCATCCCCAGCAACCACTCCTAAAAGGCACATTCTCCGTTGGACTCTCGGCCAGAGATACTGGTGTCTCAGATACTGAAGCAGTGGGGGAAGCTTCCTTTCTTTCTGTTCCTTCCGTTCTTCCCAAGGAAGAAAGAGAACAACCAGGTGTGCCTGATGCGTAGTTTGTGGTCCCAGACAATGACTTTGCATGCTGAGAGACTGGAAGGTAGACATGCAATCAGTATTTCCAGCTCAAGTAAGTGGCTCAGGTGACATCAAGTGTGTAGTTTTTCTGTCCTGGTCTTTTAGTTTTTTGCTTTAATTGTGCCTATTTTATAACCCCAAGCACAAGCAACTTCTTACTAACGTGGTAGCAGCGTTATACAGGTATAGTATAATACAGGGCTGGCCTCCAAAGCCCATAGGACTGGGTGTGTCTGGAGCTTTCTGAGGTAGTTCCTTCCTGAAGAATCCACAGGTGGAATTTTTCTTGCCACAGCTGAACTGTAAAGCAGGGTCCTGTTGAGGGCTTGTTGGTTCACTTCACCCTGCTCTAAAGTGGTTTCCTTTTCCAAATCACATGCGTGTACTGAAGATTATATCCATTCCTTGAGATTTGGGCAGAGTTAGTAGTTCAGTTTCTTTCAAAACCAGGGCAGGACTTGGCTCATCCATGTTTAGTGGCCACTAACAGAGAGGGATCAGGAGAAGGTGGGCCACCTCCTTATTAGGCAAAAAAGAGTCCTTTCTGTCACAGTTGGTGTCCAAGAGAAGGTCTTCATTCACCTTGAAAATAAAAAAGGGAAGAAAATGACTTACTTCAACAGTACCTTTGATATTGATATTATTTGAATGAGTCATAAAATCCTTTTTTTTTTAGACATTTATTCTCTTTCCCAATGCTTGATATCTTGATGCTAATTCTAAAGAAAAAAGAAAAAGAAAAGATTTCTTTCCCCTCTGTAGTTTGGACAGGAAAGATTCTTATTGTAAACACTGTGTTCTCTTTGTCCTTTTTTGGTGTATGTAGAATTATTGAGGCTTGGGTTTTATTCAAATGATTTCCGGGGGGCCTTAAGGAACTTTACTAAAAAGCTTAGTAGTGCTAAAAAAATTCTGTTCCTAGTAGGATAAGAAACACTGTGTTAGCATGTGTCAGTTCTGCTCCTGGCTCCGTCTCCTCCTGATATACCCAGGAGGTCTGCAGGCTGAGGCTTCATGAGGTCCCAGTTTGCCCTTGTCCCCACCTTCATCACTCAAGTGAACAGATCCCAAGTGTCCCTTGGATGCCCCTTGTCGTGCATCTTCCTGGGGCTCGTGCTCAGTGTTTTCTTGTTCCTATTTAATTTTCAAGTAGTATGTCTTATATGAATGAAGAAATTCATATTTGTCATAGAAAAATCAGAAAATATAGATGGACCAAAAATAGAAATATAGACCAATAACCCCACCATCCAAATAAAAATGCTATTAATACTTGTAGGGGGTGGTATAGTAAGAGCTAGAAATCAACAGAGGGAGAAAGTGACTTTTATCTGCCTGTTTTATTTTTGGTTTATTCTCAGTATCTAGGATAGTATCAGATACACTGTGGGTGCTCAGTAAATATTTGCTAAAAAAAAAAAATAAAACAGATCTGGGCTTCCCTGCTGGCTCAGTGGCAAAGAAAATACCTGCCAGTACAGGACACACCGGTTTGATCCTTGATCTGGGAAGATCCCACGTGCCGTGGAACAACTAAGCCGGTGTACCACGACTACTGAGCCCGTGTGCCTAGAGCCCAGGCTCTCCAACAAGAGAAGCCACTGCAGTGGGAAGCCCACACAGCAACAAAGACCCAGCACAGCCAGAAATACATAAAGTTATATATGTATATATATATATATATATAATAAAACATATCTTAGAAGTCCCCCTTCTCCAGGAAGCTCTCACACACCACCTGAGACATCCTTTTGCAGGCCTCACTGGACCCACGGCCAAAACCACCTTCACTGGCCCTTTCACTGTGGTCATCTACGGCTCACCTAGCCACACTTAGAGGGACACATTAGAGTCTTGTCCGTTCTTAGAAGAGTGTGCCATTAGCCTCTCAGCCTTCCTATGTTAGGAGGAAAAGAGGTCTTTGTAAGGTCAAATTTGTAAGGTCTTTACCTGGGTCCTCATGTCCTTAGTAAAAGTTTGCACTTTCAGAGTAATGCTCATTGTATACTTTTGTAGTGAGATGTTTCCTCAACCATGTAAATGAATTTTTTTTTTTTTCATATACCAAGAACTAAAGGGCCTGTACTAGGAAACAGTATGTGAAATTTTAGCAGAATTTATCTGAATTGTGTCTTTTACCATAGCCCAACTCTAGGAGGATAAACAAACAAACAAAAAAACATAAGTAGGGAACCTTAATCCATGAAGCCACGGGAGGCTGCAGGGGCTGTGCTTCAGAGCAACATAAGCAACCACATATAGGGCTGTAAATAGAGCTGTGGGGCCCTAGCAGGTTTGATCTGCTTGGAAGTCCGACTTTGTTGGTTGGATTCCTGGCATCCTGAGCAGGAGTCACTGCCAACCCACCTCCCCTCCCCACAAAATCAAAGAATAGCCTTGGCTTTGGCCAAGACAAATGCCTATGTACAGCCAGGGCAAGGCTTTTGTGGCTGTGTCTTCATGGCCTCAGGAAGTGGAAGCCTTCATGAGTGGCTTCCTGAACCAATGAGGTATGGACCAGTAAAGGCAAAGCAGGATCAACTCAGGAATCAATTCATTTCCTTGGCCATCAGGAGGATTGTTCTGAGAAGATTCTATGGCTGTGTCTAGGATCAGAAGGAAGGAGAGCTGGGATCCATTAGCAATGTCTGTCATGGGAAGGGGCCTGGTGTGCTGGCTGGCTGTCATCCTTGGCACAGATTATGAGATGGTGCTCAAAAATGGAATTTCAAATGATCACTCTTGGAAAAGTATGTCATAAAGGGCCCTTTGCTTTTTTTTTTTTTTTATCAAATTAGGATACTTCTAAAAGTGAAAAGGGGGGTGTTGTTATCCCAAGACAACAAGAGTAAATATGAACCTATGACATTTTGTTCATTGCCATCTTCATGAAAGCTGTTCCTGCCTGTACATCCTCCCCCTGCATTTCAGGGGCTACCTGGGAAAGATCTCCCACTGTGCTGAGTCACTAAGTCATGTCCAGCTCTTTGCTACCCCATGGACTGTAGGCTGCCAGACTCCTCTGTCCATGGAATTCTCCAGGCAGGAATGCTGGAGTGGATTGCCTCCTCCACGGGATCTTCCTGACCCAAGAACTGAACCTATGTCTCCTGCATTAGCAGGTGGATTCCTTAACACTAGTGCCACCTGGGAAGCATACCCCCACTTCCGCTATGCTCTGCCCTATTTCCAGGGAGCCCTCTGCCTGGGTCGTGTTTCTCTCAAGTCTTGACAGAGGGTGACTTGACAGAGAGTGACCCGTACACCTACCTCCTTTTGTCCTCAACAGGCTTTGCAGAGGAGCTCCCAGTGAGAGCTCCATGGCTTGGGGACTTTTCTGCCAATACTGGCAGGTCTCAGGTCATGGCGTCTGCTTCTCCCAATGGCAGAGACATCAAATCTATCTATTCGTTACGTTTCTCCAAATGCCAGGGTTGTGCCTTCCTACTCCCTGTGGTGTGAATAGCCATACAGCCTGAGCTCAGAGGGCTAGCTTTCCAGAAACCCTGTCCCACAAGCCTGCACCTGAGCTGGGCTGGCCGCCATGCTCTCCCATGGAGCCCACCCCACAGCCCGCAAGCCGAGCATCAATGACGGCGGAGCTCTGGGCACTGAGCATGACAGAGCTGAGATTCCCCAGGGATGTTATATATTTTTTTCCTTTGTTAAAACTCTGGATGTACTTTTATTCCCAAGAAAGGTCCCCATTCTTTAGGTTACTGTGAATAAACAAACTCAGGCTGCGTGGGACGGAAGTCACAAATTTAAAGTGATACGATGGGAAGTTGACTGCAGAGATTTCCTGCTGGAAATGTCTGTGGCCATTTTCCTGGTAAGTTATGGGTCTTTCTCAGGAGTGTTAGCTTCATTTCCCAGATTGAGCATGAAGATATTTTGATTAGGCAAATAATGGGCTTAGCCAATATATTTGGTATTGAAGGTGGTGGTTAGTTTCGTTCCCAGTGTGAGATGACAGAGTTGGTGTCAGAAGACTTGGATTCTAGACCTGACTTTCTCACAAATGGTTGGGGTGACTGTGGACATGTCCCTTTCCCTCCCTGCACTCCTCTTGCTGTAGGGGGGCAGGTGGGCCAGACCAGTGACCGTGACACTGGGCCTCTCTGGGGTTGTGCAGGCTTCTGTGGTTGTGGTGTTCGGGTTGTAGCACTCACAGGCTTCTCTCCTTTCCCCACAGCTTGTGGGATCTTAGTTCCCTGTGTGTGCTGTGCTATGCTTATTCGCTCAGTCGTGTCCGACTCTTTGCGACCCCGTGGACTGTAGCCCACCTCTCCTCCCACGTCTCCTATATTGGCAGGTGGATTCTTAACCACTAGACTGCCAGGGAAGTCCCCATCACACTGCTGTAGAAATGGTCCCCCCGCTCCCTTTCCGAAACATAACACATAATCGTAAGATATAACACCACACCTGCTCGGAAGCCAAAATGAGGCCCAGATGGAGCAGGGCTCCTGGAGCTTTCCCTCGCTCCCGGTCTGCGGAGGCTGCGGGTCTCCCCGACTCCCCCCAGCAGTAGAATCTGTGATGTTTCTCTCCTGCCACCCGCCTTCTGGCCATCTTTCCTCATAGGCTGTTCTCTGCATGCAGGCATTTTTGGCAAGGGGTGGGTGGGAAAATTAAAAGGAGATGAAATTTGAGTCTCTCCAGTTTGCTGCTCATCAGCAGCTCTGAGCACGCACTTGGTTGGGACGAGGCTTGAAACCAAAGACTCAGAGAAAGTGTTAGGTTATCTGTGGCTTGCAATCCCAGGGGGCTGGGCTCACTGCACCTGGGGGTGCCTGGTATGGGTTGACTGTCCTGGTCTGTATCTCTCTCTAGCACTACCTCTGGGACTGTGGTTCCCAGACCTGGAATAACAGGATAACCTTGGTCTTGGGCTTCCCTTGTGGCTCAGACAGTAAAGAATCTGCCTGCAATGCAGGAGACCTGGATTCAATCCCTGGGTTGGGACAATCCCCTGAAGGAGGGCATGGCAAACTACTCCAGTATTCTTGCCTGGAGAACCCCATGGACAGAGGAGACAAGGGGGCTACAGTCCATGGGGTCGCAAAGAGTCAGACATGACTAAGCAACTAATACTTTCACTTCCAACCTTGGTCTTAGGATACATCAGTCCCTTGTTAACCTATTAAAATTAGAGGCAGCTCTAAGCAAGCAAGTAGATGGAAGTGATTTTGTTGACCCTTAATTTATACTTATCTTTTAAATGTTTACAACGTCTCTGTGAGGTAGGGTTTACTGTTTTGAAATTGTTTACTTGCTTATCTGTCTCCTGATGGAACAAAGGGCAGGAATGATGCTTGATCTGTACATGTCTTGGCTTAGATCAGCAGCACCTAGTAGTCTCGTGGATTTTGGTTCAGTTCAGTTCAGTCGCTCAGTTGTGTCCAACTCTTTGCAACCCCATGGACACACCAGGCTTCCCTGTCTATCACCAGCTTCCGGAGCTTGCTCAAACTCATGTCCATTGAGTCAGTGATGCCATCCAACCATCTTATCCTCTGTCATCCCCTTTTCCTTCTGCCTTCAATCTTTCCCAGCATCAGAGTCTTTTCCAATAAGTCAGTTCTTCACATCAGGTGGCCAAAGTATTGGAGTTTCAGCTTCAGCATCAGTCCTTCCAGTGAGTATTCAGGACTGATTTCCTTTAGGATGGATCTCCAAGGGACTCTCAAGAGTCTTCTCCAACACCATAGTTCAAAAGCATCAATTCTTTGGTGCTCAATTTTGGTTAGTTTTTTGTTTTTCCATGTGTCAGATAGGTGAGTGAATAAGCAAATGAAGCTCAGACAGGTTAAGTAATTAGCTTGGCTGTGAATCTGGGGTAGACATCTGTCTCCATCGAGCCCAGCTGATTCAAGAGTGAAGAAGGAGAAAGTGTGGGTCCAGTGTCTTCATCATCTCCGTGCTCACCTGTATTTTTCGAGCCCACCCCTAAGTGTCCCTGGTTTCCCTGCAGGCTGTCCCCAGGCCCAAGACTCCTCCTTTCCCCACCGTGGTGCCCCTGGCCTCCCCCTTCCAGGAGAGACTCATGGAGGGCATAAGCAGATAAGTGTTCTATAGAAAAATGATGTCCAGCTCTGATGGTGTTTATCTTTGGGATTGTAGGCTTCTCCATAGAGGTTTATCAAACCTGCTAGACATACTGATTCCTGGGTCATTCCCAGGCCTACTGAATCAGGATTTCTGGAGATGAAGCCCTGACCAAGCAGGTGCTTTTAAAAGCAACTGATCCTGCCCTTCCTTTCCATCGTCAGCTGAGTCCCCCAGGAGCTGGCTTTTAGGGTCGTGTGGGCCAGCTTGCCCCCTCTAGCCACTGCCATGCCACATCCCACTTCCACACTCTTGACCATGGTTTTCTCCTACTTGAAAAAGTCCTTGCTCCCATTTGCTTTTATCTTCATAACAGGTGGCCTTTGGAGCCCAGCTCATCCTTCAGGCCTCACCTTCACCCTTGCTTCCTTCTTTTCTGACAGCTACTGGCAACCCACTCCAGTACTCTTGCCTGGAGAATTCCATGGACAGAGGAGTGTGGTGGGCCCCAGTCCACTGGGTCACAAAGAGTCAGACACTACTGAGCGACTAATTCTTTCACTGTCACTAGCTCCTGTGGACCCTACAGATTAGCCCTTATTTCAGTCACTCAGTAAGTAGTTAATGAGAAGTTGTGATGTGACAAATATTTCTTTAGATCTGAGGGATGCTACAGTGGGCAAAACAGATAAAGACCTCGCCCTCATTCTAGTAGAGTAGATACACACTAAATATGATGCACAAATATATTTATAAATAAAGTCAGTTCTGCTAATGACAGGTGCTAGAAAGCAACCAAAGAAGGGTAAGGGGCTGGATAATTAGGGGTGCCAGTCTAGGTAGGGTATTTGTGAAGGGCCAAGTGAGTGATATGAGGTGGGGATCCATGTAGATCTAAGGCAGAGATTGTTTGCATCTGTGTTTCCACCCATCTCAAGTTGACAACCAAGCCTTGGCTCTAGACAGTCATCGCCACAGTGTTCCTGGATAGCCTGATTCAGAGGGAACAGCAAATGCAGGAGCATTTTTGCTGGATTCAAGAAAGAACAAGTGAGTCACTGTTCCTTGTGTGTTCCTAGCACCTAGAGGGCTGCTGGGTACTTGCTAGGGACTCTGTACCTACCCGAATGATCATGGCTGGAGTGAAGAGGGTGGGGTGGCTGGTGAGGAGGAGAGATCATTAGGAATAAGGTTGTACAACTCTGTGAAGGCCAGTGTGAGGACTTCCGATTTTATTCTGAGTATGATTGGATGTTGTTCAGTGTGTTGCATAGAAGAGTGACATGATCAAACTGCCTTTCCTCCAGCATAGAGGATGGAGTGTGGGGGGTTAGGGCAGAAGTAGGGAGACCAGTGGGACACTCTTGCAGAGGACTAGTGCTTGGGCACTTGGACTGAAGTTACATCAGTACGGATAGAGAAGACTTTGGACTCAGTGTATTTTAAAGGTAGAGATTTTGGGTTCTGAGCATAGATGGGATAGGATAGGGAGTCAAGCTTCAATTCCAAGGCTTTTTACATCAGCAGCTTGGTGAAAGGATGATGCTAAATTCATGCTTGTTAACTTCCTGTTTGTCAGTTTTCCTTTTGATGAGGACCATGCTATATATGGGGCAGCCCCTTGGCAGGACCGGTGTCCCAGCTACATTATGTAAGAGTCCAGGAGCAGCTGGAGCTGCTGATTGGTGACCTTGAGCCCTAACCCCATTCTGTGCCATCAGCACCCTGGGGGGTGGTTTGGATGTTCTCATTACAGAAGACTTCTGTGAGGGTTGCCCCTCTGCATCACTCAGTTGTCATCAGGGAGTTAAGATGCCGCCTCTGCAGGAGCTGGGCTGGGGGAGGAGATGGGAACAGAACCCAGAAGTTCAACAGCCCAACCCCTCTCTTTCCAAGTTTATACATTGTTGGGGGAGTGTTCCTCCCTGTTCTGGGAATATGCGGGTGTTTCTCTGCCTTTGCAAATGCTCACCTTGTTCTCTCTTAAGCAGCTCTCTCTTGCTTTCCTTGTTTGCTTGTCAAAACGCCATCCCTTCCTCAAAGCCCATTCCAAGGGCTATTTCTTCCATGGAGCTTTTCCTGATGTCCCAGCCAGATGTGGTTTCTGCTGCCTCTGAACCCCACAGTGGTTTATACCTTTCTTATGACATCATCTTCTCCAGGGTTTTTGAGCCGGAATGCCCACAGTGAAATGATGGGCCCTAATTCTCTTTGAATCCCTCCCCTAGGGCCCAGTGCAGTCTCCTGTACCCAGAAGGCACTTGGTAAATATTATACAAATTGAAATCAACTTCCTTTATGACTCACTTTCAGCAACTGCAGGATATTTGTTTCCTAAAGAAGATCTGGGTCAGGAATCAAGCAATCGAATGTCTAAGGTATGTCATATGGAGACTATAAATAAACAAAGTGAGACTAGTCCAAGAACATTTTTGATAAAGATGCCATTGTAAGGAAGATTTCACTTTCTTTGCCACCCTTTAAAAGATGATAAGAGGCAATAGATACAGGGTCTCTCTTGGGAAGCAATAGGGAGTGGTGGAGACTGGGGTGAACAAGAGGGCACGTGCGGATCCATCCATCCATCTCAAGTTGACAACAACCGAGCCCTGCCTCTAGACAGTCATTGCCACAGTGTTCCTGGATAACCTGATTCATCAAGCGAAGCTTCAAATTGAGAATTTTTGTGTGGAAAACCCTGATTCCTAGATGTTTAGCAAATGATTCCCCCTCACCCTGCCTTGGGTTTTGGGTTTTTTTGTTTGTTTGTTTTTTAACCAGCCAGCACCATTGGGAGGGCCTGGCTACCAGCTTAGAATCTCTGACTTTTATGTCAGACTTTTCCCCACTCAGGCAAATAGGTAAATTTATCTTGAAATTGCAAAGAGATCTAGCTGTTTTTCATTAAAAAAGAGGATGTTTGCATCTCGTTTTTATTCCTTAGCATTTGCTTTCCATTGTCCCGCTTCCATCTGAGTGGGAACCCCAGGGTTACAATTATTAATTTGTGCCCGAGTCCCAGCTTCGTGTGACATAAGCACTTCTATAGCTTGCCTTGAACTCTGTATAATGGGCTTTATATTTTCCTCCAGGAGTGGTTTAAATGGAGGCTGCAGTCTTCTGCGAAGCATAATTGGTTTTAAATTGTAGGTTTAATAATAATGATGTGGGGCTTAATGTAGTGCCTTTCAGCTTCTGCTGGCAGCCCTTAGAAACCAGTCCCTCATCGATTTCTACGCGCTCTTCCTCAGAAGGAGACAGCTGTTAGGGACCTGAGGCCTGCCATGTACCCCAGCCCATTCTGCTGTGCACCACAGGGGTGAGGAGGCCCAGGGCCTGCTGTAGCCTTGGGTCACTGGAGGAGAGGCGAGTCGACAGGCATTTCTCTGTGCCCTGGGCACAGGGCTCCGAGGCTGGACTTTCAAGGCTCTTTGTTGCCTTTTCCTCTCTTTCTTTACCTTTGGGTCACTCACTCCACAGCGCATTAGGAATTCTTTTGGAAGATGAGCAGAGGAATGCAAATTCCACAATTTGGCTTCTGTGTAGAGGGTTTAATTGAGAAGGTATATTAACTTAATTGGTTATCATCTGGCTTCTAGCTTCCTTCTGTGTTTTAAGTAACTTTTTTCCATTTTCTTTTGCCATGGCCGATAAAGCATGCTTTTAAAAGATTAAATGTTATATTTTGGTCTCTCCAAGTGAAAAGACCTCTGGTTCAGAAAACAGAGAGCCAGGACTCTGATTATGATTCTTCTTAGAGTGATCTGCAACTACTCAGCTCTCCTAGCCTCATTTCTGAAGCATCGGACAGATGAGTAGATTAAATTACATGACGGCGAAAGTCCTTTTCCAGTGCTTGTAATGGAGGACTTAAGCATTTCTGTGAAATGACACCAAACTCCTCCTTGAACAACATTTGGTGTATTTCAGAAGTCAATAAAAATACCAATCTACATATGTTATACAACAGACTAACTGAGGCTTGGACGAGTAAGGGCTGGTTCAGCGAAAACTCAGCATTTGTGTTATAAAAAGCACAGAAAAGGATGCTGGTGCTGTGTGATGTGGAGTGTCCTGCTTGTAAATTACAGGCAGTGCAGTCAATGACAGGGTAGCAGTCCCTGTGGCTGGCTGATGACCGCTCTTTGGAGGTTTACCAGGGTCCACCCTATGGACAAACCACAGACGTTCAGAACTTGTGGTCTAGTTCACCATCAATGACAAGCAGCTCCTCATTTGTTTGGGGGTCTGAACTGCCTTGGCTTCCACCATCATTTCTAGATGGTTTTTTGATGTAGACAAGAGCAAATTATAACATGGGAAGAAAGAATGGATGGGGGTAAAAATGGAAACATGAACTCTGAAGAAGTTTCTCTGGGCTTGGAATTCTGCGGTGGCTATTTGCTCCAGCATTTTGGAGGAAGTAGTCCTAGCAGAATTTGAAGGCAGTACATGTAAAATACCGTATTTTGTTCAAATACCACCTTCAAAAAGCCAGACAGCTGTATTCTGCCTCCCTCTCTCCTCTTTTGAGCACATTATGCTCCAAAACTTTGGCCACTTGATGCAAAGAGCCAACTCCTTGGAAAAGACGCTAATGCTGGGAAAGATTGAGGGCAGGAGGAGAAGGGGTGACAGAGGATGAGATGGTTGGATGGCATCACTGACTCAATGGACATGAGTTTGAGCAAACCCTGGGAGACAGTGAAGGACAGGGTAGCCTGTCATGCTGCAGTCCATGGGGTCACAAAGAGTCAGAAATGACAGCAACTGAACAGCAACAAATGCTCCTGGAGGCTCTAAGTTCATGCATCAGTAGACTTTAGCCATCTATATGGCTTTCTTTTTTTCCCTTAATCTTTAGGTGGTGTGTCGTATTTTTTTGTAGGTGAAAATGGACAACCGAAGTTAACAGGCTTTGTTCTCTCAGAGTAAACATTCTTAAAAAGGACCAAACCTAATATGAATAATAGATTCAGTGGAAGGGAAACCATGCCCCCGCCCCCTGTTTCCAGGAACAATTTGCCAGTCTCTCTGTGAGACAGAATAACAGCTTCTGAGTGGCAGATTTTAGCAGCTGGTGAAGATAGCCTGGCTGGCTGTGCAGTAAGGGGAGGGGAGGGTTGGGCATAGCAGGCTGGACTGCAAGGTCATTTGCTCACTGCTCTGAAGAGCTGGACGTGGTGTAAACAGCTGCCCATATTGATTCCAGCTCTGACAAACAGGGTCCAAATTTTGAGGTCTACAGATTAGGTACAGAAGACTGTTGACTTCAGATTTCTTACAAATGACTATTAAATTGCTGGCCACTACAGTGTTAGTGTCTGTAATTTCGACCCTCAGATGGCCCCAGAGCTGTACGAGAAGGGGACAGGAATAGGTTAGTTTTGATGGGGAAAGGCAAGGTCAGTAAAAGAAGGTGAGTAGAGGTGGGGCACTGCAGGGAGAGGCGGCAGGGTACCTCTGGGGCCCAGCGTGTGTCTGTGTGGGCCCGTGCAGAGCTCAAGGTCACGTGCTTACCGTTGACATCAGAGACCTTTGGGAATGAGGCTCAAGGTTAAGATGGAGGTTGAAAAACTTTCAGAGTTTTTCTAAAGGCAAGCTACAGAAAGGCTGTCATCTGCCTGAAGGCAACAGCCATTTTGTTTACCCATTATCATATCCCCTTACTATTTGGTGGGCAATTGGATAAAAGGAAAGGAGAGAGGAGCTGGAGAAGACCTCATGGCAGCACTGACTGGCCATGCCATTGGCCCACGTGGGGTCCTGGGCACGCCAAGGAGCTCCAGCCAGGTCAGTGGTGGGACAGCCTAGTGCTTGGTGGAAGAACGGATTTCCTCCGGATGCTTGAAGCAGGAAAAGTATTTATTGAAAGGATGTTGGGCAGCCCATGGAGCCAACAAGTCCTAAAGATCAGAACGGGAGAGGAATCCAGGTGGACTTTGGGATGACAGCCAGGCAGCTCACAGGGCTGGTCTGTGGACGCCAGGCTGACTGGACACCCATGGCTCTGCCTGGACACCGTCCTGCTGCTCCTGACCGCTCAGTGCTGCCCCCTGCAGAGGGCTGCTTGTAAACGATCCCCAGACCCCAAGTCCACGGTGAGAGGGCCATGCTCCACACCCACTCATGAGCTTGGGTCCTGGCTGTCCCTGTGGTGACCAGCCCGAAGGGGGTCAGGGCACTGCCTTACACACGACATGGATGGGACTGGGGGCTCCATACAAGTCCATGGAGCTGGGTGGCCAAGAGAAAAAAACACAACGTCCCTCGGGGGCAGGAGTTGGCAGAACCCTCAGTGTGATGAGTAACCCAGTTAATTAAGCAAATATGAAAAAAAATAAAAGCATCCCTGTATGCCTTTTAGACTTTTCTGTCAAATCAGGAGCGACAGGGGTCAGCAGGTTCTAGTGTATTAAGACTATGTTAATGGCAGTTCTCAGGGGCTAGGATAGCCTCTTGGCTGACACGACATTCAGCACCTTCTCAGGAAAAAGTCTCAACATGAAACAGAATGGTCAGGGTGGCATTGCTGTCAGCTCAACCAAAGCATTAGCGTTTCCATGTCTTGAATGTGCACAAGATCAGTCCTGGCTCTGTCTCTCCTCCCCACCCCCCACCTGAGGACCCGCCAGCCATGCAGGCCTGTGGTTTTTCTGGGAGTCCTACATCAGGAGAAGGGGTCAGCCAGGGCCCATCAGCCCAACCTCACGCCCTATGAAGTGCTCTGGCTTCTGAGGGTGAATTAATTCTTGTTTTTATTGTGCCGTTCTTTCCAGTTCCTGCCTGTCTTCCTAATTCGTCCCACATGTCGGTCCCTTCTGCTTGCGGCGGTCACTGCCCAGTCCAGGGGCTCATCTGCTTGGTGCGTCTTGTTGGCCTGTCTGCTGGCAGCTCTGTCCACAAGCCCCAGCTGGGTTCGCAGGCACCTCACCGCGGAGGTGCCTCCCCTTGTTCTCACCCACAGTGGAGTCTAAACTTCTTGAGGGCCTGGAACTTAAGGCACTTGTATTTCATTCTCTTCTCTGAGCCTTACACTTATCAGGCTCGACAGATCTCATTCAATCAGTGAACGATTCAAAGCACCTTGCAAGGCAACCTGCCTTCAACCGCGTGGACCACACTGGGGAGAGCGAGACCTGGGGTGCTTCCCAGGGAGGCGGAGGCAGGGTAGGGCAACCCCTCTAGCCCTGGAGCTCAAACGGTAGAGGTGGGGGATGGTGGAGCTGGGGCTCCGGCTCTGGTCTGGAGGTGCAACTTGCCTAAGGGTGGCCTGGCTGGGGACAGGGGACATGATGGGAAGGTGATGGCCGCTGGGAGGCTATGCCTTCTCACACATGGGCCCTGGACAGATCTGCCTGATACAATCCTGTGGTTATATGTCATCTTCAGTTGGGAAATCCTCTAATTTTGAGTCTTCCAAAAATGTGTTTTTTGTAAAAATTTTCCTCCCTGCCCGCCTTCTCCCTTCTCTCCTTCCCTCCCGTCCTCTTGTCTATCTTCTCTCTCCTACAGCAGAAGAGCAGAGAAGGTATTCCAGGTAGATAAATGTGTCCATTTCAAAATTTACCCATTTCCTCCTAATATATGGAAAGTGTATGGTCTCTGGCTTAAAAACAAAATGCTCTGTGGACTTCCCTTGTGGTCAGGTGGTTAAGACTTCACCTTCCAAGGGTGCTGATTCGATCCCTGGTCAGGGAGCTAAGATCCTACGTGCCTTGAGGCCAAATACCCAAAAAGATAAAGCAGAAGCAATATTGTAACAAATTCGGCAAGGACAAAAAAATATAAAATAAAATGACCCACACCCCCCAAAAAAAATGACCAGCATCAAAAAAAAAAAAATTTATAAAACTGCTAGAGAGTCAGAGCAAGAACTCTGACCTTCCCAAGCAGCCTCCACCTCCCCTCACTCCCCATGGGTTCTCTCATTACAGTCTGTTCCTGTCCCCGCATGACTGTCTTCCCCAATCCCCCTCCTTTTCCAGCAGGTTCTCACCCACTCTGAGCCATTCGCTTAGCCCCAAATCTAACCCCGATAGCAAGACTTATATCCCACCATCCTCAAGCCCCCACAGCCAGAACTTCTAGTCATCAGCTCCCACCTCCCTTTGTCTGTGCCCACCCACTCCCCCACCTTCTTACTCTGACATCCCCATTGTTATTTCTGGGCGCCTGGGAGGGAACAGCGTGACTAGCTGCTGAGTGCGCTGGGACTACCCTACTAATAACCACACTGTGTTTTAACAAGGATGCATATGAACAGCTGTTGGTGCACCCTCACCAGGCTCTTTGAGGAGGCTTCCAGGGGAGTGAGGCTTCCAGGAGAGCAAAGCTTCCTAATATGAAATTAAAAAATCAGTTCTTTTTTCTTTCACCCCCGACTTTAGTTTAGCCTGACTAGCTAGCCCTCTCACCTGAAGCCCCAGCATGTGGTCTATAGGATGTTGTTAGGTGCTTCTAGTGAATAAGGTTTGGGAAAACACAAGTGAGCAAACCTAAAATCTCTTGACTGAAGGGCTACTCAGAAGTATTAATAGGTTAAGTTGGTGACAGCGGGAGCCACGTCTTTGTTATTCATTCCAGTGCCTAAAAACAAAAAAAATGATCAAAATTAAGTAAATGCATTCTGAATTTCCAAGAGGAGATATGGTTTACAGCCTCGTCCAGTCTCATTGTTGTTTAGCGCTCAGTTGTGTCTAACTCTTTTTGACCCCATGGACTGTAGCCCACCAGGCTTCTCTGTCCATGGAATTCCCTGGGCAAGAATACTAGAGTGGGTCACCATTCTCTTCTCGAGGGGATCTTCCCAACCCAGAAATCAAACTCAGGTCTCCTGCATTGGCAGGTGGATTCTTTACCACTGAGCCATCAGGGAAGCCCCTGCATTTACAGGCTTCTGCCAGGAGAGGCTTGAGGGTGTCTTGCTCTAGGTGAAGCAGGAGGGAGGAGAGGGGAGGGTGTTTCTTGGCCAATATTTCATCTCCTTAAGGAAGCAGAGCTGGAGTAGAGGAGAGTTTCCCTTAATGGAGGGCTTCCCTGGTGGCTCAGATGGTAAAGCGTCTGCCTGCAATGCCGGAGACCTGGGTTCGATCCCTGGGTTGGGAAGATCCCTTGGAGAAGGAAATGGCAACCCACTCCAGTACTCTTGCCTGGAAAATTCCATGGACAGAGGAGCCTGGTAGGCTACAGTCCAAGGGGTCTTGGACTTGGACTTCACTTAATGGGTGAAATGCCACTGAACTGGTGGCTCTTATGTTGAACTCAGGCACAGTTGCATTAAAACATATATTTACTGAGCATCCATCACACACTAGGAGTGATTCTTAGGAAATGTGCAAGCAGCATGCTAGGTTCTTAAATAGTAGTGAACCAAACACAGATGAAGGTGTGAACCAACTTCAGCAGTTTCCATGAAACGAGCTTAGAGGAATAATCAGAGAGCAATGTAAGACAATATATACTGGTGAACTGAGTCATAGGATGCCAACAACAAGTAGTGTGAACAGTAAAAATAGGGGGGAAGTGGGGCGTTCCTAGGGTTATCAAGAATACATTGGGAGAAAGGGGAACTAGATGTCAAAGAATAGGGTGGGAAGATATGGATAGAGAAACTGAATGTAAATGTCCCAAGGGATCCCAAGAGATCATTCTTTTGTCCGCCTAGGTGTCCTCAGCACTTAGTCTCCAGGGCACAGTGGCTGTAATAACATTTGTTGAATAAATGACACAGAGGAGGAGGGAGGAAGAGCATTTCAGAAGCCAGCGGTGGAGCAGAAGCTGTGGGCTGGAATGTGTTGACTCTGTTGGTGGTGTGAGCAGCAGTGGGGTGGGGTGACAGGGCGGTGCTGTTTAGGAGCTGTCGGGTGATAAGATGGGGCCAACTTGTCAGGAGTCTTGAATGCCAGGATGGAAAATTCAAATGTGATGTTGTGGATTCTTAATTTACGAAGATAACATGGGAAAGCGACCACAAGGAAGAACCACCAAAATGAAAAAATGACAACAGCAGCAGTATGCTAGCAGTCTGGTTATTAGCCCGATGACTGACTGCAGGGTGGGGAGGAGGAAGTCAGATTTTTCCAAATGGGTGGTAGCAGTGAGAGTACAGAAAAAAAGAGTCTGAGAAAGGTTCTAGAGGAAAGAAATAGGTGTGGGGAAATAAAAGAGAAGGAGAAAGTAAAGACAACACCTAGAATTTGAATAATTAGAATGTTGGTATGTTTGTGGGGAAAAGAGGGAGGCACGTCTAAGTCCAGATTTGTCAGAGCATCCCATTAGAGAGGCCCTGAAGATGGTTGGAAATGTGATGCTGAAGTTTGCACGAGAAGTCTCAGAGAGGAAAAGGAGAGAGCTTAGGGCTAAAGACTGCCTGGTACCTTCTCCCATCTGACTTCTACCTAGGGAGGGTTTGGAGCTGCAGGGGAATATTGGGGTCTATAGCTCTGGGAAAGATGGAGGGTAAGTTTGTGGCCAAGTTGATATTTACTGTGGGAGAGTTTGAAGCAGACGTTAAAGGATCAGGTGTAAGAGCCAAAGAGACTTTATGGAGATTTCCTGAGCCAGAATCTCTGGGCTCTGGACATCTGGATTGTAAACAAGCATATAATGGGATTCCATGGACACGATGCCTTGAAGACTACTTCTGTGTTCACTGCCTGCATCTCATGCCAATTGGTTAAATGTTACAGGAGAAAGTACACTTGAATATTGAGTCTACCAATTCATGCCCACTGGCTTAATAGGCAGTTTCTTACTTTCTGGAGGTGGTCAAAAGAAGTTAACTGATTCAAAAATTTTCATGGCACCAAAAGATAACTGAGAATTTGTGAGCCATTAATATTGAGGCTCCATGGCCGATTGCTATTCAGATAGAGCTTCTGTATATCTGTCATGGGGCTTAAGGATTTTTAATTTTTTAATTTTGAGCAGAATAATAGAATAGACTCTACTTTTATTTCTGTATAAACACCAGACTGATTTAGCAGCAGCACTATTTAGCAGACTGAAGTGGTAACCACATTCTCTTGGTGGTATATTGGGGTGAGAAACAGGAGCTGAAGGCACCATGTGAGAAAGTGGAGGTCGGGGCCAGACTGAGGATCCGACACTAGGAAATCACTGGCACAATATCCAGACTAAGATGCACAGTGAGTCCAAGAAGCATTGGCCAAGGGCAAAATCAGAGGTAAGGCCCTGCAAGCACAGAACAAAAGCTGAGGGTAGGGCAGGCATAATTGACCAAGAGTAATTCTTTTATGTGTGCATGTGGTAAAATACACAAAGCATAAAAGTGACTGCTTAACCATCTTAAACTGATATTAAGTACATTCACAATGTTGTGTAGTCATCACTGCTGTCTAGTTCCAGAGCTTTTTCATTATCCTAAAAGGAAACCTCATTCTCATTAAGCAGTCCCTTCCTAACTCCTGGTAACCACTAATCTGCTCTCCATATCCATAGATTTGTCTCTTTGGATATTTCATATCAATGAAATCATATTATACAATACATGGTCTTTTGTAACCACCTTCTTTCGCTTAGCATAATGTATCAAGGTTTATCCATGTTTTAACATGTATCATTCCTTTTAATTGTTGAATAATATCCCACTGTATGGACATACCACATTTTGTTCATTTGTTCTTCAGTTGGACATCTGAACTGTTTCCACCTGCTGGCTATTGTAAACAGTGCTGCCATGAACATCCATGTACAAGTTCTCTTTAATGCCCATTTTCAGTTCTTTGGGGATATATACCTCAGAATACAAATGATAATTCTATGTTTACATTCTTGAGAAATTGCCAAACCTTTCTACAGAAGCTGCACCACCTTACCTGGCCCTCAGCAGTGTATGAGGGTTCTGGTTTCTCTGCATCCTCACCCACATGTGTCTGACCAAGACTAATTCTTGTAAGAGTTTCACAGCCAGGTGCTTCTTCGAGGGCTAGGGGCTGACCCAGTGAGGCAACCTCCAGTAGTCTTCAAGACCCAGCTCTCTGTGATGTTGGTCTGACTACAACCACAGTGGCAATCAATGGAGAGGACAAGCCTTGGCCAAATGCCGCCTGTTCAGCTGCCCAGGCTTGAGTCACAGCTTCAGCACCTTCATGGTATCTGCCTTTCTGCCCAGTGACTCCCTGTAATGCCTGACTTACCTTCCAAATTTACCAGCATGTCTGTGCCACCATTGGCCTTTCCCTCCCTTTAAGGTGACTACTCCACATTTGAACCAGTTCACAGTCGCACAACAACTTTGATAGAAGCCATGTGTCATGGTTGTTTTGAGTACAGCTGGCTGAGTATAATCGTTGGCCACAAATCAAAGCTCATTAGATGGAAGCATTAAATAAATCAGGATTGGGGAGGGAGGTGACTGTAAATGGAGGGCTGAATGTGAGAGATAATCCAGTCTGCTATCTCTAGTGTCTTTCCCACTTGGAGTGTTTAAACTTGGCCTGACATTTATAGGCATTTTTCAGCCTCCTCTCCTGCCTCCACCCCTGTGCCACACACTTCCCCACAGCAATGAGCAAACTGGGAATAATTTGATGTGAAATCAAGGTGGAGCTCAGTAGAGCGGATAATTAAGAATGTGATTTTTTTTTAAACACTTAGGGAGTTATGAGAAATCAGAAACGTCTTTTTTGTTTAAATAAGAGTTACTGGTTTGTGAAGACAGTGACTGAGATGTCATTATCTGTGTTCTGGGAAGCTGAGAGGCTCTGAGAATAGGCCTCAGTACTTCTTAGTACCAGGGGGAAACTTAATAGCATCAGCTCCTGCCCACAGAGCACCTCATGGCAAGGGTTCCAGCCCCCACTGACCCTCTGGTACTAGACTGTCAACCTGAACTGCTTCCTAAGGAAAGCAGTTCCTAGTCTTCCTGGCCAGTCCCCAGGATGCAATCCATCATTCACTGCAGGTATGGAGCTCTGCCTGTATCAGCTATTTACGGCAGACAAAAAAAAAATATATATATATATATAAAGAACCTTGTGATTCTTAATAATAACCACATCTACAAAAAGAGAGTGATGTTCACAAGCCACACTGGAAGGAAATAACTTAGAGGGAAAAAACTACTCTGGCAAATAAGTCATATGAATTTTAATGACATGTGTGCTCTTAGATATAATGTGAAATTAGGAACATGGAAACTGAGTGATGGAGAGGAAGTGATGGTCAGCAAGATGGCAGAATAGGAAGTCTCAGACTCTCCTTGCCCTAGGGAGACATCCACTCACCAACTGTACGTGGACCAATTCCCTTTGTAAAAAATCTACAAATCAGTTCAAGAGGTGCTTCCAACATAAAACCAGCTGCATAAAGGCCAGTCATGTGAGTGCAAGTTGAAAGTGGCCAACTAGATGTAATAAATCTTCAAAGCATTTGAAAATAAAGGAAAAGAGGCATCCCTCTGATAATAAAAGATCAATGTATAATGGGTCATAGTAGAGGCCTCACATGAAATTAAAAGATGCTTGCTCCTTGGAAGAAAAGCTATGACAAACCTAGACAGAATATTAAAAAGCAGAGACATTACTTTGCTGACAAAGGCCCATCTAGTCAAAGTTATGGTTTTTCCAGTAGTCATGTATAGATGTGAGAGTTGGACCATAAAGAAGGCTAAACGCTGAAGAATTGATGCTTTTGAATTATGGTGTTTTGGAGAAGACTCTTGAGAGTCCCTTGGACTGCAAGGAGATCAAACCAGTCCATCCTAAAGGAAATCAACCTTGAATATTCATTGGAAGGACTGATGCTGAAGCTGAAACTCCATTCCTTTGGCTACCTGATATGAAGAACCGACTCTGGGAAAAGATCTTGATGCTGGGAAAGATTGAGAGCAGGAGGAGAAGGAGGCGACAGAGGATGAGATGGTTGGATGGCATCACCAACTCAATGGTCATGAGTCTGAACAAATTCCGTGAGATAGCGAAGAGCAGGGAAGCCTGGAGTGCTGCAGTCTATGGGGTTGCAAAGAGTTGGACATGAATTAGCGACTAAAAAGCAAAATGTGAAAGGGAGACGGTATGACTCTGGAGTACTGAAGACAGAAGCATTAAGGAGATGTGACCCAGAGGTCCAGGTGGCCCACCTGCTGTCCACTCCTTCAACACTTTTGTTCACTGTCATATCACACCCGGAGAGGAAGCTCCTCCTACCTTCCATTGAAGATGTTCATTCTCCCTCCTAGAGTGTTAGTGGCCACACTTCCCTCTTGTTTGGAGCTTAAAACTTCAACCTTACACCCAAAAGCTAAAATTGAGAAAAGCAGTGGGTTGTTTTTTTTTATTATTGTTTTAAGTGAAGGATTTGGATGATGGTAATTTAAGTCACAATGAAGATAAAAAGCAGTTTCCTGCCCACCACTGCTCGCCCTCACTCCTTTTTCCTCTTCCTACTGCCCTATTCTCTGAAAAATGCAGCCTGAGAAAATATGACCCTGGGGAATACTGGATGTGAGAAAGCTGTGTAGCCTGAGCTGAAAAGCAATTAACTGTCCCTGAGCAGTCTCTGAACAGGCAGAGGCGCGTCCCCAAGGCAGGAAGACATCACCATGATTTAGTTCTGTGTTGGTTGGTTTGCTGACAGCCTCCTGTGTGTCCTGAGGCCCCATAAGAAATGGCTGGTGAAGACTGAGGTCACCGCTTCGCCCAGCTGGACTGTATCTTTGCAGTGACCCAAGGGTCAGTGAGTAAGGAAGAGAAGGCCGAGGCCAGCTATGACCTTGAATGTGTATCCAGCTGTGAGCTGTTGTTCAGGCTTCCAAATGGTAAATTAAGATTATGCCTGGTTGGTTTTTGCTTCTTTATGTTTAGAGAGGGGGGAAAAAAACCTTTATAGTACTATATCCCACCCTGAAATGTGGATGTCCACTTCTGAATGATGCCTGCATGCTAAGTCATTTCAGTGACCCCATGCACTGTAGCCCACCAGGCTCCTCTATCCATGAGATTCTCCAGGTAAGAATACTGGAGTGGGTTGCCATTCCCATCTCCAAGGGATTGTCCTGACCCAGGGATCAAACCCGAGTCTCCCGCATTATAGGCAGATTCTTTACCATCTGAGCCACCAGGAAAGCCAAAAAAATCGCTTGACAGTGGTGGGATGCACTCTGAATGATGCTAATAAATAAATATAAACAAGAATTCCGTGGTCAACTAAGCTTTAACAGCTCTGGTTTGAGCCTTAAACTGGAGTCCATAGTACAGGACTGCTCAGAAAGTTCAGTAAGAACGATGCCTCTAAGAGGAGTATGCAGCAGACAGCAGTTCTCAAATGTATCTGATAATGGAACCCTCTTGAGTCTGGTGGCTCTTGTAACTGTTATCGAGTAGAACATGTCTGGCTGCTCTGTACCTGTTCCCCAGTTCAAACCTTTCTTTGCCTCTGCTGATTTTTCAAAACTAGGTGACTCACTGTCTTGTATTCATTTCTCTCCCATGTGATTTTTTTTTTAAGATATTGACCCATTTTGACTATGTTTTAATAAAAGGTCCATCCACCAGCTTGAAGTCAGAGGAGGACTACTTTAAGTTTTTAAACGGCCTTATCATCTTCAGTTTTAATGATAAGGACAGAGGTCCAAAGAGATGAAATACATGCCTGTGGCTACACTGCCAGCCAGTCAGTCAGAGCCGGGCAGTGGCTGTGTAGAGCCTGCCTGCAGGCTCAGGGTCCTCCTGTGGGCACTTGCTTTTCCATGCATGATCTCCTTTGAGCCTGAGGTCATGGCTTCTCTCTTGTTCCCTAGTTTGTTCCTAACCTATACTTTTTGAGAGGATTTATCCAGGTCCCTTATGCCAACTGTTATTTGGCCATTTTTCCCTTTGTCCCATTTTGGGTAGAGAAATCCCCTGCCAAATATTTTTTGGTGACGTATTTGAAGGCAGAGTAATACGCTGGGAGCAACCAGACCCACTCCTTCGAAACAGTGACTTCCTTACCAGCCTTGCTTTTCACCTGTGTGATTAGCACTTCCATCTGAGTTCTCACTGCTCCCAGAGGCTTGGCTCAGCCACCAGCAAGAGAAAAGCTGGTACTAGCTGCACGGAACCTTGTCCTGGAGTTAGTCTCTGTCTACTAGGTGAGACGGGCAGGGTTTCATATCACAGGGATCTAGTAAGGGCTGGCTGTGGCTCAGGCAAACAGTTGCACCAGGGTCTCCAAAGACTGGTGGAATGCAGTGAAGGACAGACTGGCAGGCGGCTTGCAACACTCTCCAGTCCTCATGGCAAGAGGCAGGGAGGCCTTTCAGATACTACGATGAGAACTAGCAAGAGATAGATGCGGCTCGGCGGTTAGAACTGAAAGCATGGTCAGGACTGAAGCAATGATGGGGGTCAATGGATGCAAAGTCCACAGGTACGCTGCTCTCCAATCTTTCCTGCCAAATGTCACAGGTGCATGGAGACTTACTGATGGTGCTGAGCAGGGACAGATAGCAGGCTGGACAGTTCACAGGGGCCCACAGGTAGGGAGGGCTTCCCTGGTGGCTCAGACAGTAAAGAATCTACCTGCAATTCGGGAGTCCCAGGTTCTATCCCTGGGTCTGGAAGATTCTCTGGAGAAAGGAATGGCTCTCCATTCTAGTATTCTTGCCTGGAGAATTCCATGGACAGAAGAGCCTGGTGGGCTACAGTCTGTGGGACAGCAAAAAGTCAGACACGACTGATAGACTAACAGCACCACCGGTAGAAAGAGCTAGAGGCTGAGAACCAATAGCGCTCTCTTCTTTCCCTCATGTAACACTTGCGATCCTGATCTTCACTGTCACAAATTCTCTACAGGTGGGGAGAGTGCCTGTTTTGTTCATCTTTGTACTGGCTGAGCATAGCACTGCCTCAGAGGTGCTCAGTAAACATTTTCAGAATGAATGAATGTGAACTGTTTCACAGTAGTGGAGATGGGATTAAATCTACACAGGATGCAATGTTCTATGAGTTTGAAATCTGGCTCCTCACATTGCTGAGGCTGGTGAGTCCCTGCCTGACACGGTGATTTTCCAGACCTCTCAGACTTGAGTGGCTTGTATTTGAGTCAGCGCTGACCACGCAGCCTGGATGTGGCATGAAGCTGAACTAACCTGGCTGGAAGCAAACACAGTTGACTCCCGAGGTTGCAAATCTGTTTCTGTTTCAAGCAATTTGTCCAGTAAACATTTATCAAGCTCTGTTTCACTTCACTGAGGATAAAAGGGAAGTTTGGGATCAGAATCCTAGGGGCAGATTTTGGGCCAGTGGTGACATTTCTAAAATCACCAAGCAAATGTTTTCCAACTAGCCATTGTAATTCAGAATTTCAAGATCAGAAAAGGATGGCTGATCAGACGTTAAGAAGTGCACAGCCTCGGAGTTTAAAAATAGGGCAAAAAAAATCAATTTTAATTTTGACTAATAGAGCCAGGTTTCTACTCAAGCTAGGTGCTTGGCTTTTGTTTTTTAATTGTTCCTCCTGATATCTTAAAACCCTGTTGTGTTCTGATTCCCTGAGAAGTTGGGAGAGGTCCATTTTTAATGCAAAATGCAGAGTTTGGGATGTGCCTAAGTGGTTTGGGGCGTGTGGCAAGGCTCCAGTGGGGCCAGAGTCCACAGTCACAGGACTTAGGCTGTGGTGAGGAACTCTGGAGTCACTTAGCTCATCAATAATATCCTGATTCTCGTTGATGAAAACTTGCAGACAAAATGCCTTTCAGGAAACTGGATCTGGATTTTGTTGTTTTTTTTTCCCGCCTTGTGCTCTGTGAAGTCTCTTACAGGTCCCCCAGTGAAGTCCTTGTAATACATCTGACCTCTTCAGTCATTTCACCAAGACTTATGTGCTCTGGCAGGCTGACGTGGACTCCTCTTTTCCAAAAGATGAAAAGCATGTCACTGAAAATATTAGTCAGGCTCAAGGAAAAGCTTTGTGAGTTTTGCATAATCACAAAGAAAGAAAAAGTAGGTCACATTTGGAGCCTGTTCTGTTTGTGGAAGAAAAGAGAGGATGAAGAAGAAGTGTCAGATGATTCAGTTTTATCGCAGCTTCTTAAGACCAAGCGATGGTGTCAGAGGCCCTGGGATCTGACACCACGCCCAATGCTTGAGTCTCCCCCAGAGTGGAAGAAAGCATGTCCAAACTGGGCTCCATGAGATGTGTGAGCCACGGGGAATGGATGGAGCCAATGGATGTATCCCTTGTGTGTGCCTCAGAGAGATTCATTGGCAGCTGCCATTTGGATGGGAAGACAGTGTTTGGGGGACTTGTCTGGGGCTGAGGGATTCATCCTGAGTGATTTCGGTCTCAAGCAACCCAGGAGGCATTCCCCATTTCTAGTTCACCTACTGCAGTTGTCTGTCTTTGGGGTTAGAAATTGTAAACAGGGCTTGGCTACTCTGAAGGTCCTGAGGGGGCCCTAACTGCCCTGATCTTTAGGGCTCTGGGATTCCTCGGACCAGGTCACATTCCTTGAGAGAGGCGCTCTTAACAAGGGCCACTCCAGAATCATCTGATGTGAGCCAAACTCAGTGGGTCAGAGAGCTCTGCACACTTGCACTCCGAGGAATGCTTTGTGTCCAAAGTATCAAACCCGGCCAGTTTCTCTGCTGCAGCTGCAGCTTTCCTAGATTCTCAGGATTAGAAAACAAAGGCAAATATGCCATCAGTGGCCTCAATTCTGGGTCTTGTCTTCTGTATTTTCACTTTCTTTTGCCTACTGTTTTCATTTTTTGTACCTCATTTTTTGCGGGAGTTGTGGCTTTGAAAATTTGGCATGGTTCCTTTTTGTGTGTGTAAAGAAGAGTGCATGGTTGAATCATTAGAGAAGCTTGCTGTTAAAGGAGACACTGCAGTGATGCAGTTTGTGAAGGGAAGAATTCTTTGGTTGTGACAAATAGACACTATTTAATGAGACTGCTTGGGAATAACCTTTGAGTTTAAAGTATTTGTTGTTCATCAGTTGAGACTCTGTGACAGCAGATGCAGTTCTGCCACTGTGTATTTGACAAAAGAGGAAATAGTGATATAAGGATTTTCTGTGACTTTTTTATTATTCATGTCACTATTCAGAACTCTTGGTGGGGGGTCTCAGTTTGTGGGTGGATGCTGCATTTTATTTTGGTGTTATCATGTGTGCGTAGCTATCTTGTCATCCCTAAGCTTACTGAGTCAGGGCAGACTAGGTATAGGGCACTGGGTTGATTACAGTCTATTCCTTTCCAGGTCAATGGAGGTGTTTTGGCAATCCCAAGGACCACCAAAGTTGATGTAGATTTGCATTGTGTGGAGAGGCAGAGGATGTGGAGGTAAGAGTCTGGCAGGTCTGCTGTTGGATTGGCCAGGGTCCACCGACAGGAAATCGAAGTCAACAAGGAGGCGGGTGCAGGTAGCGGAGCCAGGTCCAAAATTGAAAATGATTAGATCATTTCCTCACCGGCAAGAGCAAGGGCTGTGGTAGACCAGAAAGACATGAGGGCTTCATGAAGCCAAGGTCAACAGCTTGCCAAGTCAAAGGACGGTTGAAGCCAGAGTGGCTATGGGTAGAGTGACTCTTCCATTCACTTCTGCCTGGACTTTGTCTCAATGGGCCTTAGTTGCTTCAACCTCTTTAACAACGTGGTTATATTAGAGGAGTTAACTTTCAAACTTACTGTGTTTAAGGCACTGTAACCCTTTCTATACACAAGATTTTGATAAGAAAACCTTGTGTATGTGTATTAGTTGCTTGGTCGTGTCTGAATCTTTGCTACTCCATGTACTCTAGCCTACCAGGCTTCTTTCTCTGTTCCTGAGATTCTCTAGGCAAGAACACTGGAGTGTGTTGCCATTCCCTTCTCCAGAGGATCTTCCCAACCCAGGGATTGAACCCTGGTCTCCTGCATTACAGGCAGATTCTTTACCATTTGAGCTATAAGGAAGTCCTTAAGAAAACCCTATATATATCAAAAAAAAAAGTGGGTATGCTCCAGTAGGCACTGAGGGGAGCAGGACTGGGTATCAGAGCCCCAACTACATGGCCTCTGTCTTAGATATCATGGTGATTCCTTCACTTCTCAGGGACTGCATTAAAAGATATTGGATAAATTTTTAAAATCCTTTCTAGCCCACCGGAGAGGGCGATGGCACCCCACTCCAGTACTCTTGCCTGGAAAATCCCATGAACAGAGGAGCCTGGTAGGCTGCAATCCATGGGGTCTCAAAGAGCTGGACGCGACTGAGCGACTTCACTTTCACTTTTCAGTTTCATGCATTGGAGAAGGAAATGGCAACCCACTCCAGTGTTCTTGCCTGGAGAATCCCAGGGATGGGGACGGGGGCGGGGGTGGGGTAGCCTGCCATCTGTGGGGTCGCACAGAGTCGGACACGACTGAAGCGGCTTAGCAGCAGCAGCCCGCAAGTTGGTCAACAAGACTTTGAAATCAGCACTGCCTTTCTTCTAAAGCTGCTCATGGGTTTCTAGACACTTGTGCCTGCAGGGCAGCCCCTCCCAATTTTAGAAGGAGCCCTCTTCACAGGGCCTAGTCTCTCTGCCAATCACAGGCGAACCAGAAGTTTCTGCAGGCCAGCTGAGTAACCAGAGCCAAGAGGCCCTCGACCAGACCTGGAGTGCACTGTGATCATACACATTGTCCTCTGTCTGCTTAAAGAGATCCCACAGAGCATTAGGCAGCCTCTGTGCACCAAGCCCTCTAACCTTGTGGGAAGTGGGGAGTTTGGAGGCAGCAGGTGGGTGTTGAGATTCCCAGTCTGGGATTAGGAAGTGAAAGTGGTGGAGAAGCAACACCAGCAATAATACCAGCATTTACTCCACACTCAAAAGTCTCTCAAACAAGAAATATTAGAAAGTAGGAGAAAACATGGTAGCATCTTACCTTCCTACAGAGACCAAGTTCAAGTTCCCAAACCAAGTCCCACTGGGGTCAGGGGTCAGTAGCCCCTTTCCTTTACCCAAAAAGTATGTCTTAGACTTCTTTATTAATGCCAAAACAGGAGCTCAAGTTTCATTCAAACTACATAGTTGGTAAAAATAAATAAATAAAATCCCTTACACTATATATGCACAAAATTCTTTTTACTTAAAAAAACAAAGATCTATATGGTCAGAAATTCAGAGTCTTCTGACATACTTGATATAATCAGGGGGGGAAAACCTGAACTTCAGTATTAATACCTGGACTGTTGTCCCAGCTCTGCTCCGGGCTGAGTGACTTTGGGCAAATCATTTGGGTTTTCCATGCCTGGGCTGATGTCTGACAAACTGAAAGAACACCCACCCATAGCAAGGAGACAGTGAAACACTAGCTGTGAACTTTGAGAGTGGTCCCCCTGCTCTGTAAATCTACTGGAATGGTCAGTATGCAGTGGGTGAACGCGAATATGAATACATGGGGGGGGGGTGTGGTCCCATCTACAGAGCATGGGGTCACCTGGGCTGAGACTGCTGATCTCCCCAGCTGGTCACTGCTCTTTTGTTAAATCACCAGTACCAGCTTTGTGCCCAGGGCAGAAGCCAGTCCCCCCACCCCCTCCACCATGGCTGAGTTTGGGCTCCATGCACCTGGAGCCCGACGCCCACTCACTTGGCCTCATTACTTAGTATTCTGCCTGCCTGGGAGTAGGTGAGTAGTTTGGGATTTCAGCAGCACCCTAGGCAGGCAGTAAAAACCTAGGAGGTCAGAGAAGGAGGAAATTTAAAGAGAAGAAAGGAGAGGAAAGGGGTGAGTCAGAGAGCTCCGAAGGGAAAGGAACTGCTCCCTTTGCCAGAAGGTTGGTTATTTTATGAAGAATACGTGTTCACTGTAGGAAAAATATGAAGTAAAAGAAGATAAAAGAACTTGTTAGTCACATCACCTGGAATTAATACAGTTAATATTTTAGCTCTTTTACTTTGTGGCTTTTTACATACACACACACACACACACACACACACACCAATGCATATATAAATAGACCTTTAAATGAAAAGAGGATCATAGTTCTGTCCTGGTAAGTGTTTTATGAGCGCCTAGAGGAGAGGCCGTCACAATTGGAGCCTTTGCCAATTTCCGTGGTGTAAATGCTTCCACCATAGCTGATTTCCAACTACCAATGTGATGTCAACCAGCTTGCAAAATTCCTGATAATTTAGCATTTAGCTTTTGGGGACCAGCAAGAGCACATCACTGACCAAGCCTCCCTCACCATATAGGGCAAAAGTCCTTATGCTTAAACTATAGAAAGTTGTCTTTATCAAATTACCTACTTTTTGAAACAATACTGTTTTCTTTTTGGAATTCAAAGCTGGATCACTTTCCATGCCACCAGTTGTAAATGGTGCCTCTGGTTAGAATTTGCCTATTTCTTGTGTTCTGGTGATCCTTAAGTGAGTGGGGAGTGGACCCGAATTTTATTAGGTGGCAGGAATTAGAAATGTAGTTGGAAAAAAAAAAAGACAGATTAATGTGATCATGCAAATGGTGACCTGGAACTGATCCTGCAGCCCATTCTCCCAGGACAGATTTGACTTAATGGAGGCAATTTTCTCCTTTGCAATCCTCCTCTGCCCAGCCAGCTCAGCTCTAGACTTGTCACTTCTTTTTTTTTTTTGTATGGAAATTGGTGCTCCTCCTCTCTGTCAGATGAAAATGGGCTGCAACTGTTTGGCCCACATCAAACCCGCTAATCAGGTCCATGTTTTCCTTGTTGAATGGGAGCTTTGGGAAATTGCAAGGGGCAGAGGGAGTGGAGGCCTGCACTCACACAGCAGCAGAGTGTGAGTGTGTTTTCATCTCCCACTTGGCTCCATGTTGAGCTGGTGGACTATTACATCTATGGCAAGAGTCAGCTAGGTGGAAAAAGTAGCTGGTGCCAAAGCTCTCCCACACTGGAGTTTTAATTGCCTTCAGAGAGGCTGAGCTTTGTGAGCTTCTGATAATAAACCTGGCTCTCCCAGGCAGGCCTGGTGAGTTCAGACAGGGAGTTTCCAGGTAAGACTGGATAGGTGTGGGCAGTGAGGTGTTGTAAGTGGGCCATGGGCCAGGGGGAGTCCATTGCTGCAGTTCTATGAAGGGAAGCTTTAGCCTCGGCCTCCACCTCTGTAGCGTGAATATTTGTTGTTGTTCAGTTGTTAAGTCATGTCCAATACTTTGTGACCCCATGGACTGCTGCATGCCAGGCTTCCCTGTCCTTCACTATCTCCTGGAGTTTGCTCGAACTCATGTCCATTGAGTCAATGAGGGCACAAGTCTAGTCTTCAAGCTCCCAGAGTTTGCTAAAACTCATGTCCATTGAGTCAGTGAGGGGAAGAAGTCTAGCCCTGACTTCTTCTAGCCCCAGGTCTGTCCAATTCCCTGGGTCATCTCTGACTAGTCTATTCCTTTCCCCACCAACCTGATACCCAGTGGTCACCTAGACTGGGCAACTCTGCCTCCAGCCCAAGAAGCGACTCTCACCTGGTCCCCACTGCCTTGATCCAGACGTTCATGTATCACATCTGAACCATGAGGACAGCCTTGTAATAGGCCTTCCTGATGGGTAGTCTCTGTCTATAAAAACGCCGTCCTTATCTCTAAACACACACACATATTTTTTTTATTGTAACAAATTCAAGAAAGACTTTTTTTCTTTACAATATTGTGTTGGTTTTGCCATACATTGACATGAATCCACCATGAATATACATGTGTTCCCCTTCCAGAACCCCCCTCCTACCTCCTTCCCAGTTCCATCCCTCTGGGTCATCCCGGTAAACACACACACATTTTTAAAATCATCAACATAATATATGTTCACAAGAATTTTAAAAGTGCATATGTTCAAAGGCCAAAAACCACTCATGAATTTAACTTCCTTGAGGTAAAAACAAGGAAGTTATCATTTTTCTGACTATCCCTCAAAGAGATTGTTTAGGAATGAAAATAGTCAAAACTATTTTGTAATTTCTTCACCTATTTTAGTGAACATTTTTGCATATTGATACTTCTCTTAGAATGAAATCACAAATTAGATGATATCTTTTCCTTGCTTAAATAATTATATAAATAACCTCCCACTCACATCCCAAACCACCAAAATCCATTGGCTACGTGGGGAAGGTCAAATTCCTTGGAACAGGAGGGAAGGTCAAACATAACCAGCCTCAGTCTGCTCACTAATCTCCCACCCTCACCCACCAGCCCCCTCTCTCTATGGCACCATTTCTTTGCCTGAATACAAAGCCTGCGTGTTTACTCTGAGAATTCCATATGAATTGGCTTGTGTGTATGACTCCTACCTCCCCCATTGCCCACTTTGTGAATTCTTTCATTCTTTAAGATTTATCTTAAATTATTCATGTGTCTGTCTCTAGGAAAACTGGAAATCTCTTGAGGGCAGAAACAGAACTTAGTTTGTATTTTTAGCAACTTATGGTCATGCCTGGCACAGGGTAGTAGGCGCTCAGTAAATATTTATGGAATGAATTGGCCTTGCTTTGGTGTGTCTGTTTTTATCCTCTTGCTAGTTTCATGTGTTGGTTTTTATTAGTGTCCATGATTAATCCAATATTGTATTTTCTTTTCCTCCTGTACTGTGTCTATGTCTTAACCATATTCAAATAAAAGCCCCTGGCTTGGAGCCATTCACTTCTTTAATTGCATCATTGTTGATGGGTTTAAGATATCATTAGTTTCTAGTGGCTTTATTCTACTATTTTGGAATCCTTGAGAAGCCAACTCACTTTTTCAGAGTCAACAGCCCAGAGTCAGCCCTCTTCTGAAGAACTGATGTATAAGTTTGTGGAAATGCTTGAAACAGAAGTAGGCAGCATGGGTAGAGTTTACAAAGTGGAAACCCCAAGCCAGGAGGCTAGCTCAACACTCAGAGGAGGTGAAGGGTGCAGGAAAAGTCAAGGACATTAAGAGTAGAGTGTGATATAGTTGACCCAGAGCTCTGCCCATGAGCTGTGGGTTTCAGCACCTTAAAGATGCCTGAGGGACTGGCCTCTGCCTGTGCTCCAGAGAAAAATGTATGTTAGTTCAGACGTCATGTGCTGTTTCTTGTGGATCTGAAGATGCTTAAATATGGAGGTTTCACCTGAAAGAGGACTAAACTTATTTCAACAGTTCATCAACAAACATTAAACTAGAGCTATTTTTATTCAAACTCATAGAAAAGGGGAAATTAATCAATTCCACTCCTACCTTGGGCAGTATCCATAGAGAAATAAGGATGAGCAAATGTCTGCCCTTTGGATGGAAGTAGGGACAGGTGGATCCACATTTACTGCTGCGAGTCTCAGAATTTTACATGTCTGCCTTTGACACTCCCTTTTAATAGAAGCTCCAAGTGCATACACAAGTAGTAAAAATCCTATCCAAACCAGCTTCAAGAGGAAGGATATTCAGTGGTTCTCTAGTGTCCACAGTGTCTTCAAGGTCCCAACTCTGTTGTCCCTCTCACTCTGCCTTCCTCAGCATCAAGCTTCATTTCAGCCTGATATCAAGATGGCAGCATCAATCTAGCCATCCAACTCAGTCCTGATGATACCAGAAGAAGGACCAGCACTTCTCGGCACTTTGTCTTAGGAGTTAGGTGAGGTTTTCTAGAAGACCCCTGGAAGGTTTCACCTCATGACTCAATGACAATATTCAGTCACCTGCCCAGTTCTGAAGCCATCGCTGGCCAGGGGAGGGTGTTACCAATGATCAGTTAGATCCATCTTTAGAGCTGAGGCACCTACTCTATGGATGAATCCCTGAACAAAATCAGAATTCTGTTAGAGAGTGAAAAATAGAGAATGGATGCTGGGTAGACAGTCAGCTGTGCTCTCGCCAACTCAAAATAAGCCACAGAGTTGGTTAGTCTAGTGACTTTCAGTTTTTTAGTTAGTGCATTCAAATAAAGTCTAACCTAGAAAAATAAATGGACTGATAAAATCAAAGCAGTCATGGTTGTAAATCTACCCAAGATTGTGGTCGTAAGACCTTGGTTTGACAGTCACAGGTCAAGTACTTCTTGTATTTACATCAAAATTTTCTCTATTCCTTGTCTTCTTTCATCTGTACAACACAGTTGTACTATATGGGACAAGAGGTCAGCTGGCCAGAGAGGACCAGTATTTATAGAGTCCAGGCAAGCAGGGGCTTTCAAGGAAGGCATCTGGGAGTAACAGGTTGGGCACAGAAGACCAGAGGGTGACGTGACAGGAAGCTGGGAAGAGAAGTTTTCCTGAGTATGGTGATGAACTGTGGTTCGGGGCTAATTCATTCACTCTGCTTGCCTAGTGTGGGTGGCCCTGGCCCATGAGAGATTTTGCATCCAGAAGGAAGTGAAAGGCCTATTGAGGCAGGAGCAGAGATGCTGGGTACGACTGATTTCACAGAGGGCGGAGAAGGCATGCAGGTCAAAGGCTCTAAGATCTTCACTTTGAGATGGAGTAGGTATAGGTTTGCCATGTAAAATATAGAATGTCTAGTTAAACCTGAAAATCAAATAAACAATGAGTACAATTTTAGTATAAGTATGTCCCAAATATTGTATTGTTCTTGTTCAGTCACTAAGTCATGTCTGACTCTTTGAGACCCCATAGACTGCAGTACATCAGGCTTCTCTGTCCTTCATCATCTCCCAGAGTTTGCTGAAATTCATTTCTGTTGAGTAAGTGATGCTATCTAACCATATATAAAGATATACTATGTACTTGGCCAATACCAAAGAAATGCAATGCCAAAGAATGTTCAAACTACCGCACAATTGCACTCATCTCACACGCTAACAAAGTAATGCTCAAAATTCTCCAAGCCAGGCTTCAACAGTACACGAACTGAGAACTTACAGATGTTCAAGCTGGATTTAGAAAAGGCAGAGGAACCAGAGATCAAATTTCCAACATTTGTTGGATCATAGGAAAAAACAAGAGAATTTCAGAAAACACCTACTTCTGCTTTATTGACTACACCAAAGCCTTTGACTGTGTGTTTCACAACAAACTATGGAAAATTCTTCAAGAGATGGGAATACCAGACCATCTGACCTGCCTCCTGAGAAATCTGTGTGCAGGTCAAGAAGCAACGTTACAACCAGCCATGAAACAACAAACTGGTTCCAAATCAGGAAAGAAGTACGTCAGGGCTGTATATTGTCACCCTGCTTATTTAACTTCTATGTAGAATATATCATGAGATATGCTGGGCTGGATGAAGCACAAGCTGGAATCAAGATTGCCGGGAGAAATACCAGTAACCTCAGGTATGCAGATGACACCACCCTTATGGCAGAAAGTGAAGAAGAACTAAAGAGCCTCTTGATGAAAGTGTAAGAGGAGAGTGAAAAAGCTGGCTTAAAGCTCAACATTCAAACAACTAAGATCTGGTCCCATCACTTCATGGCAAATACATGGGGTAACAGTGGAAACAGTGACAGACTTTATTTTCTTGGGCTCCAAAATCACTGCAGATGGTGAGTGCAGCCACGACATTAAAAGACACTCGCTCCTTGGAAGAAAAGCTATGACAAACCTAGACAGCCTATGAAAAAGCAGAGATGTTACTTTGCCAACAAAGGTCCATATGGTCAAAGCTATGGTTTTTCCAGTAGTCATGTATGGATGTGAGAGCTGGACAGTGAAAAAGGCTGAGCGCCAAAGAACTGATGCTTTTGAACTATGGTGTTGGAGAAGACTCTTGAGAGTCCCTTGGACTGCAGGGAGATCCCAGAAGTTGGATTGTTGGATCATATGGTAACTAGACTCTTCATTTTTTAAGAAACTTCCATACTGCTTTCTGTCGTTGCTGCACCAATTTACATTCCCGCCAACAGTGTAGGAGGATTCCCTTTTTTCCACACCCTCTCCAGTGTTTCTTATCTGTAGACTTTTTAATGACAGCCATTCTGACTGGTGTGAGGTGATACCTCACTATAGTTTTGATTTGCATTTCTCTAATAACTACTGATGCTAGCCTCCTATATAGCGTACTATATATTCTTATTTGCTAAATCTAGCAGCCCTATATGGTTAAGAAATGGGGGCGCTCCTGAAACGTCTAGATGGGGTTGACTTTCTTCCTACGGTCTCCGTTCTGAGTCACGGTGTAGTGGCACCTCTTGTTCTATTCAACAAATAGTTTCAAGGCCCTATTACCTCAGAATTACCTGAAACACTTGTTAAAAATGAAATGAGGGGGCTTTTATGAAACGCTTGTTAAAAGCCTCCCTGATAGCTTAGTTGGTAAAGAATCTGCCTGCAATGCAGGAGACCCCTGTTTGATTCCTGGGTCAGAAGATCTGCTGGAGAATGGATAGGCTACCCACTCCACTATTCTTGGGCTTCCCTCATGGCTTCGCTGGTAAAGAATCTGCCTGCAATGTGGGAAACCTCGGTTCAGTCCCTGGATAGGGAAGATCCCCTGGGCAAGGGAACTGCTGCCCACTCCAGTATTCTGACCTGGAGAATTCCATGGACTGTATAGTCCATGGGGTTGCAAAGAGCCAGACATGACTGAGCAATTTTCACTTGTTAAAAATGCAGATATCTGAAAACTACAATGGCCTCCAGTGATTCTGACACTGGGCCCAGCTACGGAAGACTGCTTCAGATTTTAAGTTTCTACAGGTGAGAAGTCCCTTTGTTTATTACAGTCAATAAATATTTGTTAAAAGTATGAGTGAATGAATGAGTGATTCATCCCTCAGGAATCCTCACTGGCTTAATCTTGTTTATCTTGTAGAACCCAAGACCCTCAGGAGCACAGGCATCTTTCTTTTCATTTCTTTTCTGGTCATGAGAGTCATGGGAAAGAACTTGGGTGTGAGGTGAAATGGGGAGAGACTTGGATAGCAGAGAACAGGAATGGTAACAAGACAGAGCAGGAGAGAGCAGAGCCCACGGCAGGGAGCTGGCCAGATGGGGGCAAGAGTGTGTGCATGGGGAGGTGGGCCAAGTTTTTAATCACCTCCTCAGGCAAAGTCTTGCAATTTCAAGTTGAGAACAGGTCCTCAGTTATTTTCACAGGATTCCTTTAGAGTCTGAACTTGGCACATACTCAGCTTCAAAGAGGGAATGACCAGGATGCTAAAAGCGTGTTGGAAGTGCTTCAGTGAAACGTGGTGGGTGGCAGGTAATGGCCGTTTTGCTAATCTTGATAATTCCCCCACTTCAGCAGGGTACCTCAGAGCATCTTTCCCAGAGCACGTATTTCTGCAGGCTTAGCTGTGGGGAGACTAGATTACTGTCCTGAAACATTAAACCTGTAATGGACCCAGCCATCTATAGGTCTCCCAAATGGATGTACCCCGGTGCCCACATTTCCTCCAATGCAGAGAATCACAAAGGAGTTTTTGGTTCCAATTTTTCTGGCGAGAGGCTCTGCCTGATGGCTGAGAACTTGCTTCCAATCCCAAGTGAAAGTCTGCCGGATGACGTCATGGACACCTAGCTCTCTGCCTGCCGACTGAATCGCAGGTCCCCTCTCAATCTGTTCCCCCATCTGTGTAGCAGGGATGCTGCCACTGGGCCTCAGGGCTCTGGGAAATGCTCAAGCCATCTGGAATCTCAGCAGCATAAGGCTCCTCAGCAGGGCTTTGGGTCAAGGCAATGAGGAGAACATTGACTCCCCTGGTTTTTTCCTTGTGATTTTGGTTCCATCCATCCTGCCCTCGCTTCACCCAAGCCCTCCTGCACACCAGTCTGGGCAGATCAAAACTGGGCTGTGGAGGGCCTGCTGAGTGACAGCTTCATGACCCTCCTATAGTTTGGTTAAATCTGAAAGGTTTCCTTGATTCCTGGGGGCAATAGTGAGACCCCTGCCCTGCAACCCTTACCTTAGAAATAAAAAAGACAGGTTTCTATGTTGAGAATTAAACTAGTAAATTACATCATACACAATTGAATGGCCAGCCTCAGGAATACCCAACTTAGGAAATTTTCCATAAAGACATTTAGAATCACAGGAATCTTGGGGAGGATGGACTAAAATATTATTTCGCTCATAATTAAAAAAACAAAAATCATGCCATACTGATGTTGTGGTATGTGGTTAGGAGTTTAGTTGCTAAGCCATATCTGACTCTTTCGCAACCCCATGAACTGTAGCCAGCCAGGCTCCTGTGTACATGGGATTTCCCAGGCAAGAATACTGAAGTGGGTTGCCATTTTCTTCTCCAGGGCATCTTCCTAACACAGAAATGAAATGCACGTCTCCTGCTTGGCAGGCTGATTTTTTACCACTGAGCCACCTGGGAAGCCATTCTGTGGTTGGGAGAAAAGGGTATAAATCAAAGGGCTGTGGTTAGTGTAGAGAGTAGGGAAAAAACCCTCCAGGAGCCAGATGTGAGTGATACCTTTTCAGATGCTGGGGAGGACAGTCTTGGCTCTGTGGGCAGTTTCCTTGTCTAAGCCCAGGTGGGGGCAGGAAAGAGTGCCTTAGCAGGAGAGCCCTCCTATACTGGTTCCCCTTGTCCTGAAGTTTGCCTTCCTCTCTGCCTCCTGCCTTCAGGGAGAACAGGCATTGATCAGGTTGATGCAAACATCCTGCTCACTTAATAACTTTATTTCCAACTGAAAGTTAATAAATGAGCATCCTTGCTGGGAACTATATATGCGTATCTTTCAATGTGCTGACAGAATTCATGTTTGCGAGCCTTGGAGCCTGAAGAAATGGATGGTGGGAGGTTGTAGAAATGGAAAGGAAACAAGCAGGAAATCATCGAATCATCAAACTCTACTCTGGGCATGATGGCCTTGGGGAGAAGCCTGGGGAAACGAAGAGGTGGGACCCATTGTCTAAGATCCTGCTGATGCTGTGTCTGTGCTAACGTTCAGGAGCTCGTGCACAGTTAAAGGTGTAGCTGGGGAAAGCTGGCGGTAGGCCAGGGAGACACCACAAGGCCAAGGAATGGAGAAGGGGGACTAAGTTCACAGATCAACTTTTCATCCATGTGGTGAGAGAGATTTAATTTTAAAGAATGAAGACAAAAGGCAGAGGAGTGAGGCTGATGGTGGAGAGGCATATACACTAGTCTAAGCAGGGAAGGGGTAGGGCTTTCTCAAAGTAGTGGAGTGCCACCCTCTTATTTTTTTTTTCTGATCCTTAATGTCCATTTAATATAGAAACTGAAAGTTATCTTTTATTTGGTGGGAATTTTTAAGACTTCAAGCCCCAAAGACAGCTTCTCAAGTGACCCTGAGAGAAATGTTGGTGGGGGTAGGGGGGTGGGTTCCAGGGCTGGGGAAGGATCAGGTTGGACAAAAGTTTGCAACAAAGGAGGCAAATAGTCTTCAGATGATGTTCACATCAAAGATTATTGGTAATTAAGGAAAGCCAGATAGCTCAAATTAAGGAATTTAGCACTGTTCTATATATGGGAAGATGCAAGTGTCTGGGCTTACTGAAATCATTCCTTTCATATGCATCCCAGCTATCTGGGGCCAGCACCCTGCTTCTTGGTTTTTCACATCCTTAGAGTGGCTGCAAAGGACAGCTGCTGGATCACAGGCATTGTTCTCCTTTTTGGGCACTCTCAGGGCTTAGAACTTCACATTTGGAGGCCTGAAATCACTGAAGGCTGTGACATCCTTGTTTACTGACATGGCAGGAAACACTCAATTTCACATGCTAATGTAGTAAGGTTAACATATGATGAGACTCAAGGTCTGTTGGAGGTCAGATTGGTCACCATCTTGGTCCCAGATGGTTCCATCTGGTTTTTTTGGTGATAACTTCCTTTCTTATCTCTGGACCCTTTAACTTAAAGATTTATGTTGCATGTGTTAGTCATTTAGTCATGTATGACTCTTTGCAACCCCATGAGCAAAGAGCCTAGCTCGCTAGCCTCCTCTGTCCATGGAATTCTCCAGGCAAGGATACTAGAATGGGTTGCCATTCCCTTCTCCAGGGGATCTTCCCAACCCAGGGATCAAACCTGGATTCCCCGCATTGCAGGCAGATTCTTTACCATCTGAGCCACCAAGGAAGCCCTTATAAAGATTTATGTTAACTCCTGCTAAAGATGGGGATTCACTGGTTTTGAGCAAAGACCTGGGGCATTTCTGGAAACATGCTCACTGTTGTTGAACCCAAGTCTGTGTGCCTAACACACAGAAACAGAGGTTGGAGCAGGAAAGGTTTATTGTAGGGCCAAGCAAGGAGAATGGGTGACTCATGCTCAGAAGAATTTAAAGGCTATAGGGCATATGACCTTCCTCTGATTGGTTGGTAGGGAGGTAACTGGGTGGCGCTCTAGGAATCTAAATCATCAGCCTTCTGGTTCCAACCAGTCTGGGGTCCAGACTTGTGCTCAGCCTGAGGTTCCCATCCTCCCTCTGGGTGGGACCCTAGTTCCTGTAGAAGAACTCAGAGATTTATATCAGATTGTTATGTATGTTCCTTCAGGAGGAACTCTGAGTCCTATGACTCTATTGTTCTAATTCTTAACTGTTTGAATCTGCCCTCTGAAACTCAGGGAAGGCCTAGGAGGCTGATGCCTTTTTCCTACAAATTAGAATTGGGGACACGGAAAGGCTTTTGTATGCTGGAGGGTCCCCCAGGGTCCTGCTTGGTTTCACTGCCTTTTAAAGGCCAGGATGGTGCACAAGCAGTTGGGGGTCACTGCAAGCCCAGGGACTGGTGTATCACATGCCTTCACAATCTTCCCTTAATTCTGGTGTTCTGCCTGCAAGAGGTCAAATGAGGATTCCTTTCCTGTCACTCCATGGCTGTTGACTTGCCTTCTCATGACCATTGTCTGAACCTTTCCCACAGTGAAGCCTGGGAAAAGGGGCCACTTCTCAGAGAGGCACAAGGGCTGAAACTTTGTGCTCTGTAATCTCTTGGTTTCCTCAGAGGATACTGTCTTTGCACCAGGCCCTCCAGGCTGGACTCCTGCAAGCACTTCTGGGAGGGGAGGGAGCGGAGGCCGGTCTGTGCACAATTTAGGCTTTTGCCAAATTGGAAAGTCTGCGGGTCCTCAATGGAAACACCGGATTTCCTCTTGTTCCATGGCCCTCACGCCCCACACCCACCCATCCCAGGCAAGTTCCTTCCCTCTTCCTGAATGTTGACTCTTTCTGCTGCTCCAGGGAGCTTTTATTCGGTAGGCTATATTTCTTCTTATCTTCTGTAAGAACTGAACTGTGGTTAGAAGCACATGAATGTAAACCACCCAGCTCCCCCCACCCTCCCTTTGTCTTGGCAAACACTCAAAATCTGATAAAGCCATTCGGCCTATCTTTTCTGCAATTTAAAACTTCCATGTGTTGTATACATGCTTCCTAATGAGGCTAGCAACTCCATCCGACTTGCTAACTTAGTTCCAATGTCCAACAAGGTGCTAGACCTGGAAGGAAATTTAATAGAACTGCCTCATTTAACAGATAAGGAAACTGAGCCCCAAAGATGCTAAAAGACTTGCCTAGGGACCTACAGTTAGCCAATGGGAAAGCCTGAGGGCAGAAGGAGAAGAGGGCATCAGAGGATGAGATGACTGAATGGCATCACCGATGCAATGGACATGAACTTGGGCAAACTTCAGGAGATGGTAAAGGACAGAAGGCCTGGTGCGCTGCAGTCCTCAGGGTTGCAAAGAGTAGGACACAACTGGGCAATTGAACAACAACAATGGGAGAGTGTATCACTGGCTGTTAGAAAATACTCGCGTTGTTTTTAATTAACAATGAGGTCAGATTCTATGTAATTGGTTGCTAAAAATTTAAATATAGTAAGATTATTTACCCAAAAGTCTAAACACTAGAAGCATCTAAAAAAGTACAGTTGTTCTGAAAGAAACAACTGTAAAGTAACTACTCATTAAAAAAGAATAAATCCAATGAACTTGAGGAACTTATATGCATACTATATGTTCATGTTGTCGACTAAAAAAGATGTACAACTTGAGAGCTGCGACTTAAATTTTATTTGAGGCAAAATAAGGACTCCAGCTCAAGAGGCAGCACCTCAGATAGCTCTGAGAGACTGCTCCTCAGCTGCAGTGGGGGACGGTCATATATACGGTTTTGGTGAAGGGGGAGTTCAATACCATGAAGCACTCACTTTACAGAAGGTTTGTTGTTAGTCATGAGGATCTGATGTCACCATGAAGGGATTTGGTGCTTCTCCAGATATATGCAGAGTACATCATGAGAAAGCTGGACTGGATGAAGCACAAGCTGGAATCAAGGTTGCAGAGAGAAATATCAATAACCTCGGATATGCAGATGACACCACCCTTATGGCAGAAAGTGAAGAAAAACTAAAGAGCCTCTTGATGAAAGTGAAAGAAGAAAGTGAAAAAGTTAGCTTAAAGCTCAACATTCAGAAAACTAAGATCATGGCATCTGGTCCCATCACTTCATGGCACATAGATGGGGAAACAGTGTCAGACTTTATTTTGGGGGTCTCCAAAATCACTGCAAATGGTGACTGCAGCCATGAAATCAAAAGATGCTTACTCCTTGGCAGGAAAGTTATGACCAACCTAAACAGCATATTAAAAAGCAGAGACATTACTTTGCCGACAAAGGTCTGTCTAGCCAAGGCTATGGTTTTTCCAGTAGTTATGTATGGATGTAAGAGTTGGAGTATAAAGGAAGCTGAGCGCTGAAGAATTGATGCTTTTGAACTACGGTGTTGGTGAAGACTCTTGAGAGTCCCTTGCACTGCGAGGAGATCCAACCAATTCATCCTAAAGGAGATCAGTCCTGAGTGTTCATTGGAAGGTCTGATGTTGAAGCTGAAACTCCAATACTTTGGCCACATGATGCGAAGAGCTGACTCATCTGAAAAGACCCTGACGCTGGGAAAGATTGAATGTGGGAGGAGAAAGGGACGACAGAGGATGAGATGGTTGGATGGCATCACTGACTCAATGGACATGAGTTTGAGTAAACTCTGGGAGTTGGTGATGGACAGGGAGGCCTGGCGTGTTGCAGTCCGTGGGGTTGTAAAGAGTCAGACACAACTGAGCAACTGAACTGAAGAGTCAGTCATGTAGATAGTTAAAAATTAGCCAGTATCCTGGTCTTCCAAAACATAAGCCAACCTAAAGGTGTCACAATCATTGGTATTTATAATGTTTCTCAATCAGCTGTAGGCCTGAACAGTGGTTTTATGTGCTTTTAGCTCTGTAACAGACAGAAACGCACCCTGTTTGTTGTTGTTGTTGATGATGGTGACAGGTGCCCAAATCAAGGTAGGAACTTAATAACAGCTGCTGTTGACAAAGTAGCAGGGCTGATGTTTAAACACTCAGGATTATATCTGGTCCTTGAATCTGAGTTAAGAGTGAATTAAAATAATTCGTTCATTAGGGATTTTTTTTTTTACCTGTAATGGAATGTCTAATTAACAGGGCTTAAACAAGATAGCAGCCCATTTTTCTTTCAATCTAGGATTGGAACAGCAGCTCAAGGAAGCCTTATAGTTGGTCACAGGATTGTTGCTAAAGCTCCAGTCATCACATGTGCATTTTAAGCATGAAAACGGGAAAATAACTCTCATTAAAAAATAAACCTCTCTGATAGACCCACTCAACAACTTCATGGGCCAGACTATATAGTTATGGCTATGCCTGTCTGAAGGAACACTAAGAAATACAGTTTTTTGGTTGGGTACTTGTCTTACAAACACAGATGGATTTCTGTTAGAGGGAAAGAGAAGAGAAAGAATATTGTGTAGGCAACTAGCCTCCCTCCTTTCCTTTGGCTCCTCAGACATACCCTTCTTTCTGTATGTGGGAATAGACTCTCTATTATCAACAGAGAAGCCTCTGAAGCCTCATATAGTTGGCAAGATTAGAGCCCTGGGTTTCTGGGGGATGTAGGATCCTCTCCATCAGTTTTGGATACAACTTCTTGCAACTGAGCTGTGGCACATCTAACCTATAGTACTGCGGAGATATATTAAAATAGCTACAATAAAAAATTTGCTTTATAAAAGGAGGTATGGAAAACAGCAGTCACTGTTCTTAGCAGTGACAATGCCTTGTTCCAGTGGCAAGAACTCCTGTTCCTTGCCCTCCATGACCCTTGCCTCTCTCTAGGAGTTATTCATCATTCATTGTCTTCCAAGACCACTTCTGAGGCGGGCATAGGGAGGACACCTTCTCCAGGGCTATCATCAAGTCTACTTCTTATGGATGAGAATGGCTGCAAATCAGATTGGGTTCTTTTGACAATAGAGTTCCCACCAAACTTAGCAGGCTTTTCTGGTCAATTCCTGATGACATGTTTCCTTTAGTTTCTAGTTTCTGCCCATGTCCCTAAACTTTTGCTTAATGTCTGCTACATAATGTATGCTGCTGGTCATTGCTGAAACAGTGACCTATGATGGGTGATCACACTCTTGGCAGCAGCCTTATGACCTCTCGCTGATGGGGTACCACCCACCCCTTTCTAATCAAGCAGACTATCTGCCCCCTGCCAGGGTCCACGTGCGGGCCTCTCAGGCAGGAGATTGCAGGCTGAATGTTGAGTGTTCCTTCTTTAACAGAGAGGTATTTCTTCCCATCTCACTTGCCAGCTGAGTTGAAGAACTCAGGACTTTGCTAGGACTGAAAAAGCACCACCAATATTTTAAATTTTTCCTACTAACTTCTTTAACACCACAGCTTTAGTCAACAAATCTGTGCCTTTCTACTGCATAGCAGCTGCCAGATGGACCAAATACTTTATAGAAGAGCATGGGGCACCTTTTCAGCCCACAGTAACTAAGTCCTAGGCATCTGCCTGCATCCCTCCCTTGCTTATCTAGTTCCACGCTTTAGGTTCTGTTACTTTAATTTTACTTATTTATCTATCTCTCTATCTTTGGCCACACCACCCGGCATGCAGGATCTTAGTTCCCTGACCAAGGATTGAACTCACACCTCTTGCAGTGGAAGCCCAGAGTCTTAACCACTGGACTACCAGGGAAGTCCCAGCTTCGGTTACTTTTAGTTTCCACACTTTTAGGTACTACACTGTGCATTTGTTTGGAGTTTAATTCAGCTAATTTGTTGGATTTTGTAAAATCCAAATAATAGTGATTAAACAACATGTTGTTGTTAAGTATCTAAGTCATATCCAACTCTTTGTGAGCTCATGGACTATAGCTTGCCAGGCTTCTCTGTCTGTGGGATTTCCCAGGCCAAAATACTGGGGTGGGTCACCATTTTCTTCTCCATGGGATCTTTCCAACCCAAGGATCGAACCCACGTCTCCTACATTGGCAAGCAGATTCTTTACCACTGAGCCACCAGGGAAGCCCTGATTAAACAGCATAGGGGGTTATTTTTCTTTCCACGTCTGCTCTTAAGGAATGCCACTGTGAACCCCACCCAGGAATTTCCACTTTCATCTCATTGGCCAGCACACTGTTGTAGAGCTCTCTGTATCTCCTCCGGGAGAGGCTGGGCAGATGGATACATCACCACACCCAGGAACATACAGGAAGAAAGAGAGGAATGGTCATCAGGTAAACAGCCACAGCTTCTGACTTTACCTGCTTGTTGATCTTAGGAGGTCCGATGGTGGCAGGGCAGAGATCCCCAGGCAGGGTGCCTGGCTAAGTTCGGTGCAAATGCAAAAGGGCGAGGTTGTCAGGAGCAGGCAGGGAGGTGCTGATGTAGAGAGGAGCAAGACCCCGGCCCAAGAGGCTGGGTTCTAGTCCTGGCTCTGTTACTTACTGTGAGAGCTCAAGCATTTAATTAGCCTCTCTGTTTCTGTTCTTTTTTCTGAGCCTTTAAAAACTGCAGACTAACAATACCTCCCTGCAGTAATGTTGGGGAAATTAAATAACAGAATCAGTGGAAAGGGCTCATTTAGAACAGTGTCTGATACATGGTTATGCTCAGAAAACGTTAGTCAGGAGCCCGTGTTGGTAAAATGGATGCCCTTGTTTTATAAGGTGGCTGTGGGAGAATGAACGAGACAGGGAGGAAGCAGCCAGCACCGAGGACACTTTTCCCCCATCTCCTTGTAGCCAGCAGTCCTTTCTCTCCCGGCTCTGACCTCAGAGTCTTTGCACTTGCAGTTCCCTCAGCAAAAACGGCCTTCCCACAGATACTTTCTTGCCTCCATCTCTCACTTCATTCAGGTCTTTCCCCAGGGTCCTTCCCTAATCCCCTCCCCTACCCCTTCCTCCAGGACCTCTGACACTACTGCAGTTCTCTTCACTGTGCTAATCACATGTGACCTTACTGTATTCCATGGTTACCAACGCGCCTTCCTCAGAACACAAGCTTCTTGAGGCTCAGTGGGAATGTCATCTGTTTTGTTCTGGGCTCAGCATGTGATGCGCACTCACTGAACCTCTGTTGAATAAGTCAGTAATCAGTATTTAATCCACATTGGTTTCCTTTTAAAATGTGAGCATTTTCTAAAAGTCAAAAGAGGAACCCCGTCTGGTAGGAAGGAAGACTAGACGGAGGTGGAGTAATTTGAACTTAGCAGAGGTCAGAACAGGAGAACGTTTAGAAGCCAGGACAGTTGGAAGAGAGTGTTGGTACAGGACAGCCCAGCGTGAATCAGATTTTGAGGCAAGATCTGGATAAGCCAGGAGACCTTTTCACATCCCCCACTAGGTTCAGGATTTTAGCCTTGGGTTTCATGTGGCTCTGAGCCTGTGACTTTGGGCAGATGATTGGTTTCACTCAGTTCAGGGTTGGTTTTTTTTTTTTTTTTTTTTTTTTTTTCATTATTAGCCCCCTCCTCTCACCCCAGAAAATTTTAATTTAATTTCAGTTCTAACACACACAATTAAATGATAAGTGTCAGGTGGGACTTAGGATTGCAGTGGAAGGAGGCATTAACCATTATAATCTCTAAATTTTGTGGATGATATCACCCTGCTGAGAATACATGGCTCAGCTCAAAGGAGATCCAAGAACGGTTGTCAATTCTAATGCCATATCAATAAATTAACTCAGGGACAGAGCATTTATTTGGAATGTTAAGGCTGTCAGCTTCAAGCTACTCAAAATTAATTTAAATTATCACAGCTGTTTGCTTGAGATGGGAAACTAATTGGAGAATTAAGTATGGTAGATAAAAGTCAACTGAACTGCTGCAGCGGCTCTCCAAGTCCACAAGTTCTACTCCCTCTTAAAATGGGTTGATCTTCAGGATGAGCTTTTAGACCTTAACACATATCAGCCATGGAGGGATGTTGGTATTTGTAATGACTGGCAGACTTCTCTGTCTTCTCTGTGTCAGCGTTCTGTTCACTGAGATATTTGGTACTGAATTGTTTCATGGGACATTGTGAACATACCACATTTCTCCGAGTGGCGTTGTAAGAGCGCGTGTCTTTGCATATGCCCCAAGTCATCTCAGATCGTTGCAGTGGATGGAATGCCTCTACGCCCTTTATTTGTAGAAAAACCCACAAAAGAACTTGATCAAATAGGGACCTGGAAAGATTACTGGTAAATTTCAAGTTCTAAGTAAAGAATTGAAAGTCCATGAATAACCTCAGTAAGATTAACTAAGTCTCTTGACAGTGTCTGTACATTGGAAGTCATTTTTCCTTTTCTGAAAACTCTACTGGTCCAGAGAGTGGACTCCCAGCAGCCATGTTGATACCTTGTGACCACACCTCCTTGGCCATAACTGATCGATGGACTCCTGATGGAAAAATGATCCAATCTGAGCCAATCAACTGTATTCACCACCAATGTACTAATTAACAACTTTTGAGTTACAAAGAGCAGGGGGGAAAAAAGGCTTTTTCCTCTAAGTTGTTAAAATTTTCAAATACAATGTATTACAAAGATCAATGTTGTTTTTCAGTTGCTAAGTCGTGTCCAACTTTTGGCAACCACATGGCCTGCACTTTAGGTTTCCCTGTCCTTCACTGTCTCCCAGAGTTTGCTCAACCTCATATCCATTGAATTGGTGATACAATCCAACCATCTCATCCTCTGTCACCCCTTCTCCTTCTGCCTTCAATCTTTCCCAGCATCAGGGTCTTTTCAAATGAGTCAGCTCTTCGCATCAGGTGGACAAAGTATTGGAGTTTCAGCTTCAGCATCTGTCCTTCCAATGAATATTCAGAGTTTATTTCCTTTAAGGTTGACTGGTTTGATCTCCTTGTAGTCCAAGAGACTCTTAAGAGTCTTCTCCAACAACACGGTTCAAAAGCATTAATTCTTCAGCCTTTTTTATGATCCAACTCTCACATCCACATATGACTACTGGAAAAACCATGGCTTTCACTTGATGGACCTTTCTCAACAAAGTGATATCTCTGCTTTCTAATATATTGTATAAGTTTTGCTTTTCTTCCAAGGAGTAAGCATCTTGTAATTTCATGGCAAGTTTTCATTTATTTATACATCTCCCACTAGACTATGAATGTCTATACCTTTTGACAATATATTCCCAGTGCCAAGTTCAAGGTCTGGTTCTCAGTATATGTTCATAAGTTAGATACGTGTTGAAAAAAAGTGGAAAAGAAGTGAAAGTGTTAGTTGCTCAGTCACATCCAACACTTTGTGATCACATAGACTGTAGCCCTGTAGGCTCCTCTGTCAATGGGATTTCCCAGGCAAGAATACTGGAGTGGGTAGCCATTCTCTTCTCAAGGCAATCTTCCTAAGAAGATAGATTCTTTACCATCTGAGCCATAAGGAAAGCCTTAAATGCATGTTGCATAAGTACAGTCTGACATCAAGGGGAAAAATTCTCTATTGCTCTAAAGTTTGGGTCTCTTCAATCACTTATTTTCCAAATGAACATCTAACCCAACATGTTTAACTCTTGTTTTCACATGTATGGAACCATCTGACCTGTGACTAACATCTTGAATCACCATCAAAATTTTAATTTTAAAGGACCTTTTAAAAAATATTTTAAAATTATTGAGAGTCTACAAGGTGACAGAGACTTTGCTGGGGTGAGGAATGTATTGATGAACCAGACATTGTCACTGTCCACAGAGAACCTCTCTGTGGAGTATGAGAGGCCTTAGAGATCATTTAACTCAATGTTCTCATTTTATAGATGAGGAAACAGAGACTCCTAAGAGTCATTCAGCCTGATGGAAAATGTTTTGATTTATTCATAAGACTTTAATATGTCTGTGTGGAGTTACTGTTCAGTGAGAGGTGTTAGTTATTTGGGCCAAAGAAATAGATTTTTGTCCATGTATGGATTATCTTTTCTTTGATCTTGACTTTCTTTTTAATAGGTGCATGATTGTGTAGATGATATTTACTAGGCTTTTGATTTATAGGGAACCAGTTAATAGCTGGCACTCCAGTTCTCTGGAAACTCGAAGCCTACTCTATTAGAAATTTCTTTATGGTTCCTGAGGAATAAGGTCATTTATTCTTGACATGGCTTCTGACGCCTCTCCCATTTGTTATTATTCCTTGTTAAATCACTTCCCGAGACGGCTTGAGAAAGTTTTCCATCTTTGATGGCACGATTTATATTGACTTTCTCTAGCTGAAAGTGAAGTTCTAAGAAGAGACTGAAAGGGGTCATTTTTCTATGTTTACAGAGAATGGAGGTGAAAATCTCTTTGGAGGAGAAGGAGGGTTGGCCAGGGATTTCAATTAACCTTCCCCTGGGAGGAATGGATTGTGCGCTGGGAACTCTGCATGTTTGGTGGGGGGGCGGCGGGGAGGTGAGGGGAAAGGGGATATCACTGCCACCTCTCACAGGAGCCTGCAGTAGCCATGTGCAGATGGGGAGTCGGTCACTGAGTGAGCCGCACACCCAGGGCAAGCCAAGGAGCGGTCAGGGCTGCTCACCCAGAAACCTGGCGAAACATGTCTCTGCAGGAGACAGCTTTAGGATTGGCCTCACACAGGTTGCTTTCAACAGTTTGCCAAAGAAAAAGAAGAGAGGAGACTAAAAGCTGAAGGCTGTAAAGAGACACGATTCCGTCTGAATGTACATGACAAAGCCAGGACCCCAGCTAAGGTTAGGACTCGCAGTGGTTTGGGAGAGAGCCACGTCTCCCTGTGGTGTTGACTGGCTCTTCTCCTCTTGGTCACACTGTTGAGCAGAGCTCCAGAATGTAGAGACCTCCTGTGCATGCGCTTGGGCCCATCGAGGCAAATGGACATAGATCTGAACTTCGTAGGAATGTGAGCTATTCAATATGTCTAGCACCCATCTGCAGTCTTCCGGGGAGTCTTGTCACACAGCCTCTGGGGTGGATGTGAGTTTGATGGGACTTGTCCTGGCAAAAGTTATCTCATTTCCTTATTGATCAGGGAAATGTCCTAGGGAAGGTCAGCGTTCCAGAGTTTTCTTGTCTGAGGGAACAGTGTGTGTGTGTGTGTGTGCATCCATGGATCTGCGTATCTGTGTGTGTCTGCATGTGTGCATCTGTTTCTGTGTGCACCTCTGTATGACAATGTGTATATACATCTATGTGTCTGTGCATCTGTGTGTCCATCTGCCTGTGTGCGTCTATGTTTCCGTGTGTGCCTGTGTGTATTTGTGTGTATCTGTGCACCTCTGTATGAGTATGTATGTGTGTGTATGTGTCTCTGCATGAGTGTGTGTGTGCACACACCCAACCATGCATGTGTGTATCTGTGTGCATCTGTGCATCTCTGTGTGACAGTGTGTGCCTGTGTTTCTGTACCAGTATATGTGTGCATGTTCACACAGGGTGGAGGGAACACAACAATGGGATGGGGAGGGGCCCTAGGTTCCTGACTCAGAAAGCAAGCGCCTGATTTCTGTAATGCTCTCCTGCCATGTGTTCTGTCAGAAGGCTCACTGTTGGAACAGGAGTTTTTTGTTTTTTCCCCTCCCAGGTGTGAACGAGTCCAGGGGAGATCATCCTGTCGCCGCTGGAGGAACACCTCATTTCCAGGTCCTCCGCACGAGCCTGACTGTGAAATGAACCAAGCAGGGACTGGTCGGACACTTCCTTCCTTTCCTCATTGACGCTCCAGGCCCAACAATTGTTCCCCTGTTGCTCTGATTGTGAACCATCCTTCTCTTGCCAAAGCAAACAGCCTGGACTGGAGGAGGAGTTCCTCAGGCTTGTCTGCCAGCCTGAATATGAACGCAGGCCGAGCCGATGACAGCCCATGTTCCCTAGGGACTTGGGGCCCTGCAGGGCCTGGCCCTCAGGAGCAGGTCCTCTCATGATGCTGGCGCCTGGGAGTGAGCACCATGCCCATCACCCAGGACAATGCCGGGCTGCACCTGCCCCTCCTCTACCAGTGGCTGCAGAACAGCCTGCGGGAGGGCAGGGATGGCCCCGAGCAGCGCCTCTGCCAGGCGGCCATCCAGAAATTGCAGGAGTACATCAGGCTGAACTTCGCTGTGGACGAGAGCTCCATCCAGCCTGACCGCAGCCCCCCTGGGATGGAGATCTGCGCTGTGTACCTCACCAAGGAGCTGGGGGACGCAGAGACTGTGGGCCTCAGTTTTGGGAACATCCCTGTGTTCGGGGACTATGGGGAAAAGCGCAGAGGGGGCAAGAAGAGGAAAACCCACCAGGGCCCTGTGCTGGATGTAGGCTGCATCTGGGTGACGGAGCTGAGGAAGAACAGCCCAGCTGGGAAGAGTGGGAAGGTGCGCCTGCGGGACGAGATCCTCTCCCTGAACGGGCAGCTGATGGTCGGAGTTGATGTCAGCGGGGCCAGGTGAGTGGGGGACAACCAGCTGGCAGGAGTGGGGGCAGATGTGGGACCCCTGTGGCTCACTCATGCCTGATGCTGAGGGCTGTGAGTCTTCTCGAGGTGAGAAGCCAACAGCATTTATCCTATGGAGGGAAAATGCACACTCTTAAGTTGAGATTTTGTGATATTTATGTTTGTTTTGCTTCATTCTCTCTTAGAAGACTCAGCAGGCTCAGAGTTTTTCCTTTTTCCTCAAAACTTGGGGTAAGAAAGAAAAGAAATAGTACATGATAAGAGGATGAGAAATGTTACTCTTTTCTACTCAACCCAGCATCTTATCTCCAATCGGAAGGCCATAGATTGGGTCCTGGGTATGTTTCCATCTGCTGTCCCTATGACCTTTGCCACTGACTCACAATTCGTAAGCCTCTTGAGATGCTTAGAAATGTCTTTAGACCACCACCCTGCAGTTTCCCCATCCTGGGAAGATCCCTTTGGATATCATCTCAATGAACACATTTCTGTTTTCTACCCATGTGGCCACTTACCATGGCAGTAAGTTATGGTTGGACTGTTTCGTTGTTTCTTGAGTGAATTATGGTCCCCGAGGCCACCTTCAGCTTCTATGATTCACTAGGAGAACTCACAGAACTCAGAAAAGCTATTATACTCATGGTTATAGTTTATTACAGTGAAAGGAATCTGATTAAAATCAACAAAGGGGCATAGAATCTAGGAGAGACCAGTTGTCCTCTCCTGGTAGAGTTATACAGAAGTACTCAGTTCTCCCAGCAACAATGTATGCCAACATATATGGAGCACTGGGGAGCTCACCCAAGTCTTGGTGTTTTTATTGGGGGTTAGTCACCTCGACACCCCTTGCCTGTGTAGCTGACCTTTGTTACTAAGTATCCAGTCCTTCCAGAGGTCAAACTAATACTTCAAACATTATCCAAGGCACCCACCAGAGATCACATTATTAGCATAAACTATCTGGTGTGGCCAAAGGCCTCAAGTATACAGTGACACTCTTTGCTGTTGTTGTTTAGTTGCTCAGTCATGTCCGACTCTTTGCGACCCCATGGACTGCAGCATGCCAGGCTTCTCTGTGCTCCACTATCTCCCGGAGTTTGCTCAGACCCATGAAATAGGAAACAGGCCTGTGGGTGTTCTAAGGTGCACCCGGGATGTTTTTAGTCAAGTATGGTAAGACATGCAGACAGAGGAACGACTGTCATTAAGGAAGGAGTTTACACCCCAGATCCCTAGAGGCAGGAGCCACAGCGCTGTGTGCAGATCCACAGGGGGAGGTACCAGCATTGGTCAGGAGACTGAGGGTGGGAGGGGAGAACAGGGCCCAAAGCCTTTATTAGGGGTTTCAAGGGAAATATTGGGCGAGATGTGGTAGGTACACTGAGGAACCTTAGGATAGGATAGTTTTAGTAATTTCGGCAAGCTCTGAGCTATAGGGGTGGTCTCCAGTTGTCCTGCTACTAAGTCGCTTCAGTTGTGTTCGACTCTGTGCGACCCCACAGACGGCAGCCCACCAGGCTCCCCCGTCCCTGGGATTCTCCAGGCAAGAACACTGGAGTGGGTTGCCATTTCCTTCTCCAGTGCATAAAAGTGAAAAGTGAAGTGAAGTCACTCAGTCATGGCCGACTCCTAGGGACCCCATGGACTGCAGTCCACCAGGCTCCTCCGTCCATGGGATTTTCCAGGCAAGAATACTGGGGTGGGGTGCCATCGCCTTCTCTGGTTCAGTACCTGACCCTGGCTGATTTAGACAGGGGAACAGAGACTTGATATATGGTGGTGGTGGCGGGGGTTTAGTCGCTAAGTTGCAGGACTTTAGCCTGCCTGGCTCTTCTGTCCATGGGATTCTCTAGGCAAGAATACTGGAGTGGGTTTCCATTTCTTCTCCAGGCTTGATGTGTGAGAGTTGGATAAAAGAGACAGTTGGGATTTGGGCTCTGGACTGGTTGGTTAGTATTATTGATATCAAAAGCACACTCCTCAAGAGAGTTGTTTGCTAGCTCTAGGAGTTAGCTGCCCCTGATGGATAGGAGGGGCAGTCTCTCCAGGATCAAGTCTCCAAATGCCAGAGCATCAAGAATATAGGAACTAAGGGAACAGCCAGTGTACTGGGCTCTGAATATTTTCCATGGCTAAGGGAGTAAATCCTCCAAACATAACTTTTCACTAGGCAACAGTCACGGCTCTGAAATTCCCTTCTCTGAGGGGCTGTTGTGTGTACACCAGGTGATGAAGGGCTAGGTGAAAGAAAGTCCTCAGGTATAGGCATAGAAGAAGAAGAAGGCCAAACCCTCTGCTTAGTCTTCAAGACATTATAAAAGTGAATCAGGCAATGAGACAAGGGCTCCTGGAGTCCTGGTCTCCCAGTGCTCAGAACAACTAGGACATTCACAAGACAGGAGAGAAAAAGACTGGGTTGATTTTTCAAGATTGACTCCTTAGTTCTCTGGCATAATTATAACAAAAACCATTTATTGAGCAGTTACAGCTCTAGGGACTCTCTGCCACCACTATCATTTAATACCTACTACAACTCTATATAAGGGCTTCCCCGGTGGCTCAGGTAGTAAAGAGTCTACCTCCAGTGCAGGAGACCAGGGTTCAATTCCTGGATTGGAAAGATCACTTGGAGAAGGAAATGGCAACCCACACCAATATTCTTGCCTGGAGAATTCCATGGACAGAGGAGCCTGGTGGGCTACAGTTCATAAACTTGCAAAGAGTCCGAAGTGACTGAGCATGAACAGGAGCCCAACTCTGTAAAGGACAGCTTTAGCTGAGAACCTTGACCACAGAGAGGGCATGTAGGTTACACAAGTTCACCTGAGAAAGAGGCAGAACCAAATGTGGACTTGGGTCTAGCCGCCACCACCATCTGTGCTCTTGAGCCCTGTTCTGTCCCACCTCAGATCTGCCCAGAGCTATACTCGGGTCCTTGTCATGCCGTCTGGTGCTCAATTTCATGAATGGTTTACAGCTTCGCAAAGTACCCCCTCAACATAATCATAGACAAAAGGGCAGTAAGTGACAAGAACAAACTCTAGGGCTTCCATGTACCCAAACTGACAAGGAAAACAGAAGCTGCTCCCTGCTCTCCCCTACCATGTCTTATGAAAGGAACTCAATTTTCATATAAACTTCCTTTGGCAAACTTATATCTAGACTAACTTTAGGACTAGAAGCACTTTGAGATTAAGTGTCAAGGAGCTGGAAGTGTTTTGGGTGTTCTCAAGATATCCCTTTTCACTCTTTGTAAATACCTGTTTGCGTCAACACTAAATTTTCCCACACACCTATGTAGGTTTTGTCCTAAAAAAGTGGTGAGTAGAAATCCAGTTCTGCAGAAACCCCAATGTACCTCTCTCCCCCTCAGCAGACAGCCCCCTCAGTGACTGTATATTCACCATTACTTATAAGCAACAGATTTCAGGTATCAACACACTAACTTTCCTATCCCCCCACCCACGTGATAAGTTGGAATATCACTTGGAATTATAATAAGAGGCACTCTATGGGCAAGCCATTCTGTCCCTTCTCTTGAGTTTGATGTTGAATTCAAAACTCCCTTAGATGATGTTATGGGTTGAATTACGTGTCATGCTCCTCCAAATTCACCTGTTGAAGTCCTACACACCCCCCCCCAGCCCAGTACCTGAGAATGTGGCTTTATTTGGAAGTAGGGTTGCTGTGGATGTAATTAGTGAAGATGAGGCCCTATGGGAATAGGGCCGGCCCCTAGTCCAATACAACTAGCATCCTTATATAAAAGGCAGGTCTGGGGACACACAAAGGCACGAAGGAGAATGCCACGTGAAGGCTGGGGTCGGGCTGCCACAAGGCAAGGAACTACCAGAAGTTAAGAAGTTCTGTAGGGTCTATGGGGTCACAAAGAATTGGACAGTACTTAGCGACTGAGCAACAACAAGAGAGGGACCTGGAATGGATATTTCTCCCATACTCAGAGAGAGTGTAGCTCTGCCAACACCTTGATCTTGGACTTTTAGTGCCAGGACTAAAAGACGAATTTCTGTCACTTCAGCTACTTGGTTTGCGGCGCTTTATTGTGGCAGCTCTAGCAGACTCACACACGTGATGTTTTGGCCCTGCCACCTACGGCTGGTCAGTTATTCAAACAGTTTCCTCCCTGACAAGGCCACTCTGGAAGCTTTAGAGCATTGTGGATGGTTTTGGAGGAGGACACTCTGAAAACTGTGTGTGGCTTAAGTGTGGGAGGAGCAGGTGCAAAATGTAGAAGATGAGCTCATGGTTGGCTTATTTTAGAAATTAGCTTAGGGTCAGTTTGGAAAGAGCATCTCTGCAGGAAGAGCAGAGAATTCACGGCCATGGGTCTGACACCCGTCTGCACCCTTAGAACCGTTTTCAGAGCTTAACCTGAAAGCGTCCTAAACTTATCCCCAAACCGCAGACCCCACTCTGCTCTCTCCCTGACACCCCCAAGGTCTGCAGTTTGCTTCCAGGCTCCCCAAGTAGCCCTGGAAACCTCTCATTCTTCTGAGTCGTGACAGCGTCACGGTGGAGTGAACTTCTTGAGAACTTGCTGAGGTGGGGAGGGGTACCAGTAGTGGATGCTGTCACATGCCACATCTTGCAAGCATGGCTGGTAAACACATGGGGGAAAGCTTTTGTTTGCAACTCTATCGTACCTACTCCGGGGAAGACGAGGTTTTCTGGAATGTTCTATTTATATCTTTTTGGTGAAGAGAGAACTGGGAAAATTTTTTTTACATTATTTCCTACAAGGAATACTTTGTAACCCCAGTCCCTCCTCTCCACCCATCTCTCCCTCCCCTAGCTTTCTATAAGTAAACCAGATCTGTTCCCTGAGGACAGATTGTTCCAAATTGGTAACAAGATGTGGAATTAATTAAAATACAACCCACACACCAAAACAAAAACAAGTAGCCTTTTCTGAAAAGTAAAAGGGCCCATGTTCCACTGAAAATGTATTTTTTCAGGGTATCAAACTCAACTAGACTTTCTGGTATGTTAGTAAATATGAGCAGGGCACAGTGCAGAGAACATGGGCCTGGGAGAGGCGGATCTGGCTTCTAGACCCACTTATTGGCCGTGTGAGTGAGTGACCTCAGCCACGGGAGGCTGATGCTTTCCCCAATGGGGTCGTTAAGTGGGTGAGATAAGAAGATTTACTTGATGTCCTGAATAGGCCTCTGGCACATGTAGATGTTCAGTCAAAGGTAGCTTTTCACATCCTTCCTGGTTGGCCTCAGGTGACCTGAACCCAGGGCACAGCCTGAACTAAGAAAAGGCCTTTGAGTTTGAAGGGCAGTATCCATGTGCATGCTTAGTTGCTTGGTCGAGTCCTACTCTTTGCAACGTCCCCATGGATTGTAGACCGCCAGGCTCCTCTGTCCATGGGGATTCTCCTGGCAAGAATACTGGAGTGGGTTGCCATGCCCTCCTCCAGGGGATCTTCCTGATGCAGAGATCAAAACCAGGTCTCCAGCATTGCAGGCAGATTCTTTACCCTCTGAGTCACCAGGGAAGCCCTTGAAGGGCAGAAAAGAGCCTAAAACTCTAGCAGTTTTCTCAGCAGGAAAAGAGAGTAATCTTCAACCTAGAAATCAGGGTGATATTCAAACATTGAGTGACCTGTAATGGCGTGGGTATCAGCCTGTAGGAAACAATGCTGGTGCCTGCAGGAAAGGGTCCTGGAGCCCCTCAGGGCCAGACCACACCTTTGAGTTACTGGAGTGTGAGATACATATGTGGTCCATGGAGAGGGGCCAGGGTACCGGGCTGGCAGGAGGACCCAGGGAGCTCAGGGCAATTGGCCAACTGAGACAGAAGAATTACTCTTGGGCTGACTAGCTGGATGTCAGCCCTGGCCAGAAGTAACCTTCAGCTCAGTACCACTGCCTTTAAATTGTGTGTAAAATTAAATTTAGGGTTGTTACAAGCTCAGACTCTGGTTACCCATGGCAACCCTGAGTTCTGTCTAGGTTATAGCAGATTTTAAACAGAGTGTCAGGAGGCTGCTTGAAGGTGTTACTTGGAGCAATGACTGCAGGTAGTGATGTAGGAGACTGCAGGAAGGAAGAATTGCCAATTATAGCTTTATAATGTAGTCTCTGGGGCCATTACACACAGGGTCCTCCTGCCCACCTGAATGTACCCATAGTCACCCAGTGCTCTCTTGGAGACTGTGTATATAGTAAGAGGTAGTCATCCTGATGACCTAGAACATTCAGGAAAGGTTAAATTATATTCAGTTTGCTGTTTGAGGAGCCAGAGAGGCGTGTAATACACTTCTGAGAGATTTTCATTACAGAAGGTTAAAAGGAAAACAAGTTTCAGCATTTAAAATTCAATTATCTGGAAACTTCATCAGTGGAACAGCCCATTCCCCAAGGATGCGGCGTCAGTGGAGCGTTGCAAGGGCCTTGCGTTCGTGCCCACTTCGTTCATCTCTGCCTGCTGCCCCACATGCTGTTCCATTTCATGTCATGCTTTCTGGAAGGAAGCCCAGATTTCATCCAAGTCCTGTTTTCTCATTGTACTGAGCAGGAAACTAAGGTTCTGGGAGGAGGTTTCCAGGGTCAAGAGCAAAGAGCAGAATTCAGGGCCTCTGACTCAAATTCTAGAACTTTCTCTTTTCAACACCATACTAATCAATGAAATTAGATTTCTTTCTTTTTTTTGGCACTTTACCATTGGTTGTAAGATACAAATTGAAAATCACATTTTTCTGCATATTTCTATATCCATTCTCTAAACGGATGGTAGTTACGTCTAGAACCTTACTTCTCAACAAGAGTTTAACTCTTAGCAGCTTCCTCAGAGTGTAAGTGATGGCCATTGCCTGGGCTTTCCCTCGGGTCTTCCACATGCTTTCTGGGTAAAGCTGTGGACCATCCTCTGCCATCGCCTGCCACCTTGTGGTTGAAGTCAAGCATGGCGCTAGAAGCTTTAGTCAAGCTTATTAGGCTGTGTGGGTTTCTCAGCTGCGCCGTTAGCCTTCCGAGCGCTCTTCTAGAATGGGAACATCTGAGCCATCCCTAAGCAGAAGGTGACTGAGGCACCACTACCCCTCCTCTGGGTGCCTGGTCTCCTCGTGCTATCCCCAAGAGGTGCCCCATCCTGGCTCCCCACCAGGGCACCCACCCACACTACACTCAGAGCCCCTGTCCCCTACAAGTAGACAAGTAGCTGATCTGATGATAAACCCACCTGTGCTTAGCTCTTGGTGACAGATGGTGGAGGGAAGTTGTCCGTCCCCAGCCCAACTCAAGTCTCCTGGAATCAGAAAGCCTCGGGGAAGGGTGAGTAGCCGATAAAGCCAATGGGGTGGATTCCTCTAGAAGCCTAGCATCTTTGTGCGTCCTTCAATCATATAGCCTGTAGGTAACTCCAGGGCCACTTACAGAGCAGATTTTCAAGGTCTGTTTGTTCTTTTTTTTTTTTTTTTAATTGTAGGACAGTTGCTTTACAATGTTGTAGTAGTCTCTGCCACACTACAATGTGAATAAATATATATATAATATACATATAAATATATTATTTATATATAATTATATATTATATGTATATTATATAATATTTATATGCATCTATAATATAATATATATTAAAATAATATTATTTATATAATTATACTGATTTGCATCTATCAGTCATAATTTATATATATATATATATATATCTCTCCCTTCCCTGGGTCTGTTCTTGTGAGGGGAGAAATTACATTAAAAGAGCCACTTTCTATGATTTAAAGAGAGGTAAGATTTCAGAGCTCCACTCAGAGATGCTCTTTAATTTCAGCCCAGTAACCTGCTTCTCCTGGTAGCCTTATCAGAGCTCCTACCGGGGAACTGATTTCAACCATGGGAGATGGAAAACCCAAAATATTCTACTTGAGACACTCACTGTGAAACTCTTAGCTGTACTTTGGAGAATTGTTGTAACTGTAAACCAGAAAGAGAAAGAAATGGGATGGGATGAAAGAGAAGAGAAAGAAAGAGATGGGAGCATCTCTGTGTGATCATAGTGCTACCAGCCTGACTTCATATCCTTCCCCCTCTAGACACTCTGGAGCCATTTTCAAGAATTTTGACTCCTACTTCATTTAATGTCCAGATATTAAATAAGTGATAAATATTTTTATTCTCTCATTTGAGCACCAGATGCCCTCAAGAGGTTTTCTTTTTCTAAAGGTGATTGTCCAAGCTTCAGCACCTGTTTCGGCCCTTTTCCCTCTTTGGTCTTCTGGAATGGAGACAGATGACCACGTGGCCTGGCTTACATGTCCCTAATTAACCTGTTTGCCAAGCTGTTTCAAAGACTTGAATCCTTGTGTTTTGGGGTCCGCCTAGTGGTTACTGCCTTCTTGTAGTGGACAAAAAAATCTGATATTGTCAGGACACATATGTGTGTGTATGTGCCATGTATGTTTTTTGCAATTTGTAATAAAACATGGGGCTCCCCTGGTAGCTTGGCTGGTAAAGAATCCGCCTGCAATGCAGGAGACCCTGGCTCAATTCCTGGGTTGGACAGAAGCCCTGGAGAAGGGATAGGACTCCATTATTCTTTGGCTTCCTTGCTGGCTCAGACAGTAAAGAATCGGCCTGTAAAGCAGGAGACCTGGTTTCGGTCCCTGCATCGGGAAGGTCCCCTGGAGGAGGGCATGGCAACTCACTCCAGTATTCTTGCCTGGAGAAGCCCCAAGGACAGAGGAGCCTGGTAAGCTACTGTCCATGGGGTCCAAAGAGTCAGACACAACCAAGTAAGTAAGCACACAGCACAATAAAATATGAGTTTTCAAAAGCTACATAGATGTCTTCATGAGATCCTTTTTTGTCTTTCTCCAAAGATTTTGAGAGTGTGAGTTAAGTTATGCTATTTAAAATAAATGATGTGGAAATGTCACTGTTAGTGGCATTTTGGATTACTGGGCTTTCCAATGTTGAAATAGACAGAGCAACACCCAAAGGTGTGAGTATCTGGGTCTTTTGTACCTCTGGGTCACAGACAGCTAGAGGCAGGGGTGTCAGCGACAGTCCAATTAGCTGGCTTATCCCACCAGAAAAAGAATGAGTCTATCATTTATAACATCTCTTGGACTTAAATTTAGCCTCTCCAGGTCTAGGGGATGGCAGAGGGATATGGTGGGCTGTGCTCTTTCTCAAGCTGAAATGTGTGTTTGCTCTGCCCTTAAGCTGGACTTGAAGGCTAGTCCATTTAAATGGGGCTGGGATTTATTAAGAAAATTTTGACCTTTGGAGTCACAGATGTATTTTCACAAATGTCCCTGAAGGACGTCTGAACTATTATCAGTGGAAGAGGAAGTAGTGTGTTTAAAAACTCTAGCTCCATTAAGTATAGGTCCCTGTCAAACTGCATGGCAAGTCTGGAGGGTTTCCCCTGACTCAAGGGTTTCATTTAGCCCACATGTGCATTGCTGAGAGGTTCCTGTCTGACGCATCAGAATAGGCAGAGAGGACATCAGTGGCAGTCACTGGAAATGGTTCTTGCTTGAGAAAGTTCGTCATCCAGGTGGGATGAGAAGACCCATGGGGAAGGGAAAAAGTTATCCTCTCAGGATATATTTTTAATCTTAAAAAAGTAAGAAATTGAGTTTGGCTAATATTTTAGATATGAGTTGACACTGGCATCCTTAATCTGTATGTCAGACATGTAGGAGGGTCCCATGTCCTGTGTGTTATATGACGTGTCCTGAGGGAAGAGATCGTGACCCACAAAGGCCTGCTCATTGATTAATTCACTTTTAACTCATTTCAAGGATCTGTAGCTTATGTAGGCTCACTCAGAGAAGCAGGCTTACGAATTAAAGTACATATTTTGTTGGGTTTAAATTAACTTTACAAAATGAACAGATAAACTAAAATTTGTGAGGGGCTAAAAAGAAGATTAAAAATAACCAATGCAGGTGCAAGCAAACCATAAGAAAATGACTGGGTGGACCCTTGCTTTACTGCTGATATGTGTTCAACCACATTATAAGTTAAACCGATGACAATCTATTCAGATTGACAAGAAATCAGACCAAAAAAATTAAAGGTCAAAGTTTTCAAAAGACTATGTGAAATACAAATTTCCAGCGTCTGTTATTAAAGAAAAACCCCACCATAAGCATAGATTGTGCCTTGAGATAATCCCTAATGATGGTATAAGGTCATGATAATCAGCAAGATATTTAAAATCTAAGTATCGACCACATGCATACAAATAATGTTAAATGTTTTAGCAATGTTAAAAATTATGCAGTGATAAATCTAGTCCAGAATTTTACTAAACTGAATATGTTAAGAGTCTCTTTGGAATTTCTTTTTACTTAATTGCTTACGGCAGTAAGTCACATGCCATGAGGAAAACACTCATTCTTACTGATGCAATTTAAAAAAGAGCTAAAATAATATATGGAAAACAACATAGCTATACCATAAAATGCCTGATTTTGTCAGCAAATTCTGCTGGAAGGTGCACAGAAAACTTGCTGAAGTTTTAAAGAAACAGTTTGCCTAGTGGCAGTTTGCTGTGCAGATGGAAATAAAGTATCTCTGATTCTCACATGTTCCAAATAAGGGTATTTGCTTGGTTCTGCTTCAGTAATGCAATAGGACACCTACTTATTCGTGAGTCACTAAAGAAAAGAGGTACCAGAAAAGATATGTTTTCAAAAGGCAATGACTTCTTTAGTTAAAATAATGCTTTATGGAGAAATTATATAAGGTAACAGCTGCTTTGATTCAAATTTTAAATTCAGGGTAAGGTTATAAAAATAGGCCAGAACATGAAAGTGATTCACTGCATTGGTCCTCGGAAAGTTGAGACAGCAAAGAAGCTAAAGTCAGAAGTGCCAAAAATGCTAAAGAATGTCATCAGTTTGGTTAATTTTGTAAAAAAGAAAAAAAAAAGACTTTTAAAAGTAGAATTTTTATTCTTCTCTGTATTAAGATGGGGAATGACCATCTTAGTACTAAGTACATCTCTGTACTAAGTACTAAGTACTATCTTAGTACTAAGTACTATTTCTGTACTAAGATGTGGAAATGTTTTTCTCTGTAGAGGTCTGATGTTTATCTTGGGGCAAAGCATTTAAAGTAATCCAACTTTAAGATGGCTGTGCAGTGTTTTCCTTCTACAAAAAAGACAGTTGTTTCAAATTTGCCTACTTTATCTAGGAATAAGTGGTTTTCAATGGCCTGCTTCCTGGAAGCTATTTCTGCAAGCATACACACACATAATCTGTCTTTCCAATGTAAAGATGATATTGAAAGAATGAATAAGGAAGCATTTGGAAGCAACCCAAATGTCCATCGACAGATGAATGGGTAGAGAAGGTGTGGTACATATATACGATGGAATATTACTCAGCCATTAAAAAGGAATGAAATTGGGTCATTTGTAGTGATGTGGATGGACCTAGAGTCTGTCATAGTGAGTGAAGTAAAAGGAAAGCAAATGTGGTATATTAATACATATGTATGGTACCTAGAAAGATGGTATAAATGAACCTCCTTGCAGGGCAGGAGTAGAGACACAGACGTAGAGAATGGACATGGGGACACAGGCAGGGAAGGGGAGCATGAGATGAGTTAGGAGAGTAGGATTGACATATATACACTACCATGTGTAAAATATATAGCTAGTGGGAAGCTACCGTATAGCAGAGGGAGCTCAGCTCAGTTCTGTCTTGACCTGGGCAGGGGGGCGGGATGGGGTAGGAGGGAGATTCAAGAGGGAGGGTATATATGTATACTTACAGCTGATTCACTTCCTTGTACAGCAGAAACTAATACAACATTGTAAAGCAATTATACTCCAATTAAAAATAAAACAAAGCACTAACTACTACTTGAAAGAAATTCATGCTATAGAAAGAGCATTTTCCAAATGGATTTTTGGAAATGTTTCCATGCTTATTACTTTTTTTGCCAAAATGTTATATATGCCAACAAAAAGTTTCATAGGCATGTATTTGAAATCTTGAGAACAAAATTTTCTATTTTTTAAATCTTCCATAGAGTTTTACAAAACTTATGTTAAAAATTATTTTAAAAAACAGTACCTCCCAATAACTTGGCAAAGAAAACTCCAAGTTGAAAATTAACACAAAATTTTAACTAAAACCTGTGCAAAAGTGGTGGATAGGGCAGCAAAATGAAAACCACTTTTTATTATGTGCTACCGCTAATGTACTGTTTCCATTTGGATCTCCCTGTCCTTCAGAGGTAGCTTCAGCTATGGCAGACTTTAAAACCAACATCCATTTATTCTGAACTTAAAGTCGTACTTGTGAATTATCACATTCCAAAATGTTATGCCAAGTTTTTGAAGCCCTTGGAGTATATTTAACTATATAGCTTTAACTTCAAGTAATAGTCACTGTGTATAATTTCTTTTAGTAAAGGTGAGAAAGATTTTAAAGTATTAAGCACTTCATATTAAGTGTATATTTTAAAAATTTAGCTTTCTCATATATGCTTTATAATGTGTATATGTACTAGTATGTGTACATGTTTAATAAATAAACACATGTATATGTATATATTGGGTTGGCCAAAAAGTGTGTTTGGATTTTCCATACTTTTTGGCCAATACTATGTATGTATGGGCTTCTCAAGTGGCTCAGAGGTAAAGAATCTGCCTGCCAAACTGGGAAACATGGGTTCGATCCCTGGGGTTGGGAAGATCTCCTGGAAGAGGAAATGGCAACCCACTCCAGTATGTACAGAGAATACTGGCAGGCTACAGTCCATACAGCTCATGGGGTCGCAAAGAGTCAGACATGACTTAGTGACTGAGCACGCACACACGCATGCACACACACACACATGGGGTGTGTGCTTGTATCTTTTTTTTTTTTTTTTGCCTGAGCATAAGAAGTCAACATTTCCAGAGTATACATTTCTCACAGTATAAAGGTTAGCTCTAGCCACTACAGAAACGTCTCATTTGAGACTTCTGGAATCTAAATGTTTCCCATCAGTCCAGCGCCCAGCAGTCCTCCTTGACTGGCTCTCCAGAGAGCTGGCTTCCTTGGGTTCTGCAGGCATGAACCTAGACCTTTCCAGTCCCTCCACACTTGCTTTCCTGGTGGACCCTGCGTTCCAACCATGGGGTGTCCTGCTCAGCCACCCCTCCAAGCACAGATACCCTGGCCCTGCTGCTCTCACTCCTCTTGCTAACTTCTTGCTCCCTGGACCATTTTGCAAGCTCTCTTTGTCTGATTATTTTTCCTTTTATTCATTCCAGAGCAGCATATTTATAAAGCTATTAGTTAATGTTTCAGGCACCCAGTCCCTCTCCCCACACTAGTCATTGTTTATTTCAGTGGCAACACTAAAATAACATTGAAGTGGCATTTCAAAGAAAAGAATGACTTGCAATTCTACTACTATAATTCTCAGCTGATTTAATTTTTCTATGCTAATATTTAATCTGTGACCATGCGAATGTAGCCCTACCACCCTAACTCAACAGATTTGTCTGTTTCTATCTCATCTGTGTTCATCAGCAATATGTATTTTTCAGACTAATTTTACCATTGGTGAGTCATGCTTGTACACAGCAAAACATTCAAGCAGAATAGAAGGACAGTGACTGAGAATTCTCCCCAATTCAGACCCCACTCTCTAGTCTCTAGCTGTACCCCAGTGCCCCACTCTGTTACCAGTTTAGGAATATCTTTCCAAGAATTCTCTAAACATATCCAAGTTCTCTGGGTTATTTCTATTTTACACAAATAGGGTCACACTATCCATGCTATTCTGCATCTTAATTTTTTTTTAATTTGAAAACCTATCTTAGAGATTACTTCAAACCAGAAGAACATAGTTTCTCTCTCGTTCTAACAGCTGTATGTTCTACCAAAGGGTTCCAATATGATTTGTTTAATTGGTCGCCAATTAATGGGCATTTTCATTGTACAGTCTTTGGTGTGTCAACAATTCTGCAGTATATTTTATATTCACAAGTCTCTGTGTACTGTCCATGTACATTTAAGTGAAGGATAAATTCCTAAATGTGGAATCCTCAAAGAAATCTGATTAAATTTTTTAATCACTGCAAATTGTTTTGCCCAAGATGTTACACTAAATTGTATCCCCACTGACAGTATGTACAAGTGTTTTTTCACAGTTTCACCAATGCCATAGGAATACTTTTAAAATATTGAATTATACGATGTACAGAATTCTGTATTATTTTTCTTCACATTTTCAGACTCAACCCACCTAAATTAATAGTCTTGATAAGCATAGTCATCAGTGATAATTTAGGTAAGCATGCTCTTTCTGTCATTCCCATTTTTTCAATATTTATGTGTAACACTGTATTTAAAATGCTTGTGACCAGGACTTTTCCTTTTGAACCCTCCTCCCAGGACAGATTCCCTGGAATGAAGGTACTATGTCAAAGGACATTCTGGCAAATTGCTTTTCACAAATGGGTGAAAAGCTTTTCCAAATTATACTCTCACCAAAACTGAATGAGTACAGTGTACCAGGATCATTCAGGATTGGGTATTATGATTTACAATTATGTTAATAGAAATTAATGAAGCTAATTAAAATTGACTATTTTTATTATTTTAATTTGCATTTATTTATTTGACCAGAGAATTTGGCTGTTTTCCCTTAGTTTTTTTTTTCCTATTTTATTTTACCTGTTTTGTAAATCATTTATTCATGTCTTTTGTCTACTATCTGTTGGAGTCCTAATCTTCAACACTGGAACATGCATTTGGATATAAAGATCTTAATCTTTTTAATCTCTTTGCAGTTAAAATTCCCCTTAATCTTTTAATAAATCATTTTTATTACTGTATAGAAATTTTAACTGTTTCTATGGATGAGTTTGAGCTTTTTGCTTTAATCTTAGGATGTTACTGCCTTCTCAAAGACCTGAAACTCTCTTCTACCAATTTTTACAACTGTATTTTAAATTTATCTTGATAATTTAAAATTTAATTTAGCTGACATTTGTTTTGATGAATAGTGGAAATTTTATATCTCTCCTAAATTGCTGTGTAATTATCCAAACATCATTTAGTAAGAATTAATTTTCTTAAGTTGTGAGGCTTGATTTATTGTGATAGGCACACAAACACACATACATACATTTCTATTTCTGGATATTCTACTTTTGTTCTCACCTGTATGTCTATTTTTATGCTCGTCACATAGTATTTTGATCATGTTGTAACATCTAGTAGTACTGGCTTCCTCCTCCATCTCGGTGCTGGAGCTTTTCCTAATATTGTTTGAAATTGTTACTCATTAATTTTCCCAAATTTTCTTGAAACATGGTGTTGAGTTTCTAAGGCCATCTCAGGAGAATACTATCTTTCCTAGTATGGCCCATCCTTCAAGGCCCAGGCCAATTCCCCTCCCATTCCTTCTCCCCGTCCTGGGAACAATTCTGACCTGCACATACAAAATCTATTTTCCTGGTGGTAATAGGCAGGATTCTAAGATGGCACCCGGGATTCCACACACTTTCACCTTGTACACATCCTCACATTCCCCAGGACTGTGAACTGTATGAATTTTACTCCCATGATAAGGTATGTCATAAAGAGTTGACTTTAAGAGGGGGAGATTATTTGGGTGGGCCTGACCCGATCATACAAGCCCTTGAAAAGCAGGGTGTTCTCTGGTTGGTAGCAGAAGGGACAGCCAGGGAGACATTCTCCAGCTGACCTGGAGAAAAGCAGATATCCATGGTGTGACCTGGCCATGGAAGGGTGCAACCTCTAGGACCTGAGAGCAGTCCGTGATTGACCAGGACAATGGGGACCTCTGTCCCAAAAGTGCAAAGAACTAGACTCTGCCAACAACCAATGAGCTCAGAAGAGGTCCCTGAGCCCCAGATGAGATTGTCGGCAGCACCAGCTGGAACCTAGGTCAGTCTCATGAAACACCAAACAAAGAGCACCGTGGCACGGTGCTGTACCTTAGACCTGTAGGACTGCAAGCTTCTACAGGTAGCGCCAAGCCTCTACATCTGTGGGGCATTTGTTACACAGCAATGAAAACTAATACAGTGGCAACACACAATTTAGTACTTAATCATTCTCACAGAGAAGGCAATGGCATCCCACTCCAGTACTCTTGCCTGGAAAATCCCATGGATGGAGGAGCCTGGTGGGCTGCAGTCCATGGGGTCGCGAGCAGTCGGACACCACTGAGCAACTTCACTTTCACTTTTCACTTTCATGCATTGGAGAAGGCAATGGCAACCCACTCCAGTGTTCCTGCCTGGAGAATCCCATCTTAAATAAGAATCCATCTTAAATAAACAGGGACAGAGGGGCCTGGTGGGCTGCCATCTGTGGGGTCGCACAGAGTCGGACACGACTGAAGCAACTTAGCAGCAGCAGCATTCTTAGGTCATTTACTAATCATTTCACATGTATAAAATGCTGTCACTCCTAATCAGATAATATACTCTATCTCTCTAAGCCTCAATTCCCTCATATTTAAAATGGGAATAAAATGCATCTAATAAATTACTGAAAGATATACAACCATTGTTACCAGCAGTTACTTCTGAAGCTGGGAGATGATAACAGGATCAAATTTCACAAGAAGGTCGTGCGATTAAATGTTACTGTTGTTAAGTCACTAAGTCGTGTCTAATCCTTTGTGACTGCATGGACTGCAGCACACCAGGCTTCCATGTCCTTCACTATCTCCCAGAGTTTGCTCAAATCCATGTCCATTGAGTCAGTGATGCCATTCAACCATTTCATCCTCTGTCACCCCCTTCTCCTGCCCTCAATCTTTCCCAGCATCAGGGTCTTTTCCAATGAGTTGGCTCTTCACACCAGGTAGCCGAAGTACTGAAGCTCAAATGAGATTTAATTATTTACTTGGAGATTAAATGAGATGATGCTTTTAAAGTTCCTTGTAGGGTACACGGTGCATGGTAAACTCTATAAATATTAGCTCATTGTTACGAGAAAAGTAGTCTCTTTAAAGTGCCTCTCAAAATTCTGTATATTCTATATGTGCTAATTCTGTTTTCTACCAAGTGACCCTGGTTCTTCCTACACACACACACACCCCTGCTTCCAGTAGCAACTGACCATCTGCCTCTAGTCTGGTCATTAGTTTGGTCTCCTGGGAATTTGCAGTCAAGCCAATGAGAGACAAAGCTGCTTCACTCTTTGAGAGGAGCTGAAAGGTCAAATGGAGTCAGGACAGGAATCCTGTCCAAGGAAAGCCAGAGCCACATGCCTGAAGTCACAGAAGGGCAGACGTCAAGAGGAAGTTGGTCCCTTTAGAGCCACAAGGAGTGGACATGCAGAAATGGGCAGGGCTGAGAGTGTCCCCAGGGGGAGAGGGATGTGACAGGAGCTTCCGAGTCTTGGGGACATGTGGTTCCCATGCACCAGTTCCCACGGTGCCTAACTGGACTTGTTTGCACTAGATTTCCTTGTCCTCACAAAACTGAGTTGCTCTTTGGTCTTTCCAGACTTTTCAGCTGTCAGCAGAGTTGAATCCCAGTGGCCTCTGGAGGGCACTATTCCACTGTTTATTTCATAGCACATCCTACGCAGAGACTGTCTGGGAGAGGGCATTGGAAATAATAGTGACCATTTCCTGAGGACCTCCCATGTGCCAGTCATTGTGCTGGTTGCTTTACATAATTTAAATCTTAAGCAGTCACAAGTCTTCCCAGCATTATAGAATATTCTCTAGTATTTCTACAGGTATGTTATTAACCTGTATTGAGCAAAATGAAAGCTTTTATTATATTTTAATGAGGTTACAGCTTCTGATAGGAACCAGTTCAGATTCAGTTGGCTCTCCTCTATGTACCTGGATATAGTTTGCATTTTTATGGCCATGTATTAAATATTTCTTTTTAATAAGAAAAACAGTTAAATATGATCCCATCATAAAATGGGAGGGAGGAGTAACTGGTTGACATGTGTATAAATTGCCTGTGTACCTTTTCTCTCCTAAGGGTAGTTCAGTTCAGTTCAGTGGCTCAGTCATGTCCGACTCTTTGTGACCCCATGAATTGCAGCACACCAGGCTTCCCTGTCCATCACCAACTCCTGGAGTCTACCCAAATCCATGTCATCTTCTGTCATCCCCTTCTCCTCTTGCCCCCAGTCCTTCCCCGCATCAGGGTCTTTTCCGATGAGTCAGCTCTTCAAATGAGGTGGCCAAAGTATTGGAGTTTCAGCCTCAACATCAGTCCTTCCAATGAACACCCAGGACTGATCTCCTTTAGGATGGACTGGTTGGATCTCCTTGCAGTCCAAGGGATTCTCAAGAGTCTTCTCCAACACCACAGTTCAAAAGCATCAGTTCTTCAGCACTCAGCTTTCTTCACCGTCCAACTCTCACATCCATACATGACTACTGGAAAAACCATAGCCTAGACTAGTCCCTATGCATCCCCCGCCAACCCAGATAACTCGAGATAACTGTGTTGGTTTCAAACCATGCTGATGGCTGCTGGGGAGCAAGAGCCGTGGTGAGGAAGGAGTTCATTGTTTTTCTCCACCTTGCTCAATGCTACCATGTTGGGAGGGGAGAGTGAGGTCCAGACCTTTCAGGCCCTTCTGAGAGAGATGAAAACAACTACTGGTCCATCTCCATTTTTTAATAAGGTATTTGAAAAAACCTGTTTGGTCACTAGATGTTAATAATGTCAATGAAAATATTTATTAAATGTTACATATGAGCCATATGCATTACACATACTCTTATCACTTAATTCTTACGACACAACAGTGTGTTATCATCTGCATTTATAGATGAGGAAATTTAGGCTAAGAAAGATTAGGCAAACATACCTGCTAAGGAACAAAGCCTGGAACCGAGCCCAGGTTTACCTGCCTCCAAGACCTGAGATTTTTTTGGCTGGGATGCTCTTGCAATCACTGCCCACCCCCCAAATAGCATCTCTATCTCCAAAGAGAGTACCTCCATCTTAAATAAACAGCATATCCATTTCCCAATAAAGAGTGTTCCTGGCATCCTGGCCAGGTCACCTCAAATTCCTTATTCATTATATCACTGTCTACCACACCTCTGTACTATGGAAGAATCAGAAGTTGGGAAATCTGGTTCTAAACAGTTTCTTAATCTCTCTACTGCTTTATTCATATAAGGAGATCTATTGACCACCTACTGTATTTTAGCCCTGGTTGTATGTATTGGGGAAATATTGGTGTACACGACATCCGTGCATGCATGCTAAGTTGCTTATGTTGTGTTGACTCTCTGCAACCCTATGGACTGTAGCCTGCCAGGCTCCTCTGTCCATGGGCTTCTCCAGACAAGAATACTGGAGTGGGTTGCCACGCCCTCCTCCAGAGGATCTTCCCAACCCAGGGTTTGAACCCACATTTCTTACATTTCCTGTATTGGCAGGCAGGTTGTTTACCACTAGTGGCACCTGGGAAGCCCCATACAATCCATGTCCCTGATTTTATGGGAGCTTGCATCCATGCTTTAGAAAACTGCTTTACCCCTGGTGTGCTGCTGCTGCTGCTAAGTCGCTTCAGTCGTGTCCGACTCTGTGTGACCCCACAGATGGCAGCCCACCAGGCTCCGCCGTTCCCGGGATTCTCCAGGCAAGAACACTGGAGTGGATTGCCATTGCCTTCACCAATGCATGAAAGTGAAAATGAAAGTGAAGTCGCTCAGTCGTGTCCAACTCTTAATGACCCCACGGACTGCAGCCCACCAGGTGCCTCCATCCATGGGATTTTCCAGGAAAGAGTACTGAAGTGGGGTGCCATTGCCTTCTGCGTTACGCCTGATATAGGGATAATATATTATAATGTTATTAAGGAATTATTAAAATAAACTTTGTTGCTTTACAATAGTTTTATAAGGTACAATTTAAATATAAAATTTATCCTTTTCAAGTGTATAATTGAGTGGTTTTATATGTTCACAGAGTTGAATATCACCAATATCTACTTTTAAGACATTTTTATCCTTCCAAAAAGAAGCTCCATACCCATTACCAGTCATTCCCCATTTCTCCCTTCTCCTAGCCCCTGGTGACACTAATCTACTTTTTGTCTCTATGGATTTGCCTCTTCTGGGTACTTCAGTATGTGGTCTTTTGTGCCTGGCTTCTCTCACTTGGCATAATGCTCTTAATGTTCATCTATGTATCAGCATATTTCAGCACTTCCTTCCTTTATATTGCCAAATAGTGTTCCATAGTATGGATGTACCACATCAGTTTGACCATCAGTTGATGGACACTTGGCTCATTTCCACTTTGGACTATTACAAATAATGCTACTGCAAGCACTGGTGTACAAGTTTTTGTCTGGACATATGTTTCCAGTAATTTGGGGGGTGTGCCTAGAAGTTGAATTGATGGGCGTATGGAAACTGTGTAACTTTTTGAAGAGCTGCCATGCTGTGTTTCAGAAGGGTACACCATTTTACTTTCCCACCAGCAGTGCACGAGGGTTCTAACTGCGTATTCTCAACACTTGTTATTGTCTGCCTTTATTATTGCAGCCATTCTAGTGGGTGTGATGGAGAAGGCAATGCAATCTCCTCCAATGTTCTTGCCTGGAGAATCCCAGGGACGGAGGAGCCTGGTGGGCTACCGTCTATGGAATCTCGCAGAGTTGGACACAACTGACACGACTTAGCAGCAGCAGCAGAGGGTGTGAAGTGGTATTTCACTGTGATTTTGATTTGCATCCCCTGATGACTAATGACGTTGAGCACCTTTTCATGTGCTTTTGGCCATTTGTGTATCTTTGGGGAAAATGTCTGTTGAAACCCTTTGCTCATTTTTTAAATTGGATCAGTTACCTTTATTTGTTGTTATTAAAGTGTAAGAGTTCTTCATATATTCTAATAAATCTTTTATCATCAAATACATAATTTGCAAATATTTTCTCAGGAAGCTACAGATATTAAATAATTGTCACTGATTCTTTCTTGGGGAATCAACTCCGAATCAAATCAAGGTTAAGTTCTAGAAATGGAGCTTTTCAGAGAGCTATCAGATTGTTTAATACTGACAGTTCTCTGGGGACAGGGTTTTGGCAAAACCTCCAGACCTGCCCTGACCCAGGGCTACTAGGCTGTTTGTTTCCACAGCTACCATAGTTGTGAGGCTGTTGATTTTCAAGGCTGTGGGGCCTGGGGAGAAAGAGATGGGAAAGTGTTGGTTAAAATGTCACAAGGCTCACTGTGTTTTCTGAGATTCAGCCACTTTTCTTGAATAAGTGCTTCTTAGACTGCTTTGATGGTTAGATAGCATCGCCAGCTCAGTAGACATGAGTTTGAGCAAACTCCAGGAGACAGTGAAGGACAGAGAAGCCAGGTGTGCTGCAGTCCATGGGGTCACAGAGAGTCAGCCACGACCTGGTAGCTGAACAACAGACTGCTTCAACCCTTTAATTTCCAGAGTTCTGAAAAAGTTGCTTTTGATAATGTTTTCCAGCGGTCTTATTGTTTTTATGGAGAAATGTATTTCTGGAGGTCCTTATTCTATCATTCCAGAAATGCTTCCTCCAAAAAATTTTAAGTATAATATACATAAAGAGAAAGGCCCAAATCGTGTGTTCAGCTGGTGAGTTTTTCTATTAGTCATCACCCAAATCAAGCAACAGAACTTTACCAGTACTACAGAGCCCTCTCCCACCCTTAACCAGTTGCTAACACCTCCCCACCCCCTTAACCAAAGTAAAATGCTATTAATCACCATAGGATAACTTTCCTCTCCAGCACCATAATGGTTTTTCCAACTGTTTGACTCTAATTGCTCATTCCCCAACCATTCCCTTAACACATTTCATTTAATAACATCTTTATTTTACTTGATAAACTTGATTTTTCAATTTTTTAAAATTAGCCTACTTAGGACACCCACTTATCTCTGTCAAGTTCCTCCTGCCTCCCAAAATTCTTCTATCATCACAACCATCCTCCCCTTGGAGTGTTGGTTGTAGTTCTCCTCTATCCCTTTTCCCAAAACTTTATAGATACCCTTGATGATCCATATAAATGTAGAAAGCTGGAATCACTTCAGATAAAGTTAGATGGGTTTTCATGGGAATTTTGCACAATGTTCAAATTTTCTGATTTGTAAAGTAGAGGAGCAGTTTCTCAGAGGCCTTTGGGAAATTTATTGTTCTGTGCAGATTTTTTTTTGTTTTTTTGCTTTTCCTGACCAATTTATGAGATGGTGGGGACCCAGCTCCCTTTAGATGTTTTTCCTGATCATGGATCATTAGCCAGCAGAAAATGAGATGTTCTGATGAAGGATAAAACAAGATGCAGTAAATCACAGTGATTTGATGTTTAAGAGTAATTGCTTGGGAAGTGAAAAGGGGTCAAGGTGGTTGAACTTGATACAAAGAATAACCAAGGCTGGGAAAACTTGTAAACTGAGTGAAAAAGTTGGAGAAAGATAAAGGATTTGCAATAACTAATAAAAACGATTAAAATACAGTTCTGTCTTTATAAGGAATTTTTCATCATAGCAGAAGACAAGAGTGCTTTAGAGGAGAACAGAGGCCAAAATTTCCAGAGTCCAAACTAATATATACTTACATATTGTTTCGTATCTTCTCTTTTAACTTCTTACTGTGAGTTGTGAGTAAAATAAAAAATGCAAAGCAGTATGATGGTTCGTTAAAAAGTGTAAACGTAATTAGCGCATAAACTGGCAACTCCATTTTTAGGTATATACCCAAAGAATTGAAAGGAGGATTTGACAGATATTTGCACATCAGTGTTTGTCAAACATTATTTATAACAGCCAAAAGGTTGAAACAACCCACCTACTGATGGATGAATGGATAGACAAAGTGTGGTAAATACAGTTGATCCTTGAACAGTGAAGAAGTTAGGGCCGTCAACCCTCTGAGCAGTAGGAAATCTGTATGCTGTTCTCCTGTATCCACAGTTCTGCATCCCATGGATTCAGCCAACCAGGGATCACTCCACTAGTACCGGAGTGCATGTGGACTAAGTTGCATCAGTCATATCTGACTCTTTGTGACCCTATGGACTGTAGCCCACAAGGTTCCTCTGTCCATTGGATTTTGCAGGCAAGAATACTGGAGTGGGTTGCCATTCCCGTCTCCAGGGGATCTTCCTGACCCAGGGATCAAACCTGTCTCTTACATCTCCTGCACTGGCATTGGCAGGCAGGTTCTTTACCACTAGTGCTACCTGGGAAGCCCCAGTACTGGAGTATTTACTATAGAAAAACACCCTTGTGTAAGCGGACCCTCACAGTTCAAACCTGTGTCATTCGAGGGTCAACTGTACTTGGCTTCCTCCCAGAACTCATTGAAAGGTTAAGACCCCTGTTGACAATAACTTGAAAGTGACCACTAGAAACAAAGGTGGACAGAGAAATGTGGATTCGTTCCAATTTCCTGGGCCCTTTGGAATACCCTGTGAAGACTGTAGTGACAGGGCTTGCTTTCTTTTCTCCTGAAGGGTGTCATTGCGGTGTGTGCTGAGACAATCAGATGAACACCTCAACTTAGACCTTGAGGGTAGCACTAGACTAGAATGTTGTTGTTGCTTCACCAACATCACCCGAGAAGCTTAGGAAACCTCCAAATGGATGGCAGCCAGGAAGAGCTGATGTAGAAGCTGGTAGAAGGGCCACGAGGCTAGACTGCACACAGCCTCACCTACTGGGGGCTGTGGCCGTGGTAGTGATGCAGGAGGCATCCCCTGAGCCTGTCAATGGGTGCCTGATGCCAGCTGAACACCATGGGGCAGGGGGAAGCCAGGTTACCTGGCTGGCTTCAGCCTTGCCCAGAGATGAGGGCTGCCCCAAATAAGAGATATTTGTGGGATGTCTACCTCTGCTGCCTCTGATGCAGAATTTGATGCCATGTTGGACATTTATAGGACATTTTCCTGGATGATAAATTCCATTTAATATGAAGTAACTTCAGGAACAAAAAGCACCAGAAGCTAAGCCAGATTTTGATGCCAGGAGGAGGAAACACCTGAAAAATACTCCTTTTATCTGTTGACTCCTCTTCTGGGGTCTCCAGGTCTGGAGAAGAATGTGACCAGTTAGAGCAGGGGTCCCCAACCTCCAAAATCTAATGCCTGATGATCTGAGGTGGAGCTCATGTTATTAATAATAATAGAAATAAAGTACACAATAAATGTAATCCATTTGAATCATCCCCAAACCATCCCCTGCCCCCCCCAACCCTGCCCCATCTGTGGAAAAACTATATTCCATGAGATTGGTCCCTGGTGCCCAAAAGGTTGGGGACCACTGAGTTACAGCAACTGTTTCCCCTCCTCTGTTGCTAGTCACTGGTTGCCAAGTCTGAAGATGTGGAATAGGACATGCTTATATTCTCTGTTTTTAACTAATACACCTCTTGAGTCAAAGCTCGAGCTTAAAAGGGGTTCCTGGAGTCTAAAAAGGCTGATTTCATGAGAACAAGGCATCAAAGACAAAGTGACAGAACATTTCTTGAATTTATGGACATCCTTTAAACATTTTTCGCCTCTGCAATAGCAGGCAGAGAAATGACTGTAAGCTGTGACTTGGTGACATCTGCATGGCTGCTCCTCAGAACATTTTGCTCATTCCTGATGTTTTTGTTTTTTTCCTTTGTTCATTTTGACATTTCAAGCCTAAAAACTGATGGGTGACCTCAGCCTGTGGAGAAAAATCATCGTTCAGTGACTGGGAAATAGATCTTAATGAGATTTATTTCATTCTGTTACTAGTTGTCTTTAAGTAAGCAGTGATTAAAAACAAAAAACCTCAGCTCTCCAGGAATCTTTGCTCTTCAGAGCTATCTGTTGGTATTTCATAACTCTGATAGCCCAGTCAGGTCTCAGTTGCTTTTGAGACAAAGAAAGTACACTCTCTGTGTTATGATTTAGAGCAAGACAATTCAAATCTTTTCTCTGCTGGAGTCTGTCCAGTGTCCTCAGGCCAAAGGAGACACAGTAGGATGGTGGGCACTGATGTGTGGGCATCGCTGATGCAGTCGTGATAGCATGAGACCACTGCAAGTTCGTTTTTCTTCTCTGTGCTGCTCGATTTAATGTTTTTAAAAGTTTATCTTTTTAGCCCAAGGATCTTGCCTTACTGACTAAGGGGTGAAGTTCATCTAGGGGACTTAGGGATAGCTCACCTTCTCCTTCAGTGATTTTTAAAGCTGATATTTAGGGTTTCATCAACAGCACCGAAAAAAAGCCAGAGCTTCATGGTTTGGGCTGGGTAGGCATCTCTGATTAGCTCAACACCTAAGACATAATGAAAGCTCAGTATATGTTTGTTGAATAAGATAAATACTGCTTCTTAAAATGAAAGTCTCAGGTTTGTGTAACCTGAATCAGTCCCGTTATTTGTGGCAGTAGCATCAGTGATTGAGAATGTAGTCTTAAACCCCAGTGGACCCAGATTTGGAATTTCCATAATTGTCCACCTGAAAATAGATAGAAGCATTATATGTTATGTGCTTTTTTAATTTGCTGTGCATGCAAAAAGGCATTCTATATTGGTATTCCCAATTTACCAATCTGACTTACATGTTTTAGAATAGACTGAAATATATCCTTACAAAAAATAGCATCCTGGTGGTGTTTGTGGAAGTTTGTTTCAGCCTTTTCTCCATAAACAAATAGTAATGTTTTTATAAAAACAAACATGATTTTTGCAAATTTGCACAACTCAATCTAAAATCCTCCTTTCTCTCTCCCACCATGATAGTGCTCTAATGACTAAAGTAGAAGGGTGCGCAAAGGATTTTCTGATCACCTCTAGGAATTCCATTTAGCAAAAGATGTCCAGTCTATCCAGGATTATTAAAATAAACTGTGTAAATTAATTCACTTTTGAAAGAAGAGGAAAGGCATAGTTTAGTTAATCCCCCCAAATAAAAATCTATGTCGTAAATATTGTAATACCAAGAATTCACATCCCTGGACCCTTCCCCTCAAAATCCAGACTCACCATGCCTTTGTTGTGCATTCTTGATGCTTCATTGGTCTGAAACACTCATTTTGAAGATGGGAAAGCATAAGCCCACTAGATGACATAGCTCCTTCCAGGTCACGTGATCACATGACCTGAGGGACCCACTCACCCCCCAGGATCCCTCACGCAGAACTGGGCCCCAGCTCTAGAGGAATGGCAGGCCAGCTCTCTCACATCTCCTGCACTATTGCCAACAGCAAGAAAAAAAGAAAAGGTCATGATGTTTGAGTTCCTTCAATTTGCTTTTAATTCCTTTCCTCCCCCACTGAGGTCATTCTTGAGGACTAGCTCTGTTTTCAAGGGGTACAGAGTATTGATTTATCATTGCAGTTCTCTGGAAGAAGACTTCAGAGTTCAGAGCAAACAGAAAGATGAATGTTTGCTTTGGGGATCTTTCATCATTTTATCCTTAGTAATGACCGGAGAAGAAAAGGGGTTTGCTCATAAGTTATAAATCGTCATGCAAAGAGAAAATGTAGTAAAGCAAAACAGATTTAAGAACTCGTTGATGGTGTTCTAGAGTAAATAATTGAAAAATCTTTGGATTATTGTTGGTGCTCAGATCATAAAGAGATTTAAGATTTAGAACTCAGGTCTTCGGCCCAAAAGCCAGCACTTATGGACCCTGAGCTTTTAGGTGGCAAAGAGGAACGTAATTTTTATTTTCAAGAAGTTTGTTTTATTCTGAAGGCTTCTTTGACTGATAGCTCAGTTAGTAAAGAATCTGCCTGCAGTGCAGAAAACCCCGGTTCGATTCCTGGGTTGGGAAGATCTGCTGGAGAAGGGATAAGCTACTTACTCCAGTATTCTTGGGCTTCCCTGGTGGCTCAGCTGGTAAAGAATCCATCTGCAATGCGAGAGACCTGGGTTTGATCCCTGGGTTGCGAAGATCCCCTGGAGAAAGGAAAGGCTACCCACTCCAGTATTCTGGCCTAGAGAATTCATGGACTGTATAGTCCGTGGGGTTGCAAAGAGTCAGACACGACTGAGCGACTTTCACTTTCTTTTCACTTTTCTTTGACTGAAAAATAAAAGAAAACCTTGTAAGTTTAATTACAATGGACCCTGAAAATGCCGTGACTATTTAGAGCTTTCCTCCCCTAACATGTGTCCAAGGTGTAGTCATTTTCATTATATATCTTTAAAGCCTCGTTTTGATTTGCAAAGTTTATATTTGTTGTCAAAATGAAAGATATTTATTTTTTAAATTGTTATTGGAGTACAGTTGCTTTAAAATGTTGTGTTAGTTTCTACTGTACAGCAAAATGAGTCAGCCAACCATACACTTGTATCCCCTCCCTTTTGGACTTCCTTCCCATCCAGGTCACCACAGTGTATTAAGTAGAGTTCCCTGTGCTACACAGTAGGTTCTGATTAGTTACCTGTTTTATACAAAATGAAGTATTTTAAATGATAAGAACAGTGCATACTCAGTTCATCAAGGCACAAAGAAGAAAGTGACCACCTGTAATCCTACCACCTGGAGGTATATACTGCTAATACTTGAGGTATTTTCTTCTGAAAGCATGAGTACCAATGCACACACGCATGCATGCGCACACACACCCCTACAAACAATGGTTTGGTTGGGATACATGTGTCTATTTAAGATGATAAACTTAATGAATCCTGATCCCATCACTTATGAAATGCATAATAATGGGCAACTTCTTAACTCCACTAAACCAAGGTTTCCCTAACTACAAACTGAGGTAAAGATCAATTCCTGATTTCTAGGGTGATAGGAGAATAAATGAGGATGTGCACGTAAAGGGCTTACAACAGTGTCTGACACCATGAGCAGTCAACAGATGGGAGCCATCATTAGCTTGTGACTTCCTCTTGTCACTTCAGAAAACATGCAACATCACCAGCCTTTTGGGAGCTCGGGAAAACTACCAGTTCTCATCAGTTTCATCTCTACCTTAGTGAAGATTTGCATAGATGTGAACACAGGTTAGATTCCTGAACCCACAGTTAGAGTCACTGTTAATAGTAATGTCTGAGCTTACTGGAGCTCTGGGCCAGCACTCCACATGTGTCAGCTCAGTGATTGCTCACAGCACCTCTTCTCCATGACCATCATTACACCCAAACATAGATGAGAGAGTCCAGGCTGGCAAAGAAGAGACAGGATCCAAACCCAGGTCTGTTTTTCGTCCTGGGCTGCTCACTATGACACAGCCTCTGAAATCCCAGCACATCCTTCCAGAAGTACTGAAATGAGTCTGAAAGCAACTTCCTGGCCAGGGCTGAGCTCGTTCTAACACAGTAACAACCATCTGTTCATCATGGAAAGCACCCTGGACCAGAAGTCGGGAAACTTGTGTCCCTTGAAGTTCCTAAATCCTTCTCGTCACTTTCTTTTCCTTTGGAGTTGAAGAGGGTATAATAATTATCTATCTTACCTTTCTCATGAGGATGAAGTAATAGAGGAAACTGATCAGAATCCTAGTCATATGATGAAAGTTGTAAATAGCAATGACATCACCTACCTCTCTACCACCATGGCTGTCTTTGGTGATGATCTTCTGGTAATTCAAAGTGTTTTTTCCCTTTGATATATTAATAAATCTTTCTTGATCTCACTAATATCCTTCCTTCCTAACCAGCCTACTTGGGGACCATCCAGGTCTCATCATAACTTTTTAAGAGCTATTTTTATTTTCTAATTGATGTATAATTCCTATACAATGTGTGTTAATTTCTGCTGTACAATGAAGTGAATCAGCTGTATGCATACATATATCCCCTCCCTCTTGAGCTTCCCTCCCACCCCTCTAGGTCAGCACAGAGCACAGAGCTGAGCTCCCTGTGCTATACAGCAGCTTTTCTATCTATTTTACACGTACTAGTGTATCACCAAAAAATCTACAAATGATAAATGCTGGAGAGAGTGTGGAGAAAAGGGAATCCTCTTGCATTGTTGGTGGGAATGTATGTTGGTATTGCCACTATGGAGAACAGTATGGAGAATCCTTTTAAAAAATTAAAAATAGAACTATGACATGACCCAGCAACCCCACCCCTGGACATCTACCCAGGGAAAAACCACAGTTCAGAAAGAAACATGTACCCCAATGTTCTCATCAGATCTTGAATACTGCTCTGGTTCCCTCTCTGAGTTTTATGCACAGTCTCTCGCAATCCTAGTTACTCTCTGTGCAAACTGGAAACTAATTGCAAAGTTAGAGCTCCGCTTCATGTCCTTTCCCCTACACATACATTTATGAATGGATTAAACGGTCCACTCCTGGAGTAATGCTAAATGTGTCCTTTCTGTGACACCATTTAATAAACATCATGGCTTTGTAAACAACATGATTAAGATGTCCCCTGGGACTCTGGGAGGAATCCAGTTTATTCATGTGTGAAGAAATTGCTCAGGGTTTTATCTGATACCTTGCTTTTCCCAAGTAGGAACTTCTCTGGCTAATGGAGAGCAATGGTAGACCAGACCAGAACTAGGATTGGGGTCCTGGAGTTGCTTTGCTGGATGGATTTCCTAGAGTTAGAGAGCGTGGGACAGTTAGGAAGAGGAATCTGATCCTTGAGGTCAATTTGTAAGACTCAGCGAACTACTTACTAGCCATTCAGTGTTTCCTTAATGTGGTTCACTGACTTGTAAAGAGGAGATGTTTTGATATGTCATGATAAGACAGAGCAAGTCAAGGTGAAGCCCTCGATTGAATGGTAATTGCTTGGGAACGGAAGAAGGGTCAAATTGGCTGAACTTAATGATGCAAAGAGTGATCATGGGAAGAGAATTATGAACTGAGCAAGGAAGGTTGGGCAGAGACAAGGGACTTCAAATGAGCTATAAAGATGTTTGCAAACCTGTCGTTGTAAGAGATGTCCATGAGAATGAGAAACAGAGAACATAAAGGATATTTTCAAGAGTTCCAAGTTTTAATAATGTATATGAGTTTTGTTTTCTGCATAATTATTTGCCTATTAAGCGTAGATACAATTTCTCTAAAAACTGAGTAGCAAGTACAAACTAAGTTGTCAAATTAAAATTAAAATTTTATTTATGGAATTAAAACTTCCATACAATATTTGGGAATAATTACTAAAGAAATACCCATTTTTCACCTAAAATTCTAATTTTACTGGGTCTCCTGTACTGTATCTAGTGACGTTAGCACAAACCTGTGGAAGGAAGGGCACCAGCCCCAAGTAGATGAAGGCATCCAGGGAGAGAAATATCTCTAGGATACTACCCATTTTAATTCCACTAGAGCGTCTGTGGGCTTCCCGGGTGGCATGATGGTAAAGAACCCACCTGCCAATGCCGGAGACACAGGAGACTCAGGTTCAATGCCTGGGTTGGGAATATCTCCCAGAGTAGGTAATGGCAACCCACTCTAGTATTCTTGCCTGGAAAATCCCATGGCCAAAGTAACCTGGTAGGCTATAGTCCATGGGGTTGTAAAGAGTTGAACACAACTGAGTAACTGCGTACACACACAGAGTGTCTAAAAAAGCCCTTCTGGGTAACACAGCGCTCACTGCTGGGAAGCCAGTGGGCCAGGGTGAGGTATGGTCCAGGCCTAGAGGTGAGCAGTGGCTACAGTGGGTTTTCAGCTTCTGAGTTTGTCCTGGTCAAGCCTGAGTTCTTGCAAACAGGTCAAAATAGAGGACCCCTGTGGCCTGGAACAAGTCCAGGGAACTTTGGCTGGTCCAGCGATCAGGGCAAGGGGAACACAGAGTAGGAGCTTGATGGTACAGGCAAGGGAGGTAGACACAAGGACTTGCTATTATGTCCTTGAAGGGAAAACATCAAATCATGTGCAGTTGACAGGAATACACATTAATGGGATTAAGGCTGGGTGGAATTCTCCCCCAGGTTAGCTGAAGTTCATGAATGCTTCTTGCAGAGGGTGGGACTGTTTTATTTTTATACTTAAATAATGAGATAGATTTAGGAAATCATATGGAAGGGAGTAGCTGTTCCACATAAGTGAGCTTCAGTTCAGTTCAGTCGCTCAGTCGTGTCCGACTCTTTGCGACCCCATGAATCACAGCACTCCAGGCCTCCCTATCCATCACCAACTCCCAGAGTCCACCCAAACCCATGTCCATCGAGTCAGTGATGCCATCCAGCTATCTCATCCTCTGTCATCCCCTTCTCCTCCTGCCCCCAATCCTTCCCAGCATCAGGGTCTTTTCCAATGAGTCAACTCTTTGCATGAGGTGGCCAAAGTATTGGACTTTCAGCTTCAACATCAGTCCTTCCAATGAACACCCAAGAATGATCTCCTTTAGGATGGACTGGTTGGATCTCCTTGCCGTCCAAGGGACTCTCAGGAGTCTTCTCCAACACCACAGCTCAAAAGCATTAATTCTTCGGCACTCAGCTTTCTTCACAGTCCAACTCTCACATCCATACATGACTATTGGAAATACCATAGCCTTGATTAGACGGACCTTTGTTGGCAAAGTAATGTCTCTGCTTTTCAATATGCTGTCTAGGTTGGTCATAACTTTCCTTCCAAGGAGTAAGCATCTTTTAATTTCATGGCTGCAATCACCATCTGCAGTGATTTTGGAGCCCCCAACAATAAAGTCTGACACTGTTTCCATTGTTTCCCCATCTATTTCCCATGAAGTGATGGGACCAGATGCCATGATCTTAGTTTTCTGAATGTTTAGCTTTAAGCCAATTTTTTCACTCTCCTCTTTCACTTTACCCCTGGGAAACTTTCAAGATGGTAGGGGAGGGGCACTTTAAGCCCAACTTGTGTGAAGTCTTGACTATATGGAGTGGTGGGATGAGCTAGGCTATAGTGAGAGAAGAGGGCAGCGTAAGATGTTCTGAAGGCTATGAAGATTAAAAAATCAAAGTCTATGCTTTAAGAAGTAAAGTGAGAGGCACCCTACACCTCGGAGTGACCAAATATCAAAGAAGTACAGTAGTTCCTAAGGAGATTTGTGCAGGCAGCCATAGCAGAGATGGGGTGGTGGTGGGGGTCTGGTTATGAGGAATCCAGGGAAATCATTTTTGTAATTAAGGAATTCTGTCCTTCAACAAGCACCACCAACCCTTTACTGAGAATTTTATCACCTGGGAGCACTAAGGCTCCAGAGATGAGTAAATTCCAGTTTCTGCACTCAAGGCACTGACAGTCTAGCAGAGGCAGAGAGCTGTAAACAGAGCCATGCTGGAGTTTTCTCTGAGATACCGGGGAAGCGTGGGCCTACAGAGACTCCCAGAGGCCAGGTGCCTTCTTGTCTTGCCTGGATTCCTCACCCGTCTCCATGCCTCCATTCTGCTGGCCTCCCTGGAGCCAATGTGATCATTCTGACATGGAAATCTGTTCATGCATTCCTCTGCAAAAGCCATTTAAGAATGAAGCCCAAGCTACTGCCTCACAAAGCCCAGTTTCTCCTCACTCTGCCCACCTTAGACTTCTCTAGCTGCTCTGTGGTAAAAAAAAAATCTGCCTGCCAAGGCAGGAGACCCAGATTCAGTCCCTGGGTTGGGAAGATCCCTTGGTGAAGGGAATGGCTACCCACTCCAGTATTCTTGCCTGTAAAATTCCGGACAAAGAAACATGATGGGCTACAGTCCATGGGGTTGCAAAGATTCACACATGACTGAGCTACTAACACTTTCACTTTAACTCTGCCTCCAGCCAACCCTACTTGCTGCCATGTTCAGCTTTTGTGTCCTCAGAGCACAGAGCCCCTGTCTGCGCTCTGGACTTTTGCACTTGGCACTTCCTCTTCCTGGAGTCTTTTCTTCATTATGTTCTAATGCCTGCTCATCCTCAGGGCTCAGCTTCCAGTCACATCTTCTGGAAGCCTTCCCTGACCTTCCAGGTGTAATTAGGTGTTCCTGATGGACTTAGCAGTTACTCCACACTTCACTGTAACTAACACCTGTTGTTTTTTTTCTTTTTTAAAAAATTTTGGCCGCGCTGCATCTTTATTGCAGTGTGCAGGCTTAGTTCCTCAACCAGGATTGAACCCGCGTGCCCTGCATTGGAAGGCAGATTCTTAACCACTGGACCACCAAGAAGTCCCCACCTGTTGCTTTGTTTGTCCTGTGGCCATCTCTAAGCTCACTGGGCCCACGGTCGGTGCTGCTCATGTTTTCTCAGCACCTAGTGTGGCCTTTTGCTCAATAAGTCATATCCTAAAGTAAAGTTGTTCACTAAATTAGACTTTTTCAGGGTTTAGAGATTTATCCAGATTACCTTCGGTGATCGGGGTCTATCAAAAGGATCTCCACCACGTGCAGGCAACTTGGGGATTCCTTAGGGCTCCTAAGGGGCGATGAGTTATCAAGAAAGCCATCGCAGTAGTTTGTTTTGGGTTTTTTTTAATGATTGACTTACTGGCCCAACTAGGCCTTTGCTGCTGCACTCAGGCTTTTCCTAGTTGCGGTGGGTGGGGTCTCCTCTTCACTACAGTGCTTGGGCTTCTCGTTGCAGTGACTTCTCGATGCAAGCACAGGCTCTAGGGCGCACGGGCTCAGTAGTTGTGGCCCGTGGGCTTATTGTTCCTTGGCGTGTGGGGTCTTCCCAGACCAGGGAGCAAATCTGTGTCCCCTGCTTTGGAAGATTAGTGTTGGAAGATGAACTGGTTTTCTCCAAGAGACCAAGGTAGGGAGGTGTGTGGTGCCTGAGGCAACTGGCTGCTCAACATCATCAGATTCTTTTGTTAAACATCAGTAGCCTTTGATGATCAGGAAAGGCTGAGAACGCTAAGGCCTCAGGGCCAGCTGGTAGGTGGGAGCAAGTCCTTGCCTCCTGCCACAGGTAGAGCGAGTACTGGCAAGAAAGTGCGGAAATCGTCCCACTGCCTACTTGTATTAAGTTTGGCAGCATCTCCCCTGCTGTTCTTATAGGTGCTCCAATGGGCCCCTTTTAGCAGGCTCACTCTGAAGGGCCTGCGGTAGTTCTCTGACTTTGGAATCACCTGATTTTATCCTCAGACCCAGTGACAGAATCCTCCATTAACTGAGGGAACCCACACACACATGGAGTCTCACCGATGAAGCAGTATCCCCTGCGTTCTTCCAGCTCAGCTGGCAAGGACAGAGGTGTCTGTACGAACCTTTCTAACCAACTTATCTCATTCCACAGATGGAAAACAGTATTTCTAACCTCCATTTCAGTAACTGCAGAACCTTCCACTGCAAATTTAGGTAGTGATATTTCAGATGTGTGCTGCTGGGTGCTCTCTGATAAGTACCCTTCAAACGTCAGCTCATGGCCTCTGGAGTGTAGATTACTATTGTCATCACTTGATAGCCTATATCAAAATATTTTAAAATAAATCTCAGATGATATAAAGAATGGATAGGAACTTTCCAGGCAAGAGACAGACATCAGCAAAACTCCTGATTGAATTCACAGGTTAACTTTTCTTAGTTGATGTGAATTAAGCCCATTTAAATAAACCGGGAGGAACTTCAAAGATTTTTGTCACATTAAGGTCCATAGGAGTGGCTTGGCATCTTTTTTCATTTGTACAATGGGAATAATAATAGTATCTGCCATGTGGGTGTGAGGGGGAGGATTAAAAGAGAATACAGAGAAAATCCTGTCATGATCCCTGATACATAGTAAATGCCCAATAACTATTGTTAGCCACAATAGATTTTACTGTTGTTGTTAGTACTAAGATAGTAATAGTGGTTTTCCCAGTGCCTAAACCAATATCTGATTCATAGTAGGCACTCAATAAGTAATTTTAGGAATGAATGTTTTATTCATTCGACAACTATTTGTTGGGCACCTGTATGTGCCAGACCAGTGCTAGGCTCTGGGAATAAAATAGTAAACAAGGCCACAGTCTATAAGGGTAGTCAGACAAGTGAGTGGGCAGTGGAGATGCTATTGAAGCTGCAAAGATGGCCTCAAGTGTATTCCAGGGGAATGTCAGGCTGGGAACCCAGCAGGTGATGTCTGGAGAGGTGAATAGGGATTGGTTAAAAATGAATCCAGAAGGTGGTTAGAGTGCAAGGGCAATCCCAGCTTACATATGTTCAGGCACCCAAGGCAAGAAAGAACCTATCTCACCCTTATATTTCAAGGCAGGTAATTTAGTTCAGGTACTTAAGCTTAAAGATGACTAGAAATTCAAGTTTTAGATTGTCTCATATACAGCCACACAGAAAATCATTCATGGATTCTGACTTTAAAAGATGAAGAATTCTTAAATTCCTAAGAACTTAAGAAGTAGGTGTTGCTACTGGGTCTGGAGAATGGGAAATAGGAGAATCTTTTGGATTTCCGGTTTGTGTCAATGTGATTTACACTGTATCCCAGAATGCAGGCTTTTATTCTTGGGTTTCCAGTTCTTGCAACCAATCTTACTGAACCTGTTGAAAGTTTCAAGTAATGACCACATGTCTTTTTGCTTCCACTTTGTTTTTCAGTCCATGTTCTGGATGAAAGTTCACTTGACTGGGCTCTAGGTAGTGTGTGATTGTTGCAGGGGTGGATGATTGACTAGGGTAGAGAGCTAAATAAATTCTTTCATGGTCTTCTGGCTGTTATACTGTCTCTTTAGGGTGGAGAATAGAATTAGATGAAGGAGCATTTGTAGACTAATAGCTAAGTCACTTGGGAAGCCACAAGTGAGAAAGAGCTGGCCTTTGTCTTAGTTCTCCAGCTCTCCTGGGACAAAATTTAACATCACTTTCATTGGGCTCAGACCCCAGTATTATATTGAGTCTATTTCAGAATTCCTTTCATTGGGCATGAATATTTGAAGATTCTGGTTCTAGGTTAATTGTAGTGGTTTAGTTGCTAAGTCATGTCCAACTCTTGTGACCCCATGGGCTGTAGCCTGCCAGGCTCCTCTGTCCATGGGGATTCTCCAGGCAAGAATACAGGAGTGGGTTGCCATTTCCTTCTCCAAGCAGAACCTCTGCCATGAATAGACTACACTCTCAAGTGTTTTCAGTGAAGTATCTTAGAACTCCTATATTCACTTACCCATTTATCCAAAGGTTTACTCAACAAAGATTTACTGAATACCTCCAATAAGCACAGTACTGTGAAAAATAAGGAAAGGGAAGAGAATGGAAACCTTTATTTTTGATACATTTTTAATAGTTTGCAGCAGGGTGTCTCAACCTTGACACTCTTGCTACTGATATTTTGGATGAATAATCCTTTATTGTGAGGGCCTGCCTGTGCTCTGTAGGATGTTTAGCAGTATTGCTGGTCTCTTTATCCACTAGATGCCCATAGCGTGCCACCCCCCCCCCCACACACACACACACAGAGTTGTGACTATCAAAAATATCTCCATACATTGCCAAGTGTCCCTTGGGGGTCAAAATAGCTGGTGGTTGAAAATCACTATCTTATAATATCAGGTATCATCCCATATTGTATCCTTCATATACATTGTCTCATTTAATCTCCCCTTTTCAGCAAGCCCCTAAGGATTATAGTTTGAATATGAGAATAGGCAGTGTTATATGATTACCTAGAGTCCAATGGGTAATAATTATGGGATTTGGACTTTAGTTCTAGATCTTCCCTATTCTTCTATATCCCCAGACTGTCATGCAACACACAGTCCTGACTCCAAGAAACTTAAGGTCTATTGGATTTGCTTGGGTATTTCCATAAGATGGTACCAAAAAACTTGAACGAACTTTCTGGCCAACCCAATAGTTGGAGAAATGTGTTATGAGTCAAGTCACAGTTGTGTTCATTGCAGAATAAGTGATGTGAGCACGCAGGAGAGAGGTGCATTAGGGAAGTCAAGGATCGCATCCTGCAGAGATTAGAATGTTCTTTGAATATATATGGGTAAATATTTCGATTTGGATAGTGATTTTTTTGTTGAGCAATGACAAGAGTTAAAATTTGGACAGGTAACATCAGACAGCAATTAAGAGCAGGTGCTGGTTCCAGGTGGAATCTGAGTTCCAGCTCCTCTGCTTACTAATTGTATGACCCATGAGCTAATTAGGTAATCATCGGCTCCTTTGTTTTTGATGGGTTGATAGTAATAGTACATATTCTTAAGTCCCTAGGAGGAGGGCATGGCAACCCACTCCAGTATTCTTGCTTGGAAAATCCCATGGACAGAAGAGCCTTGGGGAGCTATATTTCATAGGGTCGCAAAGAGTCTGGCACAACTGAAGTGACTTAGCACACATTCTTAACATTATAATAATTTAATGAGTTAATATGTAAAGGGCTTAGAAACAAGACCCAACATCCAGTAAGTGCTCAATAGATGCTGGCTACTTAGTATTTGATTCTGTTGGACTTCAAATAGTTTCGAATCTATATGGTAAATAATGGGAGTTTTGAATCAAGGCCTGCAAAGATGCTCCAGTGGTATTGCAATCCCCCTTCCAGGGTTCATGCAAGATCGTAAATTGGTATCTTTGGGTCAGAAAGCAGTGTCTGACTCTAGAGCTGTTCCTGAAGGACCTGTTCAAATGGCTCAACACCTTTGTGGGGGCTTTGGGGTTGAAGCATCTAAGACATCTTTCCAACATCTTTCATTCAAAGGGAGAAAGAGGCAGCTTGGACATTTGTTCAGACATTCATTCACTCATCCATCCATTCAGTCATCATTTACTGAGTACCTTTTTTATTCTAGGCATCATGTTTCTATTAACTACATCTGGAACACCAGTTAAGTCACCCCTCTGCCCATGTGTTGGCTGAAAGTTTATTGGACAGAATTTTCACTGTTTAGTTTTAAGACAATTCAAAGTTATTTCTGTGGCTTGTATTAAAATCCTGAGGTTTCTTCTTGTGCTCCACTTGGTACCACTGCTGGGCTTTTCATTTTATGGAGATCTGATGGCCCTGGATGTGGTTGGGGATCTTCTCCTGGGAATTTCCTCTTTCTTCCCCTCTCCAGCTTTTTATAGCTACATAAGGTTTAGATCTGTTCACAAACACTTGGGTAATTATGCCCCTCTCTGTTTATAAACTCAGGATAAATTGTCCTAATGGGAAAATATCTGTCCTTTGCCGTAATTTGGATCAAGGCTTTTAATTTTTTGTTTGTGTGTGGTTCGTTTGCCTTTCTAAAAATCATTTTGATGTCTGTTTCACTTATGAATCATCTATTGCTGATATACAACAGCACTCAGTAAACCCCACTAAAAATCTATTCTTGATCTAAAAGTAATTGATGCTGGGAAAATGTAACCCATACATATGCCTTTCTCATGGATACTGAATTAAAGGAAACAGTTGGATTTTAAGACTCTTAGGGAACATCTGATAAGAGGCCCATAGAAATGACCCACCAGAGCCTTGATCACCAGCATGCTGGAAAAACACAATTCAGCTCAATTTGCTTTAAAGTGTCAAAGTCATAATGCATTTGTATTCGTTCATTTAACAGTCATGAGACACCTACTATGAGCAAAATTAGACTATAGATGAATAGCTAGCTGTTTCTTATTGATAAAATATAGATAGATTTTGATTCGAGTTTTAGCTTTGTGGGAGACAGCAAAGTATACTTCCAATCAGAAGGCAAAGTCAGCCCTTCCTCTATGCTGGGAAAAAAACAACTATGTTTCCCAGGCTATGTAAACGTGTGGAAGACTTGGTTTTTTATCAGTTTGCACCAACAAGAATAAATGCTTCCTTTCGCAATGTCTTCTCCCTCCCAAGAGCTAAAACTTATCAACGAGAGGAAGTAGCGTAGTGGTTAAGCACACCCCTTTGAGTCAGATTAAATAGGTTTGAACTGGGACTCCAACATTTACCAGCTGTGTTCCTTAACTCAGTTTCCCTTTGTTAGAATAAGGCTAATAATTATATCTACTTCACAGGGATACTGAAAAAAATTAATGAGATAGGCAACCTACATAAAGTAGCTAGCACAATGCCCAACATAATTGTAGGAAGAGTTTAATTCATAGCTATTATTATCATCATCAACTAATATTTACTTTGCCAACAAAGGTCTGTCTAGTCAAGGCTCTGGTTTTGCCAGTGGTCATGTATGGATGTGAGAGCTGGACGTGAAGAAAGCTGAGTGCTGAAGAATTGATGCTTTTGAACTGTGGTGTTGGAAAAGACTCTTCAGAGTCCCTTGGACTGCAAGGATATCCAACCAGTCCATCCTAAAGGAGATCAGTCCTGGGTGCTCATTGGAAGGACTGATGTTGAAACTGAAACTCCAATACTTTGGCCACCTCATGCAAAGAGTTGACTCATTGGAAAAGACCCTGATGCTGGGAAGGATTGCAGGCAGGAGGAGAAGGGGAAGACAGAGGATGAGATGGCTGGATGGCATCACTGACTCAATGGACATGGGTTTGGTGGACTCCGGGAGTTGGTGATGGACAGGGAAGCCTGCGTGCTGCGATTCATGGGGTCGCAAAGAGTCGGACACCACTGAGCGACTGACCTGAACTGAACTGAAACAAAAAGGAATGCTGTCCTGGGGCTTCCCTGGTGACTCAGTGGTAAAGAATGCACCTGTTAATGTAGGAGACTTGGGTTCGATCCCTCCAGTCAGGAAGATCCTCTGGAGAAGGAAATGGCAACCCGCTCCAGTATTCTTGCCTGGAGAATCCCATGGACAGAGTAGCCTGGTGGGCTACAGTCCATGAGGATTGCAAAGAGTCAAACATGACTTAGCGACCAAACAAAAACAACAATGATGTCCTATACATAGAAACAATATAGAGGACTGCATCTATAAAAGATGCCTACCAGTGTCAGAAGTTGAGTGTATTTTTAGAGATACCCACACAATAAACCAGAAAGGATAACCTGGGCTCATCTGGGATTTGAATCCAGGACCTCTCCCACCCAAAGTGAGAATCATACACCTAGACCAACAAGCCATCCTTCAACATTCAGAAAACTAAGATTATGGCATCTGGTCCCATCACTTCATGGGAAATAGATGGGGAAAAAACGGAAACAGTGACAGACTTTTTGGGGGGTCCAAAATCACTGCAGATGGTGACTGCCACCATGAAATGAAAAGACAATTCCTCCTTGGAAGAAAAGTTAATACCAACCTACACAGCATATACAAAGCAGAGAACTTTGCCACCAAAGGTCCATCTAGTCAAAGCTATGGTTTTTCCAGTAGTCAGGTATGGATGTGAGTGGGACTATAAAGAAAGCTGAGTGCCGAAGAACTGATGCTTTTGAACTGTGGTGTTGGAGAAGACTCTTGAGAGTCCCTTGGACTGCAAGGAGATCCAACCAGTCCATCCTAAAGGAAATCAGTTCTGAATATTCATTGGAAGGACTGATGCTGAAGCTGAAACTCCAATACTTTGGCCACCTGCTGTGAGTAACTGACTCATTGGAAAAGACCCTAAGGCTGGGAAAGATTGAAGGCGGGAGGAGAAAGGGATGACAGAGGATGAGATGGTTGGATGGCATCACCGATTCAATGGACATGAGTTTGAGTAGGCTCTGGGAGTTGGTGATGGACAGGGAAGCCTGGCTTGCTACAGTCCATGGGGTTGCAAAGAGTCAGACACAACTGAACAACTGAACTGAACTGACTCAATAAACAAAGGTCTGATCAGATGTGTGAATATGTTTGAAGAGAGAATTGTGTTCTCACAGCACCCTATTTCTGACTTAGGGAACATGGATCTTAGGACCACTGCCCCCACATTAATGGGGTGATGAGGACTACTGCAGCCCTAGAAGGAAAGCAAAGGAGTTCTCCAGCCTGGCTTCTACCTAAACATGGAAGCCTATCTCTAGGACAGTCTGAGAGGTGAAGACTGCACAGTGATGTCAATGTCAAGTCAGTTATCATTAGCATCAAGCATGTCCTCTTTGCAGTCAGACCCACATTTTAATATTGCATTTTGAGTCTTACCTCTTCTGTCTTCTGTAGAGATGAACAACAGCTGGTCGGTGTCCTCTTTATAATAACCTTTCAAATGGGAGGGGAAGACTGTTAAGTTTGCCTTTAGGCACTTTTTCACTCTAGACTAAACAACTCCAAATCTTTTAACCTTCCCTCATAGGTTCTATTTTCTTTCTCTTTAATCATTTTGGTTTTCCTCTGGACCCTTTCCAGTGTCTCCACTTTGCCCTTAAAATAAGGGGCCTCAGGCTGGACCTACCATCCTATTAAGGGTCTGTCTGCTGCCAAATTCTTTATTATGGGGGAGGGAGACATGGGGATATACTTTGCTTTCACGTCAGACTCCCACCAAGTGAATTCACCCCGCTGTTGTATTGCTTATTTCTTATCAGTACAACACACAGATTCCTTTTAAATAACATGATCTGCTGTGATCCTCACATCTTTGTCAGTTTTTCTCCAATCTAGATATTAAGCCCCTTTTATGCCTGTCATTTGATCATCACCCCTCAGGATACTACTATTGTAATCAGCCGTCACGCTGAACTTGAAACTTTTTCGTGAAACATTTCCTTCATGTGTTGAAGCCAATTTGGATTCTCCAAGCATATCAGTAATTCCCACCGCAATTAATATTATTTGTAGACTCTGGGTGTGCTCAAAGCAATTTTAAGTATTATTTAAACCAGAGCTAGGGTAAAATTGGAGGCCATGTTTTAAGCACCCTTTGTTTACTGAGCCATTGATCTCTTTTCCAGTCTGCAGTGAAACCCGGTGAGGAAAAGACAGACCAGATCGTATCTTTCTGGCTCGCTGATGAGAATGTCATATGCATGCAAAAGCTTTCCTGAAATTAAGATATTGTACAGATGTGGTCAAATTTTAATTCTCAGCACATACACACCCTAAACTGAGCTTAGGCACAGAGTTGGTGGGGGAAGAGGGAATATTTATTTGCATTATGCTTAAAATCATGGATTTCCTTTAAACAGCATTGATTTGCACATCATAAATTACATACCAGATGGAAGGAATAGAGAGAAGAAAACTGGAAGTGGAGAAAGCAATCAGAGGGAAGAAAGGAAGCCCTTCTGAAATAATTATTAGAAGATTATTCAATTTGAACCTAATTCCCATAAAATTTATCAGGTATGGAGATGCCACATAAAAGTATGCTAATGAATCCACCAGGACTACCACCTCCTGGCAGAAGAGAGGGAAAAGGGAAGTGGGGAGGAGCTAACATTTACTGGGACCCTTGGAATATATTGTAAGGCAGTCACTTTCTGTTAGAGACTTTTGATACACTTGGCTTTACCTAAAATCATCAGCCTAACTTGCTTTGACCCAAAATGGCAGTATTTTGAGGACTGGCTTGCGAAAGCTTGTTCTTACTGGGCACATGTACTGTTCTCTTAACCTGCATTGTCATTGTTGGTTGCAATGCCCATCCCTCCTAGAGATATCCTTTATCCTGGAGTCTTGTTTCCTTCCAGTATTTCCAAAGGAGGCATGTCTCTGGGTTTGCTGTTATGCCAACCTGAAGGAAGCAACTGGGGGTGATTTCAGGACTGGTGATTATGATCAGTTTTTACCATGTGCTTTGTGGGCTGCTTCCAAGAGTGGGCAGTTGTCTAGGCAGCCTGGACATGGGTTGGCCCCACCCAGGCTCTCATTACCCTTTCCAGTGGCAATAATGATACTGAGAACTGAAGCATTCTTTTGCCTGCTCCTTTTTAATTAATTGCTTTGAATTCTACCAGATCTGTCCATTGCAGAGCTGCTGGACACCCAGGAAGAGAACCATAGCTTAGAGACACAGGGGTGGGGAGCGGGATTGGGGGCAAGATTCTGGCATGAACCCCACGGTGTGGGGTGGAGTGTGTGTGCCTGTGTGGCACGCAGTTTCAGGATGTAGGGAAATTTGTGCCTTTCGACCACAGGAGGTCCCCAGATCTGTCGTTCCCCCTGGGAGCTCCAGCCTGGATCCCTTCTGAAGCCAGGTGAAAATGTGTTCTGAGCAGAAGTTCCTTGATGGTTTGAGGTTTGGCACAGCGATGCTTTTCCTTTTCAACAAGTGTTCCAAGTGGGAAAAAGGAATAGAACACAATTGAAGTTTTGAAAAGCAACCTCTTCACGCAATGAAATGTGGGGCGACCCCACCCCCCTCCACAAGCCCCCACCCCTGCTCTAAGAAAAGCAAACACTCTTTTCCTGTCTTATTTGTATTCCCATTAATTTAAGACAGGAAGCCCTCAGTGGGTGTGATGTAAACAATTCAGCCTCGTGGGTCGGGCTTCCTCATCAGTTTGCAGCTGGAGAGATGTCTGCGCCGCCCGAGCCCATTCATGCCTCTCCGGGGGATGGCTCGTTGACTGAACCCCGCAGATGACGGGAGGGGCGCGGGAGCCCGAGAAGGTATAAAGGAAATGCTTCAGTCGTGCAGTCACCGGCGATTGTAATTCAGCAGTGGTAAATTTGGTTTCTCCAGCAGGAAGAATCTCACTGCAGCTTTCTGGAAAGTTGCCGGCTAGCTTGCCCAGTGCGATGGTTGTGATTCTGGTGTGGGGCTCCCTCTCACCCCACCCCCAGTGAGGACCCGTGCTGCCGCCGATTATGAAACGGAGCGGTTATGAAATGAATTGATGTCGGGGAGCTGGAGCTCCTCGCGGCGGCTGCAGGGAGAACTTTTGACCGGGCAAGGGTTATCTGGGTGGGGCGTTTTTCTCCTCAGACCTGCTCCCAGTTACCGCTGGAAGCTCCGGAGCAAGTTGACGTAAACAAAAGGTGTCGGCATCAGAAACCCCAAACTCCCCGAAATCTCCCCGGGGCGGTTTCCTTTTCCGACTGCGAAGGGGGTGGGGGTGGGGTGGGGGTGGGGGGAGTGACCGGGGAAGGGGTTCTGGAATGCCGTGGAGTTTTGACAAGTGAGCCAGGGGAGCGACGAGGCGAGCCGGGATTCCATTACAGTCTTTTGCAAAACCTCCCAAGCCGGGCTGGCGGAGGGGGAGTCCTCGAGCAGACCCGCCGCGCTGGGAGCGGGGCGCCCGGGGCTCGCCGCGGGCACCGAGCTCCGGAAGGGCCGTCGGGGGGCGCGCGGGGGGCTGGCTTCCCGGGCGGGGCGCGCGCTGAGTCGCCCCGCCCCGCCCCGCCCGCGCCCGGCAGGTGATCCGGCTCCGCTCGGCCCCGGGGCGTGCGAGCCCCGCCCGGGAGCGAGGATTACCCGGGGCCGGCCGCTCCCGGCCGAGCCTCCGCCGGAGACGTCGAGAGGAGACACCCCCCGCCCCCGAAGGTGACTTCAGAACTGCAGGTAGGAATCTGCTGTAGCAGACAAAAACCTCGGGCGTCCCCTATCAGATCCCGCTTTGGGGGGCCGACCGAGGCCGCCTGCGGGGGTGTGGAAATTGAGCTCCAGCCTCCTCCGAGAAACTCCCGCCGCCGCCGATCGCCCGCGGCGCTCCCCTCGCAGACCCCTTGGATGTCTTGCTTTTGATTTGGGGGATTTGCGTGTTTACGGATGGTTTGTGCTCCTTGGGAGGAGTAGCCGACGAGGAACTGGTTTGTCAGTTACTAGACGGAAGGAGGCGCCCTGAGTGTGTGTATGTGTGTCTGTGTGTGAGCGGCGGGGTGAGGGGGAACGAGGGACAAGTCCGGGGGTCTCCAGAGCCAAGGTCCTGACAGTCACCGCGGAAAAGCAGTGCTGTTGAAGTCCAGGAAGGGAGAGAGGGTGTCCAGCAACCAGGCATATCTGTTAACGCTGCCCTCATCCCCTGCTTCTGGCTAAGACCAGCAGGGAATGAATCTGGATACAGCCTAGCTGCCGCTCCTGCCAGCAGAACTGTTTATGATCCCTCAAGTGCTTATAATCGCCTTTGGGGACAGATCTTCGCCCTAAACTACTAAACAGCCTGCTTGGACAACTTCCGCCCCCCCAATTCACAAAATGTTTTGATTGTTGCATCCACAAATCAAAGGTTTTAAAGATGAGGGCTTCTGAGAAAGAGAATGACATTTTCTGTCGTGTTGTGACTCTCTTGTAAGCAATTTGTAAACACTAGGAGTGAAATTAAGTCAAATTTTGTCTGATGAGATGGGGATGGTAAAGAGGAGGGAACTACAGCTGTCACCTTGGGAACCACTTCTGGGAGAATAGAGTTCTGTGAATGTAAATAGTAAATGCTTTTCATAAAAATAGGTCAGGCTGAGTTTTATATCATAAGGGGGATGGCATAAACTCTTAGCGTAGAGGTATCTTTAAATACACATAAAATACAGTTCTTTCAGCTTTTAGGCTTTACATTCCTATATTGTTTTGCAACTGTACGTTGACTTTGCAGATGAATTGAAAAAGTACAAGGGGATCTGTGTTTGTGCATATTCGCTCAGTTGTGTCCGACTCTGTTCGACTCCATGGACTGTAGCCCACCAGTCTTCTCTGTCAATGGAATTTTCTGGGCAGGAATACTGGAGCAGGTTGTCATTTCTTACTCCAGGGGATCTTCCTGACCCAGGGATCGAATCCGTGTCTCCTGCATTGGCAGGCGGATTCTTCACCACTGAACCACTTGGAAAGCCCCACTGAGGGATTTTTCCCTACCACCATATGCTAATCTGGCCGTTAATCTCAATAACCTGTAGAAGGCCACAGCACTCTTGTTTTACTGAGGTGTTAAAGTTAACAAGGCCCACCTACAGTTAATTGCTTTCAGGACTGCTGGTCAAACCCTTTGTCCCTTCTGTGCTGCCGCTGGGACCCATAGGTAGGTGGGCTTTAGGAAACCAGGCCTGTGCCAGGCTCTAAAAAACAGTCCTCAGAGAGTGCTACACAGAGAAGCAGCAGAAATAGGATGTACCAGATAAAGTGATGGGGGAACCAGTCTGGACTGAGGGTTTCAGGCTTGTCCATGCCCTTTCAGCCTTGAGCTCTGTGAGCTGGTGCAGCTGAGCGTAATTGTCTCAGGAGGTAGAGTCAATCTGTTCTAACCCATAGGGGCAGGAAGACAGCCTGCCCAAAGAGCAGCAGGGTGTCCCCAAAGCGCCTTTCTGCTTGCCTTCTTTATCCTGTAAGTTGCCCAGCTGCACGCTTGGCACACACAGCTCTTTCTAATCCCCTGTTCCTACTAATCTCAGTAACTCAGGCAGGTCACACTCAGGAATTGTTTCCTTGAAGGGGAAGAGTGATCCCATTCCTGCCTGTTTCCTGGGCCATCAAGTTCTTGTCTCACCTGCTTTGCCAGGTGCTCAGCCTTTGCTGCCTTTAGCATCAGCTCTTCTTTCTCTGTCTCTCAGAGGTTTCACCACATACCTTTGCTGCTTAGAGAAGCTGGTTCTCCAGATCTCTGCCTGGGTTTTCGTTCTGGCATCTGATTCATTGCCTGAGCTTCCCTTCTTTCCTTATGAAAGTGATTCATAAGCATACTTGCAAAGCTGTATATTTCTAGAAGGCTTGTACATAGAAGCAGCAGTTATTTGACCCATCTCTTACCAACCTCAGCTTCTGTGCCCCAGAGATAAGAGCTGCAACTTTGCCTGTGTTTCTAAACAGCAGGCGTGTCCCGTTCCACCTGGTTCATCCCCTGGCTGAGCCTTCTGGAATCCTTCACTCTGGAGTTGCTGCTGAGGGCCAGAGGCACAGCCATCATTCTGTAATTCCTTATCACAGCAGGGATTCATTTTGCTCTTCATGTGACATCCCGTTTTTTAGACCCACATCTTCCTTCTTCACTTCTGTTCTCTTGCTGGTAACATCTTCTAGTAGTTCCTGAGAAAGACTGTTTGGGAAATGTTTTTTTAGATCTTTCAAGTTAGAGTAATTGTTTACTAGGGGTATGAACTCTGTGTTGGAAGTCTGTTCCGGAATTTGGAAAGCTTTGTTCTTCCAGGTTCAGGATTGCCATTGAGATGTCTGTCATTCTAACTACTGATGCTTTGAATATAATCATTTCCTTTTCTCTGAAAGATTTTCTTGTCTTTGTAATGTCCTTTCTCTCTGTAATGAAATCTCATTCAGTACACCTTGATGTGCCTTTTTTTTTCATCAATTTACTTGGCTTTCAGTGGATATTCTCAATCTGAAAATCATGTCCTTCAATTCTGAACTGCTTTATGGAATATTAAAAAAAATGATTTCTGTCCTTTTCTGGAACACATATTAAGTTGAAATGGGGGACTCATATATTGAATCTCTAATTTTCTTCTTCCCTGTTTTCTCCTTTTTTAAAAAAGTTCTATTTCCTGGGATATTTCCTCATTTTATCTTCCAACCCATGTATTGAATTTCCATCTCTGTCTTTAAATTTATTATTTCCAAGAACTCTTTAAAAATCTCACATTTTCTTTTTATAACCTCCTGTTCTCGTTTCATAGATGAAAAGCTTTTCAACTCTCAGCTCTCATCAAGGATCACAGTGGCAGTTTCTTTGAAGTGTCCCTCCGCTCCCAGTGCTGTTTGTTTTCCTCTTGGTTTTTGTTTTGAAATCTTTTGCATGTTTTTAAAGGCTTTGCTCAGATTCCTGGAACTGACTGCTGAGAAGTTAACTTGAAGGTCTGCATGCCTGGATGGGGCTGGCACCCAGGATCAGTTCCACGTTTCCAAGAAGGAACATCTAGAACAGTGTTTTAGAACCTGGAACAATTCCTGGCACACAGTAAGCTTTGCATTTAAGGTGCCCAAGTATTTGAATGATGTTGGGTCTTGCTAGGGCTCAGGTAGTAGTGATTATGAAGAGCACCCCGGGTGAGTCACATGTGCGGCCAGCTGTAGGATTATCCTGCTGAGGGATTTTATTGGAGGATTCCCACCTGTGGGTGGAAGGTCTTTCTCTCAAAGGAAACTGAAGAGAAATCCCTATGTCAAGGGGAATTGGTGGCTGCTGCATTCTATGAACCAGACCCAGATGGAGACCAGGAAGCCAGCATTTGGTATGGAACCTTCTCCCATTTCCCTGTTTCTAAGCACACCCCTTCTCTCAGCTACATTAAGTGTCTCTGAGTCCACAGTCGCACTGATTCAGCAGAGCAAATAGGTTGCAGAACGCAGGCAGTCATTTTGAAGCCAGGACTGAGAGGGGGGACCCAGGGTCTGACAGCTTCCAGCACAGACTCACAGCCAGCTCTCCTGCTTTAGGGCCCCTGACCCCCTCAGTGCCTGGTGTCCTCAGTTCCAGAGACCCTGGAGCTCAGCTTCCAGGCTTCCCATCCTGCGCTAGATTTCAGCTTTCTTCTGTCTGCTAAGTCAGTTACCATGGGTTAGATCACTTTATAGCTTCCAAAATTTTGTTGCATTGTTTCTTCTTTTTAAGGGTTTAGTGAACCTGTCCTGCCCCACCCAGTTTAAAAAACTTTTCTCTCATTTCAGTCCATCACGGTTTACTGGCAAGTGACTCTCCCTTCTCCTCTTAGTTCTTCTGTTTTTACACCCTCTGCTGCGGGCGCCCCCTTGGGACAGAATACTAATGGGCCACGATGTACTGTCATCTCAGCAGGGATCTTTAAAGATGTCCAGGCCCAGATAGAGTGGTTCTTGGGCATTTATACCAGGTATGTTAGCATCTTCTCCATCAGGTCAGTGATTCTTCCTCTTGGTATGTGTGGTGCATTTCTGAATGGGTTTGATGCTGTGGCTTACCAGAGTTCTATCTCTGAGAATAGCCGTAGAGCATGGTAACTCCTGAGATACATTCATGTTCCTTTCTTCCTTTGGTCCTGGCCAGAAGCCTGTTGCAGGCTTAGTGGTCACGTGGACCTGGTAGTATCCACTATGTGACATGATTTGTTCAGTTCATTTGTGGTACTCCATCCCACACCCCAGGGATTCGTGTAGGAAAGAGTATGTGATCCAGGACTGGGCAGTGAGGTGTGAAGGAATGTCTCTTGTGGAGCTTCTTGGGGGAGGTGTGCTCATTACCCAAAAAAAGACACACAAAACAAACAAACCTTTTGCTTTCTTGGCAAGTTGCTGTCTAGAACTACTGTAGGCATCTTGCCACCAGCCTTAAGAGAGAGCAGATCCCTGAGTGTCCTCAAGAAGCACCATATTTCTCCACGCTTCCCATCCTGTGCAATGATGAATTTCCTCCTTGTTCAAGCCATTTGGAATCAGGGTTTGGTATCGTTTGCTGCCAAGCTAACACAGGTGGATGTTGATCTACACGCCATCTCATTTCCAAAAGGAGTTAAGCACACCCTGGGCTCACCTTACGAAAGATCTGAGCTGCCTGATGCCTCATTCTGATTCCAGGGAGGATTCTTCTCTACTCTGGTGATTTCCAGGCAGATGAAAGTAATTTTATTCTCTCTTCCAACTTCAAAGGAAAGAATAACCAGTGAGACAGTTGGAGGGGAAAAGAGGATTCCTTTGCTTTGGAGATGGCTAGCCAGTCCCAGCCAGAGAACGTCTTGGGGCTGTCACGGAAATGAAGACTGTTCTTAAAACGGCGAGGTCACAAGGACACCGCACATACTGCAGCCTGTGCCAAGCCAAGTGCTTGTTGCCACTCACCCCTGCCGTGGTTGGGACTGGCAGGCCTGTCTGCACACTGGGAATCATTTCCTCTGTCTTCCACCCTTTGTCTTTTGTGCATCCCAGACTTGGGGAAGCTTGTAAGATGAAATAAACTCCGGAAGTGCTCAGTGGAATGCAGGAAAAAGTAGACGGACTGTTCCAGTTTTCTCCAGTCTGCCTCAAGTGCAATGACCCTCTTCTCTTTTTATGAACGGGAGGCCCTCCTGATCTCTTCCATTCCCAGTTGAATGTTAGCCCGAAGGAAAGGCTTTGATTGCCCTTAGCATTATACCATCATGTTCCTGTTTGTATTTGCATCCCTCACCAAACCAAGACTGTAGGGATGGGCGCTTCCTACTGTGCCAGGCACTGTTACAAGCTTTATACTATGAACTTAACCTCACAATGATCCTATGAAGAGGGTACTATTATTATTCCTGTTTCACAGTGGCGATGACGTGAGGCACACGGTATTTTAGGGAAATTGCTCAAGGTTGTCCAGCTTTTCAGGAGAAGCAGAGATTCAGACATTGGCAGTCTGATTCTGTGCTATATAACATGTATGCTTCATGCTATATAATTCATCATTACAGCCGGAACACCCTTACACCATCTGTAGTATACAATAGGGATTCAGCTGTTACTGTGAGTGAATAAATGCAAGGATTTTTCATGTCATTACTGACTCATTAATTTTAATAGCAGCATATTTCCCCATCAAGTTAAAGCACCATGATCTGTGTAACTTGTTTCCCCAGGATTGGACATGTAAGTAGTATGGTCCAGGATATCTGAGACTGAGTTTGTCCTGAGAAATCTCAGACGTGTGGTCCCTAACTGGGAAGTGACCATGAGACATCCTTTAACCCTTCTCTTCCTCTGCTGTCCCTTCACACATTACTCTCCCCACTCTCTCGCCACCCTGAGGAGCAATCCTGATCCTCACCCCAGCACCAGGTTCCCGTTACCATCACTGGAACTCTGCACAAAAGCAGATGGCGTTGCAGAGACTTCAGTACTCCACACTTGCAGAACTTTCTCCGAGGGTCTCTGGTAAAGGTTAAGTATTAGTTGGCAGGGAGTTGACGTTTGAACTTCGGATCTCTGAAATGGCGCCTGCCAAGTGCCGTTTTCCAGGTGGTTTCTCATAACATGTCGTTTTGCGCTTTTGAATCCAGAGATAATGTATCCGACTCTTTCATTTGTTTTTTAAGACTTTTGGCTGACCTCTGGGATTCTTGTTTTAATTGCCAACTGATAGAAAATATAAATGGAAAAATGTGTTCCTGTGCAAACTTGGGAGTTTTATCTTTGGAAATTGGGGGTGGGTGAGGGTAGAGGGTTAAGGAAAATTTAGACAATTTTGTCTGGGCAGTGGATGCCTTAACTTCCTTGTTAGACCCAGAGTAAACAAATACATCACATGTCAATATGAGCATTTTGTAGAAACTATTTGCAGTTTAAAAAGTTTCTGTTTGTATACATTTACCTGAGATTTGTTAGAAGACTTTGTTTAAATTTAGGGGACTGCCTTGGGGGGTCTAGTGGTTGAGACTTGGTACTGCTAATAAAGGGGCTGCTGGTTCAATCCCTGGTCAGGAAACTAAGATCCCACATGCCTTGTGGCATGGCTAGAAAAGATTTAAAAAATAAATTAAAAAAAATAGATTAATCCTTTGGTGAGATCCTTTGGTAAGATAAATCTTTTTTTCTGAACTGTTTTCTTTTTCTTGTGTTAGAGATGTATTTGGGACAAGTGGTGGTTCAGATGGTTAAGAATCCAACTGCAGTATAGGAGACCCGGGTTTGATCCCTGGGTCAGGAAGATCCTCTAAAGAAGAGCATGGCAACCCACTTCAGTATTCTTGCCTGGAGAATCCCCATAGACAGAGGAGCCTGCAGGCTACAGTCTGTGGGGCCACACAGAGTTGGACACGACTGAGCGACTAACATGTTCACTTTTAATACATCTCCAGTGTCTGTGCATGTGGGCATGTGTGTGTGCATGGTCTCCTTCCTCCCTCAGTTCATATTCTGCCTTCCTTTGGACCAAGAGTCCAGAACTACATCTAGGCTCCATTATCCTGTTTCTGGTTGGGTTCAGCCAGCAGGTACAGGCAGAGGATCAAAAGGCAGGAGGAAAGAGTGTTGTGGTCTTTATCCTCCTCGCTGCTCTCGCCTCAGCCTTGCCAAGGTCCTGACGATGGCTTATTTCTTCTGAACTCTGTGGACAGCTTGCTCTCATGACCCCAACTCACTCTATTTCCTTCTCTTGCCCCTCAGACCTGTAATAGTTTCCCAGCTGTTGCCAGCTTCTAGGTGCTTCACCCTCCTGCAAATATTCCCTGTATGTAACTTTCTCGAGTTCAACCTTTTTGAGTGTCTCTTTGGTTTTCTGCTGGGAACCCTGACTGACATCATCTGTATGTCTACCTCTTTCTCATATAAAATCATGATTGTCATTTCTGGCTCTAAAATACCAGTTGCATTTACTTGAGCGTATCTGAATTTGAATCATATCCTGTCCTGTCCAAGAGCTGTCATCTTATTCTTGTGTCTCTTCTGTCTTTTCTATTAGATGGTGAGGGACAGGGGACTGGGTTATCCTTCCTTCTCCCTGTAATATCTAGTACACTCTTCTATCCTGCCTTCTCCCTTCTAATGTCTAGTACATATAGTGGTAACAATAGTTGGTAACTCTTGAAGTAAGATAATAACATACATACAGGTGTGTGTGTAGGTATGTAATATATTTGTGTGCATCTGTTGGCTCATTTGTGTTCGACTCTTTGCAGTCCTATAGACTGTATAGCCTACTAGGCTCTTCTGTCCATGAGATTTTCCAGGCAAGAATACTGGAGTGGGTTGCCATTTCCCAGTCCAGAGGATCTTCCTGACCCAGGGATCAAACCTGCATCTCTTACTCCTGCATTGGCAGTCAGGTTTTTTTTTTTTACCACTAGCACCACCTGGGAAGCCCCATGTGGTATATATGTTGGTATAATATATCTGTGACTGTTTTTTTTTTTTAAATACCCTTTAGGTTTATCTTGATCAGCACTGGTTCATTTTTTTAATGAAGTGAACAATGACCAGGTACCAATAGGCAACTCATGGTTGCCTATTGGTACCTTGGTTTTCTCAAACTCATGGCAACTCATGCTAGGTATTCACATTAATGCATTTCTCAAAGGGGGGTTCATCAAGAGCTGAAATTACAGAATTTTCAAACTAAAAGGAATCTCGGAGTATATCTTACTCCGTTTCATCCTTTTTAGGTGAAGCTCAGGCTGAGTGGTTCAGTGCTTTGTTCTGGGGCTCAGATGGTATGGATGTTGTCAGAACTTGGTGCTCTTAACTCTCTTCCCAGGATTTCATTCAACCAGCCCTCTCTAGGTCAGTCTGCCTGATCGCTTATAGGTGCTCGCTGGTAAAACTAACCTCCATGAGGTGCCCCTTAGAAAGCCTCTCTGCTGTCCCTTATTGCTTCCCTCTGTGTTGCAAATGCAAACCAGATAGTCACGCTCTGAGCTCATAAAAGGGCCTAATAGGATGCAGACGGTGGATTCTAACCCAGGCTCCAACCTTGGCCCCATGTGTAGACAGCTGGGGGAATACTTGGGCCAACCCACAGCCACTCTTGGCCATCTCCCTTCACCAACTTTACGCTTTGGAGCAGCATTTTATGCGGGCGTACGAGGTGCTGGGGTTGGGTTAGGCGAGTGAGTTATAAGTTTTGCGGTTATTGGAGTCAGAGCGCCAAGCCTCGTCCGTGGGAGATGAGATCTCCAAGTCAGGCTCAGCTGCTTGCAGAGGGCGTCTGCTGACGGGTGCTGCTCCTGTGATGATGGCCCTTCGTGAGTCCATTTAGCACTAGAACCAGAGTATAAGGTCCTATAAAATCAAAAACCTTTGGCTCCACTAAATCCCAGCTTTAAGTTGGTTTAGGATGGTTAAGACAAACCCTTTCTTGAACAGAAATGAAGTAGATTGGTCTAGGTCTGCATGTGATAAGATGAATGTCGATAATTAGTGTTTCCTTCTCTGTGTGTTACATTTTCTCCCATATGCAAATTGGCTGGAGGCTGATAAATTGCTGTACCTCACCTGTAAGACTTAGGTTCAGGAAGATGAGGAAAGGAGATGCAGGGGATGGTGCCTTGATTGAGTGCCTGCTGTTTGTCAGGCTTTGTCCTGGTAGCTTTAACAAAAAAGATTTCACTTCCAGAAGGCTGTGTCATGCTCATTTTGTAGATTTGAAAACTGAGGCTCACAGCTCAGTGACATACCCAGAAGTGCATAAGTAGAATGAGGTGCTATATCACCTCCTCAGTTCTGACTCTAGAAATACACCTGGTCAGAGGAGGTGTGTCGTTCTAAACCCAGCTGGCCTGCATTCTTGCTAAATGACTCTGGGGAGCATTAGTTTCTCTGCCTTGGTTTTCTCAAATGTAAAGTGGGGATACTATATGTTGATCCCTCCTAGCTTGGTGATAAGGATTGAGGTAATGCTCAGAAAGAGTTCATCTCCATGCCGGGCATGTGAAAGCCCTTCATGCAGTTAGCTCCCAGGCCCCTGGAGCTGGGTTTGCTGCTTCTCCTTTCAGGATGTGCTTTGTCAACTGTTATCTCTCAACTTCCCTGAGTCGTTTCCTCAGTTATACAACTAGGTTTGGGTTAAAGGTCAGTTTTCTGAATTGAGAAAAACCAAGGAGAAGGAGACACATCCCTATCTTTCTTGTTACAAACTGTTGAAAGTGCTGGGTCTGTTTTGTTGTCATTGTTGACTTGTTTTCAACTCTTTGTGACCCCATGGACTGCAGCACGCCAGGCTTCTCTGTCCTTCACCATCTCCCAGTTGGTTCAAACTCATGTCCATTGAGTCAGTTATGCCATCCAACTGTCTAGTCCTCTGTCACCCTCTTCTCCTTCTGCCCCCAGCATTTCCCTGCATCAGGGTCTTTCCCAGTGAGCTGTCTCTTCACATCAGGTGGCCAGAGTATTAGAGCTTCAGTCCTTCCAATGTATTACTTTGAGACGAACCTCTCCAAGTCTACTGGAGAGAATCTAGGCTTGGTCAGCTGCCCTTGGAGGTAGCTTTTCTGAATCAGCCGAATTCCAGCAACACTCTCTCCAGCTAACCCTGAGTTCCTACCCCCAGGGTTTCCTCTTTAGTTACTTTGTCCTCCTTTTAAAGAAAAGCTCTGTTGCTTTCAACTACATTGTACAGAGTAGTCTCTGAACACTCCTTCACTTCTGGGTTACCAACTGTGTGTGTATGTATGGTGGGGGACCACTAGCTGGGTGTCTTCCAGTTCAATGCCGTTCGGATGCTGTCTCCCTGGAGCTGGCATCAGATCTCACAAGTTAAGGGCTCAGTCCATTAAGACTGTCCCCTGCCCCCAACTACCCATGCTTCAGATGCCAGTCAGAAGTCCACGTTTCACCTGCGTTTCTGACCGACTGACTGTAAATAGGTTTCCACAACCACTCCTGTTAATTAATAGGGTTAATTAATCAGGTTTGATTAATTTGCTAGAGCCATCTCATGGAGCTCAAGAAACAGTTTACTTACTGGATTACTGGTTTGTTATAAAAAGGACACAACGTGGGGATAGCGTGCATGCAAGATTTGGGAAAAGGGTATGGCATCTCCAGGTGTTCACCAACCTGGAAGCTCTGTGAACCCATCCATTTGGGGTTTTTTTGAGAGGCTTCGTTACATAGGCACGGTTGATTAAATCATTGGCCATTGTTGATTGAACTCAGTTTCCAATGCCACTCCCTTCCCCAGAGGTCAAGGTGGGTGGGGTGGGATGAACAGTTCCAACCTTCTAATTATGCCTGCCACACGCCCCCACCCCTGCAACCAGCTTCCATCCTTAAGGACTTTCCAGAAGTCACCACATTATCATCAACTCAGATATGATTGAAAGGGACTTGCAAGGAGCTTCCCTGCTGGCTCAGTGGTTAAGAATCCTCCTGTCAATAAAGGAGACATGGGTTTGATCACTGATCCAGGAAGATCCCATAAGCTACTGGGCAACTAAGCCTGTAGGTCACAGCTACTGAGCCCGGCTCTGCAACAAGAAAAGCCACCGCAATGAGGAGCCCGTATACCACATCTAGAGAGTAGCCTCTGCTTGCTGCAACTAGAGAAAAGCCCACACCGCAGCAAAGATGCATGCAGCACAGCCAAAAATAAACAAACAATAAATGTTTTAAAAAGGAAGAGTTGTTAAAAAAGATAGTCATTTTACTTTGATTGCTCTGGAACTATTTCCAGGACTGAATATTTAAGATTCCCCTACGACTTTCATGTAGGGAATTTCAAGGGTTTTAGGAGAGCTGTGCCAGGAACAGTGGGCAAAAACTAACTATTTTTTTACTCTTAAGTCACAGTATCACACTGTCGGTGTAGGTTTATCATTGTTATCCTCTTTTTTCCCCTCTTCCTTCACCCATCCCCCTTGAACTGAAACTTGAGAGCTGCACCAACACCTTGTACAGCTTCCAGCATTGCCTCTTGTTCCTTCCACTCCAGTCACTGAAATAGGTAAACTGTGGGGGCCCGCTTATGCTCCCCGAGGTATTTAGGCCTTTCTTCAGAATGTTCCAGAAAATTCTCTCTCACTTACACGCAGGCTTCTCTGGCTCCCTTTGCCTTTGGCAGTGCTAGCGCTGAGCTCGGTGCCTTGCTGCTGGGGCCTCTAAGGGTCTCACCTGCTTCAGGGGGCTTCTAGGAGGAGTCGTGACCGCACAGCTGCCCAGGCATCTCCCAGTTGCAGATTACTCTCCTGCCACTCTTTTTTTTTTTTTAAGTGGTTTATTTATTTTTTTGGTTATGCCGGATCTTAGTTGTGGTACGAGGGATCTTTAGTGGCAACGTGTGTGCTTCATCTATCAGTCTAAGTGTCCAACTCTTTGCAACCCCATGAACTCAGACTGCCAGGTTCCTCTGTCCATGGGATTTCCCAGCTAGAATACTGGAGTGGGTTGCCATTTCTTCCTCCAGGAGATCTTCCTGACCCAGGAGTGGAACCTGGGCCTCCTTCATTGCAGGTGTATTCTTTACCTGCTGAGCCATCAGGGGAGCCCACAGTGGCATGCGAACTCTTATTTGGGACATGTAGAATCTAATTCCCTGACCAGGGATTGAACCCAGGCCCCTTGCATTGGGAGTGTGGAGTCTTAGCCACTGGACCACCAGGGGAGTCCCTCTCTTGCCACTCTTAAAGGCTTCACACTGCAACTGCAAAAATTATTTTTAAAAGAAGACAGAACAGAAAACCAGTGGCCTCCCAGCCTGGCTCATGTGGCAGGACCCATCTGTTCTGTGAAAGAGACACATGTTTCTGGGTCTTCTAGAGTCAACCTTTTGGATTCCCCTGGAGTCCCCAGCTCTACCTGAGAAAGTCCGGGTGTAACTCTGTACTTTACTACCATGGCTGCTCTGCCGAGGAAGAAAGGCAGATGGGGGGCAATGAGGGAAGTGAAGCAATAGGATTTACCTCAATAAGCCCAAGTCAAATATAAAGCATGGTCCCTTCATTCTCCCCCTCTAAAAAAAAAAAAGATTATCAGAAATGAGGAAATTTATATTTAAGTCCTATATTTAAGTCTTAACAACTTCTCTTGTGCTCATGGAAAGAGCTCACAATTATTTTATTTTGAACATCAAAGTGTTATTTAGGGAACACACATTAGCCTCAAGTGATCTTCATCAGTGCTGATTTTGGATGCTTTATAGAGGTCAACCAAGGAAATCATATTTTAAAGAAAGGTTAAAAAAAAACTCTAGTAATATTCCTGGACATCTGACCTCACAGTTACAAGTGTTGGATTTCTTTGTAAACAAGACTTTTAAAGATCATTTAAAAATGGAACAAGTCAAGAACGTTATCCAAATAACTGACATGGAAGTGAAGGGGATATTGTTTGGAAAACTCAAAAAAGTAGCTGTAATCACAGGCTTGGGTGTAAAAAGGCCACTGAAGGTTGAATAAATGTGTTGTGATGTGTGAGAGTCAGAAGTGGGGAGAAATCATAAATATTCCTAAATTAGTATTAGCTCATGCTGTTTACATAGTATTTGTGTATGTGGTATTCTTGCACATATGTGTGTTGGTCTATTAATATCTTACATGGCTTATGCAAATGTTTTAAACATTACTATCTTAGATGTAATTTTGCTTCTAATGACATAGTCTATCATTTACATTTATCTAACCAAAAATCTAACATTATCTAACCCTTGAATTTTTCCAGCTATCTTCTGATTGGGACAGTGGTGTGTGCGTGCTAAGTCACTTCAGTCGTGTCCAACTCTTTGCGACCCTATGGACTGTAGCCCGCCGGGCATTTCTGTCCATGGAATTCTCCAGGCAAGAATACTGGGGTGGGTTGCCATGCCCTCCTCCAGAGGATCTTCCTGACTTAGGGATGGAACCTATGTCTTGTGTCTGTTGCAGTGGCAGGCAAATTCTTTACCACTGGCGCCACCTGGGACAGTAGGGGATTGCCTGTATTTGAGCTCACCTCATGATTCCACTGAGATGGCTTTGTTCTCTAACTATAGGATATGCAAATTGATGTCAAGAAGTTTTTTTTTAATAACATATATTTTTGTGACCTTGAATTATTGCTTCAGTAAGTCCATTCTTGTTTCTTACTTGAACTTTCTTGGTTTGCAAGTGCCAAACCAAAATAAATGATTAGAAACACAGAACACTAAATGGCTCAAATATATTTTATCTAAAATCAGTGAGAGATCTAAATTGAGCAAAGGGGTATATTTAGGGGTTCTTACAGCCTTATGTCTGGACTTTGCTGGTGGTTCAGCAGTAGAGAATCTGCCAGCCAATGCAGGAGACATGGGTTCAATCCCTGGGCTGGGAAGATCCCCTGGAGAAGGAAATGGCAACCCACTCCAGTGTTCTTGCATGGGAAATCCCACGGACAGAGGAGCCTCATGGACTGTAGGCTATGGGGTCTCAAAAGAGTCGGACAAAACTTAGCAACTCAACAATAGCAACATGCCCTACGTCCAGGCATACGTGGTGTCTGAGTAGATTATGAGGTGTGGACTGTGTGTGAAGGTAGAGCACTTGACCCTGTTGATCACGGTGTGAGCAGAGGTCCATCCGTGGAGAAGCAGTCTGCAGAGAGCATGCAGTCTTGGGCAGCCTGTCAACTTGTGTTTTTGGTGAAACAAACAAGGAGAATATCACAGGTATAGGAAGGCCAGACTTTACTCCTCTGACCCCTCTTCTTTCTCCATGTAAGAGTGAGGACACGTGTCCTCCCCAGGAGTACCTGACCAACAGGTAATTACAGGCTGATGGGGATGTTTCAACTCTGGAAAACCACAGCTCCAGCAGGAAGCCATCTTACTGAAGACCTTTATCTTGTGAGATCTATTTTCCTAGAAAACATACCCAAGGTGTATTTAATCCCAAGGTGTCCATCTGAACTGGCCTCTCATTGTTCCCTGTCACCCCTAAAGCATGACTTTCTACCCTTTTGAATATTATAGAAACTGTGGACCATTTCAGTTCAGAAACCATTTTGTTGTTGTTTAGTCACTCAGTCATGTCCAACTGTGACCCCGTGGACTACAGCACACCTGGCTTCCGTGTCCATCATCAAGTCCCAGAGTTTGCTCAAACTCATGTCCATTGAGTCGGTGATGCCATCCAACCATCTCTTCCTCAGTTGTTCCGTCTCCTCCTGCCTTCTATCTTCCCTAGCATGAGGGTTTTTTCCAGTGAGCCAGCTCTTTGCATCAGGTGGCCACAATATTGGAGAGCTTTAGCACCAAATATTCAGGGTTGATTTCCTTTAGGATTGACTGGTTGGATCTCCTTGCAGTCCAAGGGACTCTGAAGAGTCTTCTCCAACACCACAGTTCAAAAGCATCAATTCTTCAGCACTCGGCCTTCTTTATGGTCCAACTCTCATATCTGTAGAAGACGTGTCATAAGAAACCATGGCTGCCCCCAAAACTTGCAGTGTTGGTATTAGTCAGCATTCTCCAGAGAAACAGAGTACAGAGGAAATACATATGTTCAGAGAGAGGAAGAGAAGGATTTGGTGCATGCACTTGTGGGGGTTGGCAAGTCAAAACCCTGGAAGATGAGCCAGCAGGCTGCAAGTTTAGGCACAGTTTCTGTGTCTCAGTCTTGAGGACAGTCCTCTTCTGGAAAACCTCAGCCTCTTACTGCCTTCAACTGACTGGATGCCAGTCTCCACCCCATTATGAGTAATCTTCATGAGAAGTCCACTGATTTAAATATTTAAATATAATTCAAATTTTAGGTGCGATTTAACATTTAATCACACCTAAAAAGTACCCTTGCAGCAACATCTAGTGTTTGACCAAACATCTGGGCAACATAGCAGAGCCAAGTCAACACACAAAATTAAGCATCACAATTGGGATTGATAACTGCGTTTATTTGCCCTATTTTTAATCTATGTTTTGAAGAAAAAGACTATAGATAATCAAGAAACTACTTAAAGTTGATATGTTAACAAAGAAGATCTAGATCTAACATTTGAGAGTTCTTTCTTAAAAAATTTATCTTGTCACTTTCTGTATCTTTAATCTAGTAGAAACATCCGTATTCCCACCACTCAGATTTAATTGCCATAGTGCTTTGCCATATTTGCTTTTTTTAAAAAACTATTTATTGGCTGTGCTGGGTCTTTGCCGCTGCACTTTGCTTCCTCTAGTTGGAGAGAGCAGGGGCCACTCTCTAGTTGTGGTGCGTGGGCTTCTCATATAAGTGGTTTCTCTTGCTGTGGAGCTCAGGCTGTGGGGCATGCGACCTTCAGTAGTTGTGGTACGTGGGCCCAGCCGCTTCATGGCATATGGGATCCTCCCAGACCAGGGATTGAACCAGTGTCCCCTACACTGCAAGGCAGATTCTTAACCACTGGACCACCAAGGAAGTGCTGGGAAGCCCCTGCCATATTTGCTTTTAAGGATTTTTCTTAGACAAAAAATTAGTTGTAACTTAAATTCCCCCCTACCTTGTGTTTCAGTGCATCTCCTTTCAGGCTAGCTTTTAGATTTTTAAAAGCTATATTTATAGATAAACCCACGCATCTTTATGTGTATTTTAATTGCTATACAGTATCAATTAATGTAAGTGGTATCATATTGTGTTTTGCTTTCTGCACTGTCTATTTTTCACTTTTTTGAGATCTGGCTGTGTTAATGCTTCCCTGATAGCTCGGTTGGTAAAGAATCTGCTGCATTGCAGGAGACCCTGGTTCGATTCCTGGGTCCGGAAGATTGACTGGAGAAGGGATAGGCTACCTACTCCAGTATTCTTGGGCTTCTTTTGTGGTTCAGCTGGCAAAGAATCCACCTGCAATGTGGGAGACCTGAGGTCAATCTGTGTTAATGGAGTTGTATCTTTAAACTGGCTTTCCTGTTTTAAGATAGTTCTCTGCCTTCCCTATATTTCTTTCCAGTAATTTCCATATCTAGGTTTATTTTTTGGCTTTCATGTGGAAAATATATACTTAGATCTTTACCTCACTCTAAAGAGAAAAACAAATTGAAGGTGGGTTAAAAATAAATTTCAAATGGATTGCAGATGGAGCACAGTGATTAGCTTGCTCTTACCCCATGTATATCTTACAGTTCTTAAAAATATGTACACTGGTCTCAGGACCCTTTATTCCATTCTGATCATTTGTCTATCCCTGCATCAATACCACACTGTCTTAATTACTGTAGTTTTCTTTTGTGTTTGAATATCTGATAATATAGTTCACCTGCTTTGTATTTTTTTTAATTCTTATTCTTATGCATGTGTGCTAAGTCGCTTGAGTCGTATCTGGCTCTGAGACCCTATGGACTGTAGCCTGCCAGGTTCTTCTGTCCATGGGGATTCTCCAAGCAAGAATACTGGAGTTGGTTGCCATGCCCTCCTCCAGGGGATCTTCCCAACCCAGGGATCAAACCCATGTCTCTTACGTTTCCTGTATTGGCAGGTGGGTTCTTTACCACTAGCACCTCCTGAGAAGCCTTCACTCCTATACTTTCACATATAATTATTCAATTATTTTTTAAGTTTCTTAAAATTCTTGTTGAGATAATTTTGGAATTTCAGTCAAATTATTGATTAATTGGGTAATATTGAAATCTTGAAAATGTTTCTCTCAAGTAAAACAAATTTAATTGCTCCATTAATCTAAATCTTCCAATCTTCTAATGAAGTTTTAAAAATTCTTACTAAAGTTGCTTTTTTAGATTTATGTATATCTTCCTTATAGTTTGGCTTACCATAGAAGCCAGCTTTTTCCTCTTTTTATATCCTCTGTTTAGTTGCTGCTGGTATAAAGGAATGCTGTTGATCTTTGAATTTGAATTTTTGTTTCCAGCAATCTTGCAGCGCCTTCCTATCAATTCTGATTGTTTGAAGGTTGATCTTGGTAACTCTTAAAAACAAAAAAAACTGCAAGTCTTTACTACGTTTTGAATTGTGCACTTTATAATAACAATGACATAAAGCTCCCTGAGTATAATGTAGTGCAGAGAGCCTTGACTCTGGGTTTGGGCTACGTGCCAGGGGACATAAAGGTGAAAAACCGATAGTTGGGCACCAGTTCTGGGTGACAACCAGGTATGGCGTCAAATTCAGTTCTTACAAAACTTCAGTGGACAGTGTATGCAGCTTTTCAGACCATTGAATTCTGATACCAGACTTCCAACAGTTATTGAAAGCTGTTTTATCACATCTGAACATCCTTGGATGTTATCTGTACCTTAGATTTCTTTAAAATGAATGTAACAGCAATAAGTAAATAAATATTAATGGAGGTAGTAGTAATATATAGTCATGGAGGTTATGAGGTTTCAATAAATTATGATGTGTCACTGACCCAGTTTAAGGTTTCAATAACTGTTAACTGTTACTATGAGATATCCTTACTGTGGTTTTTAAAAAATATTTATTTTTATTTATTTGGCTGTGCTGGGTCTTCGTTTCTGCACTCAGGATCTTTGGTCTTTGTTGTGGCATGCCGGTTCTTTTAGTTGTGGCATTTGAACTCTTAGTTGCAGCACGTAGGCTCAAGTTCCCTGACCAGGGATCAAACCTGGGCCCCCTCAACTGAGAGCGTGGAGTCCCAGTCACTGGACCACGGGGGAAGTCCCCTTACTGGTTTCTGACTTTAGGTGTTTTGGATTGTTATTAGTTCAGACTTACTAGTGCTTATCAGAAAGTTGAGCTTTTCTCTTTCATCGTTTGTTTTGAAGTGCTATGTGCTTTATAATCATATCTCTTCTGGTAAGATCATGCCTAGTATGATAATGCAGATCAAAAGGCAAGTGGTTTCATGAAATTTACTTTACGAACCATGCTAAAAGGCCTGTTTTTGTGACTGAGGATGTCATCTAGGGCTCTAGCGCTAATATCTTGATAGCAGGCTAAACTGGAATCTAGAGATTTGAAGTGGTATTTGCTTTAATTTTGGGGATACGGGAGAAAATACCATGACTGTGATTCAAAAGATCTACAAGACCCCAGAACCTCACGTATTCAGACTGCTCAGGCGGTAATGAGTCTGGGTGCCTGGGCAAGCATCTCTGGACGCCTTCTCCAGTCTCTGGAAGTGCTCTCTGGCCCATGCCTTGGTCCTGAACGAAGAGCTCCATTCCTTCTCAGGGTCTCCATCAACCATCCTGAAAGTGAAAGTGTTAGTCACGCAGTCATGTCCGACTCTTTGCGACCCCATGGGGTAGGTATTAGGGCCCACCAGGCGCCTCTGTCCATGCAATTCTCTAGGCAAGAATACTGAAGTGGGTTGACATTCCCTTCTCCAGAGAATCTTCCCGACCCAGGGATCAAACCCGGTCTCCTGCATTGCAGGTGGATTCTTTACTGTCTGAGCCACGAGGGAAGCCTGTGTCCAGGCTTCCTAGAATGTTGCTTTAAAGCCTTGTTCTATTTTTTCTGGCCCTCAGAAAAACACAAGATAATTTCAAGACTTTGAATGGCACACCTTCTGGACCTCTAGTAATTAAGTAACCTTGGCTTATACCGGAATTTGGTAGAGAATGACTGGATCCTATCTTCAAGTATCTACTCTGGCACACCCCTCCCTTGGTTGCCTGTGACTGCATAGATGGGGCACTGTGCATTGAGGAAGGCAGGTGGTAGTTGGACCATGAGGTCCATGCAGTCATTCACTGGGGGTGACCACCCATTTGTACTCTAAGCCCTGTTGCAAAGTGCTCAGGTTGGTGTTAAAAATTGAAGTTTCTCCTCATGTGTGACCCAGCAGATTGTTCTTAATACTGTGTGTCTTCAGAGAACGAGGCTGGAATTGAGAGCGACTCCAGTTGTTCTGAAAGCTTTTTTCTGGGTCTCTTCTTAGCAGGAGGGGAAGACCTTCCAGTGTTCTTAATAAGTCAAATTGATTTCAGTGAGAGGCAGGCTTGTTTGGTTGACCTCTGGGTGTTTCATACCCCATTTCAATTGTCATCTCTTCCCCTTTTCTTCTAGCCTAGGCAAATACTCAGAGAGCTATAAGGATCGGGGATTCTTTTCTTTTCAAAGCAGATTTTTTTAATGCTTTTCTGCTTAACATTTCTCTTTATCTTCAGTATCTTTGTTAAATACAGAAGAAAAAAAATTTTTTTTTTTCCCTGAGATGAAGAGAAAGGTGCCTTCAGTGGCCAGACTGCTCTGTGTGTGATTCAAGCCCTGGATCTGATTTCAATTCTGCTAAAAATGGGCTTCTGAGACTGCTCACACTTCCTCCAGCAGTGCCTGATTTTAAAAGCCCAGAGTAATGCTGGATGTTTTATATTAAATCTGTGAGGGTTTGTCATGCTTTGGGCAATTTGAAGATGCAGATTTTTCTGTCACTGTTGTTGTTCAGTCGCTCAGTAGCATCTGACTCTTCGTGACCACATGGACTGCAGCACACCAGGCCTCCCTCTCCTTCACTGTCTCCCAGAGTTTGTTCAGACTCATGTCCATTGAGTTGATGATGCCACCCAACCATCTCATTATGATTTCTGTTATTATTTACATGTTTTCGAATGTGTCAAAATTCTGGGACACACGAATTGCTTGGGTGTCCACATTCTGTCCTGTGATACCCACCATCACTGCTTCAGGAATCATCTGTATCAGTGGACAGCAAGCAAGCATTTTCAAAATTCCATGAACAGAATGTTAGCTCTTTTTAGCTTTTCCAGAGTGGCTTTAGCCCATATCCTCGTTTGCAAAGATCAAAGTCTGATCTGTTAGGACCCTGTTTTGATTGGCTAGAGGGCATTCATAGCTCTGTAACTAAATATCAATGTATGAAATGGTTATTGTTCCCTGGAGGGGTGGGCCTGGGCCAGAAAACATTCTTGGTGATTGCCGGGGAGCAAATGGAAGCTGTGAATGCCCTTGCAGCCAATCCGAGTAAACACGAGCTCCTACAACCTCAGACACAGAGGTGGGAGGTGGCCTGCTGGCTGTGGTTTGGGACTGGGATCTCTAACCACCACGCTGGCATTTAACTGAAGACTCTCCATCATCCTTTCCCTCTGCAGTTAGTCTCGGAGTTCTACGACCTCCGTCTAATATTCACCGAGATGACTGGATTCGACTTGCTCTGTAAATGTGCTGTTCTCTTAGTAATGAATTTTTAATAACTCTGGCTCATCTCATTTCATGTCCTCGTATTTAAAAGTGTTTAGTCCAAATTCTGGGAAAGATGGAAAGCAAAAGGAGAAGGGGATGGCGCAGGATGAAATGGTTAGAGAGCATCACCTACTCAAGGGACATGAATTTGAGCAAACTCTGGGCAATAGTGGAGGACAGAGGAGCCTGGCAAGCTGAGCTCGGTGGGGTTGCAAACAGTTGGACAGGACTTAGCGACTGAACAAGTCAAACTCTGTCCACTCATCTAGGCATACAGAAACCCATCCTAAAAGTTGACTCTTCTGCAGAACACCTTAACTGATAAACTCCAGTGACTGCATATGTATGGCATTAAGCGAAGCAACAGGCATGCATTGACACCAAGCCTCTGAAAACCTGCAAAAGATGTTGTGTCCACTTGACAGAGCAGGGACCTGACTTGGGTCCCACAGATGCTTAATCTCCCTGAGTTCCCACAGTTGGTAGTTAGCACTTAGCAGGTGAGAAAAAGGACCTCAGAGTGGAACTCAGCTGATTCAAAATGCCTTCATCTCTGGGGGGATTTTTACAAAGGGACCTTCAAGTGCCTGACGTTCTAGAAAACAGAAACATAATCAGAAGCCCAAAGAATTAAGGGGAAGGAGGAAAAGGGTGGGCATGTGTTTCCAATGGTACTGCTCTCAATTATTCCATTTGACTATTGAGACCTTGAAGTTCCTTCCTGCATCCCACTTTATAGGCCACCTGCTAATGGGTAACTATTCTCTTAGAGGTTACATTGATAAAAAGGATCATTTTCTGCTTGTTTTTAGCTTAGAGAATCATTTGGGAGGTAAATGTTTGTTGATGCTTATAATTTGACAGGCCCAGTTCTGGATCTTTGAGACAGACAGACAAGGATTCCCTGTTTTCATTTAGCTTCTGTTCTTGTGGGGAGAGACAGGAAGTTAACATAGAAATACATAACTAGAAAGCAGTGGTAAGTTTGTTTTTTAAGGCGTTTTTGAGTGGAAATATCTATTTATTTGATTGGCATTTGATGACACTTTTTCTGGCCTGGGAGAAAGGTACATGAATCAGATACCAAAGAGCTAGTTTTGTTGTCAGGTCACATTGGAATTAATTTACCTTCTATAATTTAAAGACTGTGCTGGGTTCAGAGAAGCAGAGTGAAGACATCAGTTCTGGTCCTGTTTTGGTTAGGACACCTTGCACTTGTCCCTCCAGTGCCTCTTAACCTGGATTTCTTCATCTGTTGCATGAGGGAATTGGACTGAACCTGTGGTTTCAAGCTCTGTTCTTAGAAGCATCCCTCAGGATGGAGGAGCTGGCAGGACCTTAGGAGTCCAGTTCAGCCACAGCCAGAGCAGTTCTCCTGTTGCCTGTCTGCTTTTAGGGATTCCCCTGGGCTGGAGAAAGGATTCTCTTGCAGTGTAAACAGTTTAAAAGCCACTGTTCCTTTTAAAAATACGATTTTCATGTGCATTTTTAGTTAAGCTTCTTATTTTGTATTGGAGTATAGCCAATTAACAATGTTGTGATAGTTTCAGGTGGACAACAAAGGGACTCAGTCATTCATATATGTGTATCCATTCTTCCCCAAATTCCCTCTCATCTAGGTGGAAGCCATTGTTTTGTTTATGGAAAACCACCTTGTTTGTGGGAAAATGCCATGAGCAAAGTTTTTAAAAGACTGAGAGAGATGTACAAAACAGAATAGATGATGGATTAATAGACAGAATATGTAAAAATCTATTAATTCATGAAGAAAAAGAAGCAAATGACCCAAAAGAAAAATGGTCAGAGTTTATGAAAAAGTAACTCACAAAAGAGAAAATGCAAACGGCCAATAAACATAAGACAAAATGTTTGATCTCTCAGAGAAATGCAAATAAAAGCAGTGGGATTTCCCCCCCCCCCCCCCACCGCTGCCCCCAATACTGCCTAGTATCCAGTCTGGACAAAACCAGGGTTGAGGTTAGGCTTAGGCAAAAGTGAAAAGGATGGTAGAATCAAATGAGGGTGGAGTTAGGGAAAGGAGTATTCACATCCTGTGAGTGAAGGCGGAGACCCGGGAGACCTGTGGCGGCATCTTGTCAGCATCTCTTAAAAGTCATCCAAGTCCTTTGACCCAGTGACATTACTTCTAGAATTGTGTTCCAGTGAAACACTTGCATCTGATTGAATATCCACTCCAGAACTGTTGGGAAAATGAACATCAGTGGAAGAATTAATAAAATACAGTTAAGTCCACTTTGTAGAATACCATGTGACAATTTCAGAGAATGAAATAGGTCTGTTCCTGAGGATGGAATGATCTCTTAAGATGTATTGCTCAGTAGAGAGAAAAGGACAGTATAAAGTGATATTTTCCCCTCTATACGAATGTAGCAGTATGTGAATGCAGCATCCAGAAGGTCAAGATGACAAACGGAAAACAATGTTTATTTTGCAGGGGGAGAGAGGAATTAAGGAGGAGATTAAGGCTTATCTCTACAGTCAAGAGTAACATACAGAAGGAATGCAAACATACTTCAAGCAGCTCACAACAGGAGTGTTTAGGGCATGTCACTGCACTCAGGGGACTCTAAGAGGGCAGCAGGGGCTCGGAGTTGGGCTCGGTTTGATCTGCCACTGCAGATGGAGCTGTGGATGTGCCTCCGAAGGGCCTCTTCCTTCCCCGCCACTCCTTCTTCCTCTCCTTGCCCCAACTCCCTTCCTCTCTCCTCCCGCCTTGAGAATCTGCCAGCTGGAGGAATTCCTCCCTCTGCCCTTCCACCCTTCTGAGAACTGTGGGTTGGCCGGGGACCAGCACACTCCCTGCAGGAAGCTGCTTCTGTGAACGATGCTGTGAAGTGTGGGCCCTGGGCCGTGTCCCGGGACCTCTGCCACGTCCCTGGCCCTTGGAGCCTAGTGTGTAATTTGGTTCTTGTGTTAGGACCGAGGGGCTCCCATGCAGCAAGCCCAGAGGTACTAATGCATCGAGTAGAGTCTGTCAAGGCCTTGTGCGTGCCTGCTGGTGTAAGACAGACTTCAGACGGGGCTGTCGCCCTGTGGGTGCTTTGACGGGCATGCCTCTTCTGTGTCCAGTCCTTTGATTTGTGCTGGGCTCATACTGGGGCTTCCCTGGTGGCTCAGACAGTAAAGAATCTGCCTGCAATGCAAAAGACCCTGGTTCGATTCCTGGCTTGGGAAGATCCCCTGGAGAAGGGCATGACAACCCATTCCAGTATTCTTGCCTGGAGAATGCCATGGACAGAGAAGCCTGGAGGGCTACAGTCCATAGGATCACAAAGGGTCGGACACAACTGAGTGACTAACATATATGTGGGCACACACACGGGACTCATTCTTTGAATTTCTGTATACAAACCACTCTGATACATTCTGGAAATCCTGTATGTTCGTTGAAGGGTGAATTTTTTGTTTTTTCCTTATTTACTTACTTGGCTGTGCCAAGTCTTGGCTGCACCATTCGAACTCTTAGTTGCAGTACGCAGAATCTAGTTCATTCACCAGGGATTGAACCTGGAACCACCAGGACAAGTCTGGAAGGGCGGATGTTTCGAGTATGGACTTGCTACATTCTAAGTAGTCCGAAGCAGATCACATGCACAGTGATGTATGCGGTGGGCACAAGGCAATGATGGAATAGGAATTATATTAGGAGAATGAATGACTCTCAGAAATGCTCGGGACAGATTTGAATCTGGAAGCATTTCTCCCCAGCAGAGGGACCTGGTGTGTTGGTAGAAGGACCACATTGGGAATCTTCCAACATTTGTTGCTAATCTGCATACTTGATTTTGTTTCATGTTGCTTTTTGAGATGGAGGACCAGACTTGAGGATGTAGGAACACCCCTGATATGGCAGCTTTTCCAATTGGAACCGGGTTAACAGCAGAAAAGAGCCATTCCTGAGCTCTGCAGAGTCCACTTCCCTTGTCTCACTGCACGTATTATCAGTTCCCCATTGTTCTTATGGGGCAGATTTTCCATAGGAATCTGATGGTGATGAGTACAGTTATACAGAGAACTGCTGATTAGGAGGACACAGTCAGGATTGCCATGTGTGATCAGTTTCAGGGCTTTCTCTTATTTGGGTTTCAGCTATAAGGTTTTTTTTTTTTTTTTTTAAGGACTTTTTCTAAAGGAAAAATATAATGCACTGGCCTCCTCAGGCCTAGTTTTGAAGGGCCACTTAGCTGAAAGGCAGAGGGAGGGGGGTGAACCTCACACACACACTGGGGTTTGGGGACACCTCCCAGGGTAACAGACCTGTTTTCCAAGCCTGGGTTCCAGAGGTGAAGCTGCTCCGGTCCATTTAGAGCAGTGAGACTTAGATGAACAGATGATACCCATGCAAACTTTTCTCAACAAGAGGGTTGGGTTTTCAAGGTTGCAGTCTCCTTGTGGGTTAAACTGTTAATTTGCTGGTTTACACTCTATAAAACATGTTATTTTAGGGGCAAAAGGTCAGTATTTTTCCAAGTGCTGCCATGGTAGCTCGCACACAGGGTTGTCAAGAATCAACTGTTGATGATATAACTTTTCTTAACACTAAATCTTTCACTGAGTGAAATCAATTAGCTTGATGATTTTAATTGCCAGCGACTTGGAAATCCTGATGGTAAATACCGTGAAGGGGAGGAAGATGAACAAAGATGCAGTAAGTATGGAACACACAGGCTGGCACACAGACCCCTAGGGGAGAGGGGTCACCTTTGATGGTGGCTGAACACATGTTGGGCAGAGTGGAAAGGCCCAGAGTCAAGGTGCCCCCACGCACCAAGGCAGGGAAAACGCTCAGCCAGCCTCTGTTTCTCTTTCTCCTTCCTCAGTCCGCTGGACCTTCCTCCTCCTGTCTCCCAATCACACACATTTTGTGAATTGTTCTATTGTTTGTCTTTGAAGAGATTGATTTATACATTTGTAAGGAAAATCCCAGAGCTTTTTCCTCTTAATGCTATAAAGTTGCCATTTAATGAGGCGTTTGGAAGGCCACCCAGCCACTTGAAATCCAAAGTGTCACGTTGAAGGATGGTTACCAACAAGTATTTACATTGGAGCCACGGTTTTACTTTCTCTTGGCAATTGATTAATTTACCGCAAGAGCCAATAAATCCTTGGCTGATGAGGAACAGATTGGAGGGGAGGAGCTTCTGTTTGGGGCCATTTTCCTTTGGAATGCTTTTAACACTTGGCCCCAGGGAGTACCGTGTCCTTTTGTTTTGTTACACAGTTCGAGTTGGCCATCTTCTGGTGCCAGTAGAAGAGCCTGTCCAGCAGGTGGGAATGAAGTGACTGGGTCCTCACGGTCCCTGAATTTGCACAGACCTAACGGCCCTGTCAAGAGGATGTTTGAAAAAATGAGTTTTCTGAAAAAGTAGAACTATGTAAATAATAGACGAGGTCTGAAAGGGTGATCTGACTGGAACCAGCAGGGAAGCTGTGGGAGAAAAGCCCCTCCTTTTGCCAGCGCCTGTTTTATGTGTTGGGAAGAAAAACTCTGCGGCTTTCTTTGAAGAACTTGGAAAAGAGCCCGGTTGTGGCCCTACTGTGTCAGAATAAAGGGCTTCTCTCTTTGTAGGCATTCAAATACACGTGGACCCATGTCTTTCTGAGCGTTTGACAGGGCTGGAGTGATCTTAACGTTTTTATGGTGAGAATTCCAAGAGGCTTGAGGGAAGGGCTGTCCCATGGAACCTTCCAAGCGATGGCAGTGTTCTCCATCTGAGGTGGCCCATAGGGTAGCCATCAGCCATGTTTGGCTCTTGAGCCCTTTGAATGTGGGTAGTGTGACCCATGAATCGAATTTTACATTTTAACTAGCTCAAGTTTATTTATTTGTGTTTTAATTATTTCAGCTGCGCTTGGGTCTTCCTTGTGGCTCGTGGGCGTCGTTTGTTTCAGCTTGTGGGCTTAGCTGCCCCGCAGCGTGTGGGATCTTAGTTCTCTGACCAGGGATTGAACCCACATCCCCCTGCAATGTGAGGCTGATTCTTAACCACTGGCTCACCAGGGAAGTCCCTAACTGAAGTTTACATATGTATCACGCTAGATGGGGCAGTTCTGAGGGGCCTTTGCTGCTTTTTTCTCTGAAGAACTGGTAAGGTGATCGCCTTTGACCTTCACAGCCTGCTTGCACAGGGCCGACGTTTGGTAGATAGTCTACTCCCATAGGAAAGAAATGAAGAAATCGAAACTCAGACGAGCCAAACGAGAGAGCTCAGATCTTGGACTCATAAAAACATCTAAGCTGGGACTAGAGCCAGGGCTCTTGTGCCTGGACTCCCACCTCTGACAACCCCTGGGAACCCAGCGTTAGATGTTAATTAGAAGCACTTCTTAGCAGGGGACCCCAACCACAAAAGGCAGGCTTGCTTAACATCTGGAATCTTGGCTGTGGGATGTGTACTTAATCTTCTCCTTTAAAATCAAACCGGCTTAATGAGCAGGGAGAGTTGGGAAACCCCTCTGGGCCCTTAAACCCAAGGAGGGGTTTCTCTGGAACCAAAGGAAATGGGCCAGACAGGTCGGGTAGCTCCCCTCCCGTCTGGCCTCCTTTGCTTGGACCTGTCCGTGGTGATTACAAATGGGGAGGGACCCATGGAGACGTGTGGTTCTAGTTTCCTATTCCTAAGGCGCTGTAAAGAGACCAGACTCCAGGACAAACGGCACACACTCGGATAATCCTGATTTTATCAGGGCTTCTGGCAGCCTCATTAACTAGCATACCCCATGCTGCCCTGTAAACCAGGACCCTCAACTCGGAGTCCGTTAATTGGCTCCAGCCCCATCTTCACCTTCCCCGGTTCTTGCCACTTCACCTCATCCTTGAGGACTGAAAGAAAAGCTCGGGGATTTTCCTGTTTCTAAGAGGCACCTGTCGACAGGGGTCGTCTTCGCAGCCGGGAAGCTGGGCCACAGAGCAGTGACATCTGGGTTGGAACAGTGAACACTTGCCAGTTCCACTGATCCTCAGTAATCATGGTGTGGATTCAATGACAGTATGATTTTTCCCCTCCGCCACCAGCACATTCGAGCCATAACCAGCCTCACACTGGGCCAGTGTCTTCAGATAAATAAAACCCTTTTAATGTTGTCAAGGGTTTGTCTAGATATTTAGAAAGGAAATCTCCTGTGACAAAACTGCACATCATGCTTTCCTATCCTTAATATAATGAATTTCTGGATTACCTGCTTCTCAGAGTCAATCTACTCGCTTCCTCCCTCTTGACCCACCCAACCACCTGCCTGCCTATCTACCTGTAATAACTGCATAAATTGTGGGGAGATGACTCTGAAAACAAACACACAAATTTCATGAAACCAACAGCTAGCATTCATCTACTGTGTATTGACAGGGTCGTCATAGGATTTATCATACACACCAGTGCACTTCTGTGATGGGGCACTGATAATCATACTGGAGTCGTGTAAACCAGGGTGTGTAAACAAGGAAAACAGGGCAGATGGAGCATCCGCTGTGTTCCAGTCGTGGGCTTGAGTTGGGGTGCTCACAGTAAAGAAGACCTAGTTACTCCTAGTTACTCCTCACAAGGAACTCACAGTCTGGCGGGGAGATAAACGTATAAGCAATTGTAATACTACGCCATGAGTTCCGAAATGGGTGTGAACAAGGTATGGGAGTGGGAGGAGGAAATGGAGAGAGTAGGGAATTTTCTAGAATGAAGCAGAGACAAATGAACCTTGGGATTATTGAGCAGGAGGACTCTTGTGACTTGTCCTTTTGGGGGTTATTTGTGTAGGCTTTGGCTGAGTCACATATGGGTAAAGACAGTAGATTCCAAGAGTCATCTCTGAGATCATCTTATACCCAAATTACCATCTGGTCTGTGCTTTGTGCTTTGTGTTTAAAAAAAAAAAAAAAAAAAAAAAACCTCTTAAGTGAAATATGTGGGTAATGAATTTTTTAAATTATTTTTGGCAGTGCTGAGTCTTTGTTGCTGTGCACAGGCTTTCTCTAGCTGCAGTACGTGGGTTTCTCATTGTGATGGCTTCTCTTGTGGAGCACGGGCTCTAGGCACATGGGCTTCAGTAGGTATGGCTCTTGGGGTCTAGAGTACAGGGTCAGTAGTTGGGGTGCACAGGCTTTGTTGCTTCTCAGCATATGGAAGCATCCCAGACCAGGCATCAAACTCATGTCCCCTGCATTGGCAGGTGGATTGCCAACCACTGGACCACCAGGGAAGTCCTGGGTAATGAATTTTAATGGATGCAGGTGATTTTTCAGTGGAGTAAATGTAAAGTGATCAGTTATGTCCGAAGGCGTAAGTCAGGCTGTGCAGGTTCTCATCCTATTAGCCCTATACTGGGGACTGCTTAGTTCCTCATTAAGGATATGGGTGTGTTTGTGTGCCGCAGAGCTACTAAAAATTCCAGACTTGTCAGAAAACGCTGATGTAGGTGTTTGTTTGCACAAAGTTGTATAGACCCCAAAACTCCTCAGGTCTAGTTTAAGATCAGCATGTAGCATTGTATGGGTACTACATGTGGGTGAAATTTGCAGGAAAGTTTTGGCCAAAAGAAATTGAATCTTGTACCTTTCAGTCCCCTGAGCTCAGGACTTGACAGGCTGCAGCCACATCCGGCCTGCTCTCGAGTGGGTGGAAAGCCAGGTGTCATGGGGTGTGTGACGAGGTGCATGACCTCAACAGTGATGTCAGTCAAACCTGCTCCTGTAGGCTGAGTGGCATGGGTGAGGGTAGGTTGTTCCTGAGTTGATGTTTTTTCCTTCTCAGCTTTTACGTATTGCATTAATAAGACCATAATAATTTAAAAAATAATTTTTAAAAAGGAAGGTTCTCCTTAATGGTACCACTCAATACATGTCGACCGTTTTGCTTTTCTCAGCTTTTCCAGACTCCTGTCTGCATGCATCCTTATAATAGTATAGTTATAATTGTAGCGTATCCTGATTTCATTTTATTCTGGCTTTATCCTAACATGAAATTAGGTTTGGGGTGAGCTGGTATGACCTGAAGGATTGAGAGACAGTGTCCCAATGGCTCTGTCCTCGGTTCAGTGAATCCTGATGACAGATGAGGAAAATATTCCAGAAGGCAAACCAAAGGGTAACTCAAAAGCTGGAGAGGCTTTCAGGAGCTTCTTACGTCATCGCCTCCTCATTCTTGGTCCACTTAGCTGGTAGCACAGATGCTTGTACCTTGCATTCCCCTCTCATCTGTTGCCAGGTCACTTTTGGCTTAGCAACGTGTCTTCTGCCGGGATGTTGGGGTTTGTCGGAGAGAGGATCTTCTCAACTTGAGCCAGCAGAATGACTTTAAATTCTGCCTGGAAACTGACACGAACGTGTGATAAATCCCCTGCCTCTTTTTTTTCAATCAACCACAAAACAAACACAGCTCCCTTGAGAAGGCAGCGCTGCCATTCCTCACCTCACTTCCTGTCTGCTGCAGCCCCTCCCAAGGAACTTGTGTTCCTGCCTGAGCAGTAGGGTCTGGCCTTAGGCCTCTTTCCCATTCTGAGCTTTTTCTTTCTTCATCACCTTAGATAACAGACTGTGGCCTCCACCCCTTTATTATCCACCCACCATGTGTCAGGGCCTTTTACGGAGATGCTCTCGTGTAATCATCCTGCAATGCTGTGACATAGCTGTTTGCTGTTTTACTAACAGGGAGACTCTAAGTTGGAATTTTAAAAATGTGCCCAAGGACACAGACCCAGTAAATGACGGCATCCAGAACTGCCAAACTTCAAATCCTGCCATTTTTTCATGGGGCAAGGTTTGCCTCTAGCTCTCTCTTGGATACCTCTGTGCAGTGACTGAATGGTAAAAAAAAAACCTGCTTTGCTCGGCATAGTGTATCTGTACATACTGTGGCATCCATGGGCAAAGGAAGGGGTTTGTTGTCCCCTGACTGTTTCCTGGTGGTAACCATGAGCAGTTAGCCCATCCTAGGTGACTTAATTGCCTCATCGGATTCCTGTTTGATGTTCTCTTGTGGATCTTTCTTAAACCCAGCTGCCCATGGTCATAGCTTGGTGCTGGCCTAGACTTGCCCATTCCAGCAGTAGATTGTGCCCAACTCCTGTCTCTAATCACACAAAACCCATCTACTCAGAAAAAGTGTATTGAATACCTGCTACATGTCAAGACCTTTTCTGAGGGCTGGATATAATGGATTCAAGCCATGATTTTCAAACAGAGGTTTTTGAATCTTTAGAGATGCATGAGAATTTTCTAAATTGTTCATTACAATAACCTTTTAACCAGTTACAAAAAAAAGCTCTTTTGCGACAATATTTACAACCAGAAAGATTTAGCAATTAAGATTTTATGTTTGTAAGTTAGTAGTACTCAAAAAATGTCATATGGATGTACAGTGGGACATCCAGTAAGATTTTTTTCCTTAGGCTGAATTTCTTTAAAATCAACCTAGACATTACCATGTGTGAAGATGGCAGAGTTAAATATTTTCTCTCCTGCAGAAACATATGTATATTTTTAAATGTGCTGTGTGTGTGCTGTGCTAAGTCTCTTCAGTTGTGTCTGACTCTGGGTGACCCTATGGACTGTAGTCTGCCAGGCTTCTTTGTTCATGGAATTCTTCAGGCAAGAATACTGGAATAGGTTGCCATTCCCTTCTCCAGGGGATCTTCCCGACCCAGGGATTGAACCCGCATCTCTTAAGTCTCCTGCATTGGCAGGTGGGTTCTTTACCACTAATGCCACCTGGGAAGCCCCCCGCCCTTATTTTTTTATTTTTTAAAATAACATCTAAACCAGTGGAATAGCTCCCACCTGAAAATTTTAAATTAATTAATTAATTTATTTTGATTGGAGGATTATTGCTTTACAATATTGTGATGTTTTTTGGCATACATGAGGGCCCCAGAATATACTTCTGGGAAAGTGGGCCTCAGGGTCCCTTATCACAACTTGAAAACCAGGTTCCTGCCTTTAAAGAATCTGTGGGCTGCTCCATGGTATGTGCCCAACTTCTCAGTATGATCACTTCTACTTCTCAGTCCTCAGAGTGTGGTTCGCAGTAATGTTAGCTCCTCTGCGCTGTCTGATGTTCAGATGTCAGCAAGAGTGGTGTGTATTCAGAAGAATCACTGGTTGAAGTTGCCTGGGAGATCCCAATTACCACTGACCTCAGGACTCCTCATCTCCCCCCAGCATTATGGAGCAGGGGGTGTGAAAGTGGTTTCTTTATTGTGGGATTAGGGCAGATGAGGAAGTAATATGCATAAAGCCCCCAACAACTGACAAATCACAGTCTAGTTAAGTATCAAGAGTTGCATATAAAACATTCTAATGCTATCATCTTCCATTTTGCATGACGATAATTTCATGTGTCTATCTTTTGTCTTAACTGTCCAAGGGTGGAGACTTTTGTTCCCTCCCTGGAGTTGACTGTGTTATCAGCATTTTATTTAGTGAAGAGCTAAAATAAATTGTACTCTCTCCGTTCCCCCAAGTGTAGTCTGGTAGAACTTGAAATTGGTTAACTTCAGATCCTGTTGTTTTTCCACTGGCTGCTTCCATAGACTTACTATTTCTATCAGTTCAGTAGGTAATTGCACATACTACATGATCCAAGATAAAAGTGTGGAGATACAGGTATAAAGTAAGGGTTTAGGACAGCAAATCCTCGGCAGTGAAGCCCTAGGGAAAAGAGGAGCAGAAAAGGCTCCTCCAGCCAGTTTCCAAGAACAAAGGTCAACTGATGGAGCCAATAAAATGCTGACCTCCAGGTCGCTCCTGTCAAAGCTGAAGGCAGGGGCTTCACTGCTTTGATGCAGAAAGTCTTCCGAAGGGCTGCTCTACCCCAGGGTCCCTTCAAGCTGAGTTCCCATCTTCCATGCTGTGCGGACAGAGACTTGCAAAGCCAGCTCATCCCAGCCAAGCCCTTCCTAGCTCCATGTTGAAGTTCCCTTTCGAAAGTGTGGGAATTTACTAATCAGCTCATGTGGGATGGCTTTTTGGGGTCAGTCCTAGCATAGGTGGGCTTCCAAGGTGGCGCAAGTGGTAAAAAAAAAAAAAAAAAAACCTGCCTGCCAGTGCAGGAGATGTAAGAGACGCAGGTTCGATCCCTGGGTTAGGAAGATCCCCTGGAGGAGAGCATGGCAACCCACGTCCATAGGATTACAAAGGGTCAGACACAACTGGAGTGACTTAGCGTGTATGCACACACACATTAGGGATAGTTGGAGCCTCTTTTCTATAGACTTCTAGAATTGTCCTGGGGAGCCAGTTTCTACTGACTGCCTAGTGTCAAAATCAGCACCTCCTATCTTCTATGATTAACACTGGCTTCAGGGTCCTGAATCTCATCATGTTCTACCATATCCAGGCTGGGTAGCCTTGGGTGAGTTATTTAGCTCCACCAAGTGGGTTAATATATAAACTGAGAATAATAACTAAGCCTCCCACTCAGATTTGTTGCTGGGTTTAAATGAAAGGATGCAGGTAAAGCCATTGGCATGAAGCACGCAGTAAATGATGTAATGAACTGTGGTTGCCAGTAGTTCCAGAATGGCAGAGAGTGAGCGATTAGGAGGGATGATTGTATGTCCTCCTGTTTCCCCCCCGCCGTGGCTCCACTCAGCTAAGATTCTGGGGTAGGATGGAGTGGGAACAAGGATAGACTCCACTGGTGTACCAGCTGTCTGAGGTCATTGTCAACACTGAGCAGTCAGGAAATACTCCTACTCACATGCGATGTTGACTGAGTTATGAATTTGCTTCACATTATAGAAAGCCATCGATAGGTAAACAGAACCATAAAGAGCTCTGTTATTGCTGATGGAAGTCAAGTTTCCTCCCTTTCCTGGAGGCGACTGGCAAAGAGCTTGGGGCCTGGAAGGAGAGTCAGTTCCAGGCTGGCTGAGGCGGGGTCTGTTCTTTCAAGGAAGAGGAGGCGAGGTAGTGCCCAGCCAGCCTTTAACACTCTCCACTTTGTTCCCCTTGTGGGGCATTTGTCTGCCTTGGCCTGAGGAAGCAAGAGGAGGAAACAGGGAGACTGGAGACCATAATTCTAATAGGTGTTTCTCGTTCAAAATGCTATTCAGTTACTTCTTAGGCAGAGGAACATGTGGGCTTTCAGGAGCCCTGAAGCCATCTCTCTTCTTTATGATGTTGAGCAACAGCCTGTTTTACAGCCCTGAAGTTTTGTTTCTCGTCTACACAGTGGACATACTTATGTGGACCCCTTACCTCTGAGAATGAACTGAATGTTCTTGTGTTTGCTGGGCCCCAAGGTTTGTATGGGGATGTGGGGTTGAAGAGGAGGGAAAAAACCAGCAAGCATGCTTAGAAAAATTACTAATTAATTTTCTATTGATACATGTCTTCATAAATCTTCCTGGACAAATGCGCACCATTCTTGTTTTTAAAATAGTTTGATAATGTTCTCTTTTTTTGTTTGTTTTTTGCCCAAGCAGAAGCCAGTTTAGAAGGGGGGTTGGAGAGTTGGAGGCAAGGGCTGACCTTGCTAAGAACTTTCTATTGCCAAGTAATTGAATGTTGTGCATTTAGGTTAACTGCTGTAAGAACAGGTGACTTTCAGACAGAGAAAGATACCATATGATATCACTTACATGTGGAATCTTAAAAAATGATTCAAATGCACGTATTTATGAAACAGGAAGAGACTCTCATTCAGAGTAAACAAACTTACAGTTACCAGAGGATAATGGGGTTGGTGGGGGTGGGTGGAGAGAGAAATTAGGAGCTTGGCATTAACAGTTACACACTGTATATAAAACAGGAACTATTGTATAGCACAGGGAACTATACCCAATATCTTATAACAACCTATGATGAAAAAGAATCTGAAAAAGAATACATATGTATATGTATGTGTAACAATCACTTTGCGGTCCACTAAAACTAAAACAACACTGTATCGATAAAATAACTCTTTCAATTTTTTTTAAAAGTTTATAGAAACATAGTGAAGAAAAAGAATGGGTGACTTTGTTACCTTGGTTAGTTCTAGGTGCTATTAATTTGGCCTGTTTAAAATTTGAGAAGTTAACACTTCTCTCAGTCAATCTAAAGAGCCTTAGTGAGGGACAGAGTGTTGGGGAATCTGCATGCCCACATCTGTCCTCCCAGGGGGGGTTGTTTTTTAAATACACATACTATTCACCCATTTAAAGTGTACAATTAAATGGGTGTTAGTGTACTCAGAGGTGTGTGAGCATCACCACTATCTAACTTTGGAACATTCTTGTCCCCTAAAGAAACCCTGTACCCATTAGCAGTCACTCCCCATTTGCCCCCAGTCTTCCTGGCCACTGGCAACTGCCGATTTCCTTTCTATTATAAATTTTCTGTTCTGGCTATTTCATGTAAATGGAATCATACAATATGTGACCTTCTACGACTGGCTTGTTTCACTTAGTATAATGTTTTCAAGATTTGTCTGTGCTGTTGCGTTTATCAGTGCATCATCTCTTTTTATAACTAAATAATAGCCCAACTTGTGGATATATACCACCTTTTATCTATTTATCTGTTGATGGATATTTGGGTTGTTTCCACTCTGGGGCTATTTGAATAATGCTGCTGTGAACATTCATAAGTCATTGTGTGGACATATGTTTTCATTTCTCTTGGGTATATACTTAGGAGTAGAATTGCTGGGTCATATGGTCATATAATTCCATGTTTAACATTTTGAATGACTGCTAAACTTTTCCAAAGTGGCTATACTATATTACTTACCCACCAGCAATACATAAATGCTCCAATTTCTCCACATCCTCACCAACACTTGTTATTTTCTGTCTTTTTTTTTACTGCAGCCATCCTAGTGGGTGTGAAGTTGTATCTCATTATGGTTTTGGTTTGCTTTTCACTCATGACTAATGATGAGCATCTTTTCATGACCATTTGTATATTTTCTCAAATCCTTAGCCTATTTTTCATTTGGGTTATCTGTTTATTATTGAGTTGTTGGGGGGGTATAATATATTTTTAGCTCTTATATTTAGGTCTCTGATCCATCTTAAGTTAATTTTTGTGTACGGTGGTAAGGAGGGGGTCCTGCTTCATTCCCTTGTGTGTGAATTTCCAGTTACTCCAACATCATTTGTTCAAAAGGATAAGAGGAAATATTTGCAAATTGTGTATCTGATAGGGGGACTTGTATTCAGAAAAACACTGTTAACAATTCAAAAATAAAAAGTATTATTATGTAAATTATGGATGAAAAGAGAATAACTGGGAAAGGCAAAGTCTTCCAAATTAGTGAAGAATATGCTTTTGAATATTTCAAAGCAATGTATTTATTGTATCTGTTTAATGAGTGTCTGTTTTAATGAGTGAAAATACAAATAAAAAACAAGTTGGCAAAATGCAACAAAATAATAACTGATAAGTATCATAAGATTTTTAAAAATTAGATATGGTGGTATATGTTACCAGTGATTCATAGTTTTAAAGGTTATACTGCATTTATAATTGCTATAAAATAGTGACTATATTCCCTATCTTGTACAATATATCCTTGCAGCTTATTTTATACATAATAGTTTGTGCCTCAATCCTCTACTCTGTATTGCCCCTCCCCCCACCTCTTCCCACTGGTAACCACTAATCTGTTCTTTATATCTGTGAGTCTGTTTCTTTCTTTTGTTGTATTCAGTAATTTGTTGTATTTTACATTCCACATATAAGTGATAACGTTTTTGTCTATGTCTGCCTTACTTCACTATGCATAATACCCTTGCAACAAGTTCATCCATGTTGTTGCAAATGGCAGATTTTCCTTCTTTTTGTGACTGAGTAGTATTCCAATGTGTGTGTGTGTGTGTGTGTGTGTGTGTACACACCATATCTTCTTTATCCACTCATCCGTTGATGGACACTTAAGGTGTTTCTGTGTCTTGGCAGTTATAAATAATGTGGCTGTGAACATTAGGATTAGTGTATCGTTTTGAATTAGTGTGGAATCCCAGAAGTGGAACTGAAGGATCATATGGTAGTTCTATTTTTAGTTTTTTGAAAGTCCTCCATACTGTTTTCTACAGTGGCTGTACCAATTTACATACCCACCAACAGTGTACAGGGGTTCTCTTTTATCTACATCCTTGCTGACATTTGTTGTTTGTGTTCTTTTTGATAACAGTCATTCTGATAGGTGTGACTGTGTTCTTACTGTGGTTTTGATTTGCGTTTCCCTGATGATTAGCAATATTGAGCATCTTTTCATGTGCCTGTTGGCCATCTGAATGTCCCCTGCAGAAAAATGTCTGTTCAGATCTTCTGCCCATTTTTATTTATATTTTCATTGGAGGATAATTACTTTACAGTGTTGTGGTTGTCTCTGTCATGCATCAGTGGAATCAGTCGTAATTATATTTATGTATCCGCTCCTTTTGGGCCCTCCTTCCCACCCGCCGTTCCACCCTGCTAGGTCGTCACAGAGTGCCAGGATGGGCTCCCTGTGTTACAGAGCAGCTTCCTGCTCCTCGTCTGTTTCACACGTGGTAGGGTGTGCATGTCGGTGCTACTTTCTCAGTTTGTCCTAGCCTCTCCATCCCCTGCTGTGTCCACAAGTCCGTTGGCTATGTCTGTGCCTCTCTTTCTTGTCTGTAAATGGGTTCATCAGCACTATTTTTCTAGATTCCATACATTTGCGTTAATATATGATATTTGTTTTATCTCTTTCTGACTTACTTCACTTTGTTTAACAGGCTCTAGGTTTATCCACCTCACTACAACTAACTCATTGATTTTTATGGCTGATACTACATCACATATATGTACCATATCTTCTTTATCCATTCATCTGTTGATGGACGTCTAAGTTGGTTCCATGTCCTGGGTATTGTAAATTGTGTTGCAGTGAACATGGGGGTACATGTGTCTTTTTGAATTGTTTCTGTCCATTTCAAAAATCAGATTTTCTGTCTTTTTGATGTTGAGTTGTATGAGCTGTTAATATATTTTGGATGTTAATCCCTTATTAGCCGTATCATTTGCAAATATTTTCTCCCATTCTGTAGATTGTCTTTTCATTTTGTCAATGGTCTCCTTTGCTGTGCTGATACTTTTAAGTTTCGTTAAGTTCCATTTGTTAATTTTTGCTTTTATTTCCTTTGCTTTAGAAGATCCAGAAAACATGTTGCTACAATTTATGTCAAAGAGTTTTCTGCCTGTTTTCCTCCAGGGGCTTTGTGGTTTGCAGTCTTACATTTAGGTCTTTAATCCATCTTGAGTTTATTTTTGTATATGAGATACTTATTCAACATTGTTATCCCATTTCTTAGTTATTATTAATAAGAGCTTACTACATCTGAACTTTTTACATGTTACAAGTTGGTGAGGGTTAACTTAATAACATCAGCTATTAATACTAATGTTAAAAATCAAGGAAAAGTTGATTTAGTCACCAGTCATTCAGTTGACAGACATTTACTGAGTGCTTTCTGTGGGCAAAACTGGTCATAGTCAACATCAAGGAAATGTAGTGTCAATAGATCTCTGTACCTCGGGCCTTTTAAATAAATTGGTATTTGTAAATGTGACAGTATGTCATTAGAAGAAAGCAATAAATACTGCTGTTGTCATTATCTAGTAGCCTAGACACGGAACTTGAGCCTAAAGGGTTTTAACTCCAGGTAGTAGATGATGAGTGTTATCAGAAAGATACAGATAAAGAATTCTGGGTGTAATTACACTGAATTACCCTGGGTAAAGCTGAGGTTAGAATAAGTATCAGGAAAGAAGCAACATGTACTAAATGTTGCTGCTTGTCTTTTAAATTAGCCTATGAAATTATACAGGTGATCTGTTTTTACCTGGGGAGAAGGCAGTGGCAACCCACTCCAGTACTCTTGCCTGGAAAATGCCATGGACGGAGGTGCCTGGTAGGCTGCAGTCCATAGGGTTGCAAAGAGTCGGACACGATTGAAGCGACTTAGCAGCAGCTTTTACCTGAGGGACTATGTCCCATCACTGTCCCGTCTTTCTTAATGGATGAAGGAATGCAAAACAGACCTCGCTACTGCCTTGCAGGTGTCCTAGCTTAAGTTTAAGTGGTTTGATAATACCTTGCCTTCTCTACCTAAACCCCAAAGATGCTGAGGTTGCTTTCCTTCCGCTTCTAACTAAGACGGGTAATGGAATCTTCCTCTGTGTTTGTGGCTTGTATTTTCCTCCTTTGGGATTGAGTTCAGCCCACAACCGAAGATGTTTGCCTTTTCCAACCAAGTAGTTCCCCCTGTTAAATACCATTTAAATATAACCCCATGCTGGCACCCTGCATATTATTCTCGGTCAGACGCACGTCTTTGTAAGACAGATTTATACCCCCTTATGAGAACTTCCCAGAGGAAGAACAGCTTTATTCAACTGAGTGCCTTCTGATGATGCTGATTTGGGGCGGCTCTGATTCAGAACATCTCAGATGACTTGAGAGGCTTGAAACAGCCCATTCGGGGTCTGGAGGGTGTGGCCCATCTTCGAGAAGTTAGCTTTTGTTAGTGGAGTTTGGAAGTGGAGGAGAGGTTTTTCTGTTGTTATCTGCTGTCATCCTCTTTTCTCAGTACAGTGCTGTGATATACCACTGCACTGTTTTATATCAGCTTTCCCCCTTCCTCAATTCTTGGGCTAACTTCAGTGACTGTTCTCGGATTTTAAGTGTGTATGTTGCTAAGAGTGAAATTGAGGTAATTTTAAGTTAAATTCCACACAAGAAAAATATCCTATGTATTACTGATGTCAAGGTAGTTCGGCTTTTATCAGCGACTTGAGAAACCTATTCATTAAGAAGCTGCTTTCAATATCTTGAACAGAATGTTTAGACTTTTCCATATTTGGATAGTCAGATATCCAATAAGAATTGTATTTAAATTATGTCTGAACTTGGAATGCTATACAAATTACCCAATTATGGATAGAATACTTGGCTAGCACGATTTTATAATCACATACAAAGAGAAGTGAGATAAGGATCAGCAGAAAGGGTTTATTTTGATGGGATAGGCAACAGTCTTTGTTGACTGTTTAGTTATGGTCACATATGAGCATTTCGAGTAGCCTTGCTTCTTAGTGCTGGGTTCTTTCTTGTATGCTATAGACATGATACAGCTTCAGCTGACAAGCCTGCCAAGGTTAGTGTGCATTTCCTTCAGGAGGACCACTGAGACTCCATGGTATGAAATGTCGAGCTGGATTCATCCTCCACTTCCCCTGAAGCAGAGGTGAGAGAATACCCTGTGAAATACAATGTGTTCTGTGTTTCATGCTTTATGAATGTAAATAAAGCTCCATGCTTTGTGAACGTAGATCTTATTTTTGTTGGGTTCTATTAGACCCACCCCACACCCAAGAAAATAAAGCATAATGAAGGTATCAGGTAAAACAAACAATTGTATAACATCCTTATCTGTTTTGAAGGTTGTATATATTTAAGAGGCCTAAAAATATTCTTCATCTTGCCCCTTTTTTAATGATGGCTTGATGCTGCTTATTGCTGTTCAAAACTAAGCAAAAAGCAAGAATGTGGTCATAAGGGCACTAATTTAAGGGAGCAGGGACATATAGTTAAGATACTCTTAATATCTGTATATATTTTCTGTGCTGATTGGAAAGAGAATGAGCACATTTTCTTTTACTGTATATGCTGTGCTGTGCTTAGTCACTCAGTCGTGTCCGACTCTTTGCGACCCCATGGACTGTAGCCCACCAGGCTCCTCTGTCCATGGGAATTCCAGGCAAGAACACTGGAGTGGGTTGCCATGCCCTCCTCCAGGGAATCTTCCCAGCCTAGGGATCAAACCCAGGTCTCCTGCATTGCAGACAGATTCTTTACCAGCTGAGCTACCAGGGAAGCCTTTACTGTAATAGTAGAATATAATCTCAATAGATCTGAAAAAAAAAAAAAAGGTTTTGGCTAAAATAAATATACATAATCTTAAATACAAATGAAATAGTATATATTTAGTATTATTCAGTATACTAATATAGCAATATACATGTAATAGTCATTTATCTCTAATATCTACTTTATTAATTCATACATATTTAAAAATCCCATTTAAAATTTAAATGATATTCTGATTTTGAACATTCCCTTTCTTACTCATATAGTTTATAAAGCAGAGCCACATTTTATGTTATCTAAGTCAGTTTTTCAGGGTTCATCACCTTCATTTCCATCTTCATTATTTGAGAGAGTTCTTTTTTTTACAATTTATTTATTTTTTATTTAGATATAGTTGATTTACAGTATTGTGTCAGTCTCTGCTATACAGCAAAGTGACTTGGTTATATGCATATATATCATACATTTTTAAAAAATATTCTTTTTCATTATGGTTTGTCACAGTATGTTGAATACTTCCTTGAGCTGTATAGGACCTTTTTGTTTATCCATTCTGTATATAATAGTTTGCATCTACCAACACCAAACTCTCAGTCCATCCCTCTCCCTCTTCCCCTCCCCTTTGTCAACCACAAGTCTGTTCTCCATATCTATTAATCTGTTTCTGTTTTGTAGATAGGTTCATTTGTACCATATTTTAGATTCCACATATAAGTGATATCATACAGTATTTGTCTTTCTCTTTTTGACTGACTTCACTTAGTATGATAATCTCTAGTTCCATCTATATTGCTGCAAACAGCATTATTTCATTTTATGGCTGAGTAGTATTCCATTGTATATATATGAACAAAATTGTTCAGCCACTTGATCATGTCTGACTCTTTGTGACCCTGTGGCCTACAACATGCCAGGCTTCCCTGTCCTTTACCATCTTCTGGAGTATGCTCAAACTCATTGAGTCGGTGATGCCATCCAATGTCTCATCCTCTGTTGTCCCCTTCTGCTCCTGCCTTCAATCTTTCCCAGCCAGCATTGGGGCCTTTTCTAATGAGTTGGCTCTTTGTCAAAGTATTGGAGCTTCGGCATCAGTCCTTCCAGTGAATATTCAGGATTGATTTCCTTTAGGATTGACTGGGTTGATATTCTTGCAGCCCAAGGGATTCTCTAGAGTATTCTGCAACACCACAGTTCAAAAGCATCAATTCTTTGGCACTCAGCCTTCTTTATGGTCAACTCTGACATCCATACATGACAACTGGAAAAACCATACCTTTGATTAGACAGACTTTTGTCGGCAAAGTAATGTCTCTGCCTTTTAATATGCTGTCTAGGCGTGTCATAGCTTTTCTTTTGAGGAGCAAGCTTCTGTTGATTTCATGGCTCCAGTCACCATCTGCAGTGATTTTGGAGCCCCCCAAAATAGTCTGTCACTGTTTCCAAAGTTTCCCCATCTATTTACCATGAAGTGATGGGACCCAATGGTATGATCTTAGTTTTTTGAATGTTGCATTTTAAACCAGCTTTCTCACTTTGCTGTTTCACTTTCATCAAGAGGCTCTTCAGTTCCTCTTCACTTTCTGCCATAAGGGTGGTGTCATCTGTATATCTGAGGTTATTGGTATTTCTTCTGGCATTCTTGATTCCAGCTTGTGCTTCCTCCAGTCCAGCATTTCACATGATGTATTCTGCATATAACTTAAACAATCAGGATGACGGTATACGTACAGCCTTGACGTACTCCCTTCCCTATGGGGATGCATGTATTTTTTTGAATTATAGTTTCATCCAGGTATTCCCAGAGGTGGGGTGCTGGACCATATGGCAGCTCTATTTTTAGTTTTCTGAGGAACCACCATACTGTTTTCCCCATATTGACTTTGCGAGTTTACATTCTCAAAACAGTGTAGGAGGGCTTTCTTTTCTCCTCACCCTCTCCAACATTTCGTTATTTGTAGACTTTAATGATGGCCATTCTGACCAGCGGGCTGGATATTTCACCCGATGTCCAGCCAGCTCTACGGCTCACATGCTGTGAATGGCCCCCGTGGTGTCACTGGGTGCATAGCATTGAGATTCAAGGCCTGAGACTTGGCACAGGTGGGCACCACAGGCCCGTGCCAGCCAGTTTCCGCCATCCTTGCAGCTTCCTCTGGGTGTTCCACTTTCTCCCTTGCTGAACCTGGCAGGGCTTTTGGCTGCAAGCAACAAAAATTCCTGTAGCTAGTTTAAGCAGAAGGGGATGAATTAAAGGATGTTAGTTTGGTGGTTCACAGAATTTCTGGGAGGGACCAGGTGTCAAGCTTGGATGTTGTGGAACCAGGAGGAAAGCCATGGCAGGAGTGTTCTAGCAGGAAAAACACATGGCCCCGGCTCCCTGCTTGGGCCCAGGGCTTCAGGAGAGACCTCCAGCACCATGCTGTCTTCCCCAGCTCTCACTACAAGGCTGGGTTGCGGTGGGTGAGCCCTGCCCACTTCTGCCTCCAGGTCCAGTTTGTGAGAATGAGTTCCCATACCTGCACTCTGGCTACAGGGGATTCTGAGAAATACGGTTTTTCCAATTTTCTGCTCAATGGGGGTTGATGAGCCAGTTTCCATGTCTGCCACACATAACCCCTCCTTTTCCTAAGCTCCAGCCTTGACTGCACTCTACCAGGACCAGATTGGGAGCATTTGTCTTCAGTACGTGGTGCTTCCTTGGGTACAGAGCAACACTGCTTTGCTCCTTGAGTGCTGGGACCTGCTGGCCTTGCTCTGCTTCTTCAGCTATAGTTGGTACAGCCAACAGTAAGTTGGATAAACTATTTACCTCCACAAATAAAACCCACTCCATGGGGGGTTTCCATCCAACACAGCAGTATTTTTTCCCTAGCTATGTTTTAATAGCAGAAGCCTTTCCTCGGGTGTCGGGTGTGCTAGGTGGAGATGGAACGGAGGGTGGGCTAGCGAAGGGGTGCTTCCAGGCCCAGAGGCCCTCTCTTCGGCCAGGGCTTTCGTCTTTGGGTCCCACTGTGATGACAGATGGAACACTAAGTGAGAGAAGGGTCAGCATCTTTCTTGGGTCAAGAACCCTGTTCTTGGAGCCACATCACTTTTATTTGGTGTCTTGGCACGCAGAAGGTATCTGCTGTGCTACGATGAAGTCGGTTTGCTACGATGAAGTCGGTTTCCTGTGTCCCCAGTCATCTCTCCCATTTTGTTGATTACTTTAAACTATCTTTGTTATTTTTTTGTACAAGGGCGGTCACCTAGCTGGAGGTCATAGACCCGCATATGCCTTGGGAAAAGAAAACATCTTAGTGTGTGCACGAGCAGTGTTCTGAACTTGCACTGATCCAGCGTTCCAAGGTCCACACTGTGTTTTTCCTTAGCTTGGCAGGGCATGACAACCCCTACTGATCAACCTGATGTACTTTTATTTATTTGGGTTATACTGTATTGCTATATTTTGCTTTTATTCTTTTCACATGGTGATTTTTCTCATGGCTAAGCCAGAGCAACAGATGGCTGACTATTAACCCCTGCAGTCCAGTGATTAAGACTTCACCTTCCAGTGAAAGGAGTACAGGTTCGATCCCTGGTTAGGGAGTGAAGATCTCACCCCCTGCTTTGCAGCCAAACAACCAAAACACACAAAAAAACAGAGGCAGTATTGTAATAAATTCAATAAAGAGTTTAAAAAGGGGCCACATCAAAACCAAAAAAGTCTTTAAAAAACAAATTAGATTCCCTAATGACAAAAATTCACTGATTCCCAGTGATTCACACTAAAAATTCTGTTCCTAACACAGGAATCCTATTTGGGGGGCATGTGTGTGTTTCTTTGAATTTTATTTATTTCTAATCAAGAATTCTTTTCCCTGTGATTTATTCACTTAACAACGTTCATTTTTAACATACAGCAGTGTTGATTATATTAGTCATCTTGTGCATTACACCCCTAGTACTTATTTTTCTTATAGCTAGAAGTTTGTACCCTTTTATCAGCTTCATCCAGTTCCCCTTCCACCTACTCCCCACTTTTGGTAACAACAAGTCTCATCTCTTTCTCCATGAGTTTGTTTGTTTGACGTATAATTAACCCACAACACTATGTTAGTTCCTGGTACACCACATAGTGATTTGATCTTTCTATACATTTCAAAACGATCACCGTTGTCGTGTGGTTGTTCAGTCGCTTGGTGGTGTCCGACTCTGCGACTGCATGGACAGCAGCACCCCAGGTTTTCCTGTCCATCACCAACTCCCGGAGTTTGCTCAAACTCACATCCATTGAGTCAATGATGCCATCCAACCATCTCATCCTCTGTCACCCCCTTTTCCTCCTGCCCTCAATCTTCCCCAGCATCAGGGTCTTTTCCAGAGAGTTGGCTCTTCGCATCAGGTAGCCAGAGTATTGGAGCTTCAGCTTCAGCATCAGTCCTTCCAATGAATTATTTAGGGTAGATTTCCTTTAGGATTGACTGGTTTGATCTCATTTTGAAAAGGAAGACTTTATAAGTGGATGCTGTGTGTCTCAGGGGAAACTGAAACCTATGGAGGATGGAGGTCAATGTGGGTGTAACTCAATGGCATCTGGTGCCATGGCTAACCCCGTTTCCTTAGAGGAAGAAACTGAGGCAGGCAGTCAGAGATTGGTTTTGTTCCAGCTGGAAGCTCAGTTGACATCAGGCCTGTACTGTGTTCAGTGCCCCTTCTTGACATAGAAAGCTGGTGAAGCAAACCCGAATCCAGTCCAGCAGCCTCAGTAATTCTGACAAGTGCTTGTAAGGGAGGTGGGGGCAGCATGAAATATTTACAGGGTGCCTGGTGGGGATTAGCATATACAGAGGTTGAGTTCAGCAAAATGTAGGGCACACAGAAAGCCTCAAGTAGTGAAAATGTACTTGGTTGATGGGAGAGAGGCACAGTTTTTTGAAAAGTGCTAGGGGGGCCTTTGCTGGATGCCTTTGCTTTCTCGACAAAGGAAGTTGGATGTTTCCAGAACTGTGCAGAAATGCAAAGGAATATTGGGAAGAATTGGCACCTACCCGCCTATTGCTTACACTCTAGTCGGAAGATGTTTTTTTCTTTTAATAATTTTATTTATTTATTTTTATTTTGAGCTGTGTTGGGTCTTTGTTGCTGCTCAGGCTTTTCTCTAGTTGCAGCAAGGGGCGGGGGCTACTCTGTAGTTACAGAGCCTGGGCTTCTCATTGTGGTGGCTTCTCTTGTTGCAGAGCCTGGGCTCCAGGGCACGTGGGCTCAGTAGTTGTGGTGCACGGGCCTTGTTGTTCCACAGCGTGTGGGATCTTCTCAGACCAGGGATAAAACCCATGTCTCCTGCATTGGCAAGCAGATCCTTTACCATGGAGCTACCAGGGAAGCCCCTGGAAAAATTTCTTTCCCTTTGAAATTACCAGATTTTCTTAGATTGCAGCTGTCAAGTTCGTGCCATGAAAAAGGATAACCGTGAGCCTACTATATTTGGCCCTTTCTAGGCCAGCTTCAGCCTCGTGTCTCCTTAGATTTTGTGACTCACTCCCCAGCTAGTTAACCAGGTCACCAGCCACAGAGCTATGTCAGCTGGTGTTCCCTGCAGAGGCAGGGAACCCTGAGGCCGGGGGTCTCCTCTGTTCCTTGCTGCTCATCCTCTGGGCTCTCAGCCAAGTGAACCATCATCCTCTGAGTCTTGTATTCAGACATTTCAGCCCAGAGGCAGGCGAACTTTCCCAACTCTTTCCCCAAGAGACAGGCATTGCTTGGTTTGACAGAAACACCCTGAAGGCTTATGAGCACATCATTTGATCCCTGCACAGGCTAGAGTGTCACAGACTGGCAGCTGAGGATGTGAGAGTTCTGATCTGTCTATGTACTGGAGTATCTTTGTGTGTGTCTGTGTGTGTGCATGTGCGCGTGCTGGGGTGTGTGTGTGTTAACTGATTTTTAATTTTTCTTTGTTGCAGCACTAATCTTCAGTAGAAACAAATATTATTCTCAGGCATGGTTTTGAAAAAACAGATGAAAGGGCCAGCAGTATGCAGACAGGTTCAGAAATACTTGGCCTTCTCTGAGCACGGTCCTGTTTTCCATTCTGTCAGCAGAGAAATTTTCCTTTTTATCATGCACCTTTGAATCAGGGCCTTGTTCAGAAATCATTTATTCAGAGCCTCTAATCAGAAGAACTGATTAGAGGTTGGTCCCTGGTGGCTCAGACAGTAAAGAATCCGCCTGCAATGTAGGAGACCTGGGGATCCCTGGGTCAGGAAGATCCCCTGGAGGAGGACATGGCAACCCACTCCAGTGTTCTTGCCTGGAGAATCTCATGGACAGAGGAGCCTGGCAGGCTACAGTCAGTCCATGAGGTCGTAAGAGTTGGACATGACTTAGCAACTAAACCACCACATGGCAGGGGCTGGAGACATCTCCACGTGCACGTGTTGAGGGGCCTGTAGGGAGAAGGTGTGGACCACTATATGCTCCTGTTGTTTGCAAAAGTGCTCATGACATCTGAAGAGTTACCCTTGGAAGGAAAACAACTGTTTGGGTTTTTGGAGGCTGGGTTTTTTCCCCACGTGTTTTCCTGGATATTTTCTGCGTGTATGTGCAAAGTAAAAAACCTTCATAACCATTCCATTCTGGGACCTTAGTGTCTGTGTTGGCCGCTGTGGTTGCCCTACCTGAAGTGGGCACATCTCCCTGGCATCATTCAGAGACTGTTGGCTGGATCCAGGGGTTGGCCTCTCCTCCCCGTTGCAGTTGTGTGGGATGTGAAGGCGCCTCTCTGCCCTCAGTCAGGTACAGAGGCCTGATTTCAACTCCCACTGGTTCCTGATTGCGTTTGAGGAAGAAGTGACAAACACACCTGTGCCACCTTGGTGTTGCTTCACACCCTGGGCACTGGCTGTCCCAGCCCAGCCAGTGAGCCCTGTGAGCTAAGTGTGGGTTCCTTCACCTTCTGACACCTTCCCCCATCCTCATTCAAGTGCATCTATGTTTAGAAGGAGCTTGTCCTGATTTGAGTGTCACTTTTGCAAGGCTGTGACTGGCACATGTTCAGCTGTTGTCTTCAAGGATCCCCAGGTGTTCGTTGATGCCAGTTCTTTGGAGGCTTTGTCGTCTGCAGAGTGCTTCAGGTGCAGAAACCACCCACCCAGCTGTCCTTGGGTGAGAAGATTTTGTTTGGCTGGAGATGCAACTCAGTGTCTGGATGCCTGGAGAAGGGCAGGAGCCCCAGGTGGGAAGGGGCGGTTTAGCTGAGCGTGAAATAAGATAGATGCACCTCTGATCAACATCAGTTGGTGTTTATGGAGGGTCCTTGTGCTGATGGTCACAATGGGAGGTCCACGTTGTGCAGAACTCTTTATAAACTCAACAGCAACTTTTGCCGACATGGGAAAGATCAAAGTAAGAGGTTGGCAAAGACAGGCACTACCCCTTGGCTGAGGGTGAGGATGTAGCACCCTGCTGGGAAGGATAAAAGAAACCAGGGAGCCTGGATGGAAGATGGGGTCAGCCAGCTGGAGGGCTCAATGGCCGCAGGAGTTTGCACTGAACCCAGAGAAACTGGGAGTCATAGGATTGGAACGTTTATGTCATTTGACACCTTCCGGGTACAGACTATTGTAATCCGATGGCCAAAGAGAACCAGGAAGGAAAGCAAGAATAGGATCACTCTGGGACTTCCCTGGCGTCCAGTGGTTGGGACTCCATGCTTCCACTGCAGGGGACAGGTTCAGTGGCTGATTGGGGAGCTAGAAACTAAGGCATGCTGAGTGGTGCAGCCAAAAAAATATTGGGGTCCCTTTCTACTGGAGGATTTATGGAGAGAAAAGAGAAGTTCAGTGCCCATGAGGCTGAAGGGAGAGGTATGGAACTGGGTAACTGGTTACTGGCATAGTCAGTGGCCAGTGTCCTCTCTAGGTGGAACCAGCTAGGGTGAGGACACAGAGCTTCTGGAACTGAAAAGTTCAGTCATAGAGTCATCTGGAAATCATTCATGGGCATCATTCTGGATATTTCAGAAGTGTCCCCAAGGCCCGTGATGTTAAGCCCTGGAAAGGACAAAGATCCGCCATGGCTCCCTGGGGTTCTCGAGCCTCTCAGACATAACCTGTCATTTTGAACAGCGTCCCTAACAGTGCTGCTTCAGGCTTCTCCTTTGATTTCTAGGGTCGCCTTGGTCTTTACACTTGTTTTTTCTTCCATTTCTTCATCAGTAAAAAAAGGGGTTAAGACCTGCCTCGTACTTTACCTGACAGGAAATCATTTGGAAAATAAAACAGATGAAGCTCCTGAGAAGGAAGGTATAGTTCCCTTCTGCGGGGGAGCCCTGATCTCATTGGTGACATGAGGAGTTACCCAGAGAATGCCCAGGATGGTTTTCCAACAGGATTCTGTGTCAGTGTTTGTGTGTGGTTTTTAGGGAAAACCTTGGGCAGCATGTGGTTCCCTCTTTCCTCCTCTTATCACGTCAGCAGTGGCCTGATTGGAGCTGGCAGTCCCCCGGGGGGATGCTCGGCTCTGACTTCTGGGTCTTTTAACACCACCCTTCCCTGAGCACTCTGCTCTCCTTCCCGGAGTCCCCTTTGTCACTTTGAATTAAGCCAGGAACTTGTGGAACGAGGACAAGCCATGTATAATTTGGTTAGTGATCTAAATAAGCCGGAACAGCAGAGAGGTAACGTAAGAAGTAGGAGTGGAGCAAATAGGTTTTATACAAGCATTATTATAATAACCACGGTTTATCGGATGCTGTGATAAACAAACGTGATCTCAAACGTTACCATCTTTCTCTTGAAGCATGAGTTTGAGCAAATTCCAGAAGATGGTGAAGGACAGGGAAGCCTGGCATGCTGCAGTTCATGGGGTTGCAGAGAGTTGGACACCACTTAGCTGCTGAAGAACAGCAAAGAGCCTGGTGCCTGAGAGGAAAAAACAATGGATTTGTAAATAGACAGACCTGATTTAGGTGGAAATTTGAATCCTCACTCTCCCCCAGTCTGTGATTTAGGGACATTCCTGAAACTCACGCAGTTTCCATTCTCTGTTCTGGGCTATTAACCTGCTCCGTTAAGCATCTAGCTCTCTGTCGTTGTTGCTGTTGTTGTTCAGTCGCTCAATCGTGTCTGACTCTTGCGACCCCATGGACTGCAGCACGCCAGGCATCCCTGTCCTCCCCAAGTTTGCTCAAACTCATGTCCACTGAGTCAGTGATGCCATCCAACCATCTTGTCCTCTGTCATCCTCTTCTTCCTTCCTTCCTTCAGTCTTTCCCAGCTTCAGGGTCTTTTCTATGAGTTGGCTCTTGCCTTAGGTGGCCAAAGTACTGTGCTTCAGCTTCAGCATCAGTCCTTCCAGTGAATATTCAGGGTTGATGTTAGGATTTCCTTTAGGATTGACTGGTTTGCTCTCCTTTCAGTCCAAGGGATTCTCAAGAGTCTTCTGCAACGCCACAGTTCAACAGCATCCATTCTTTGGCACTCAGCCTTCTTTATGGTCAACTCTCATACCCATACATGACTACTGGAAAAAGCATAGCTTAGACTAGACAGACCTTTGTCAGAAAAGTAATATCTCTGCTTTTTAATATGTTGTCTAGGTTTGTTATAGCTCTTCTTCCAAGGAGCAAGCGTCTTTTAATTTCATGGCTGCAGTCACCATCCACAGTGACTTTGGAGCCCAAGAAAATAAAGTCCATCACTGTTTCCAAAGTTTCCCCATCTATTTGCCATGAAGTGATGGGACCAGATGTCATCATCCTCATTATTTGAATGCAGAGTTTTAAGCCAGCTTTTTCACTCTCCTCTTTCACTCTCATCAAGAGGCTCTTTAGTTCTTCTTCACTTTCTCCCATAAGGTGATGTCATCTGCATATCTGAGGTTATTGATATTTCTTCTGGCATTCTTGATTCCATTTTATGCTTCCTCCAGCCCAGCGTTTCTCATGATGTACTCTGCATATAAGTTAAATAAGCAGGGTGACAACATACAGCCTTGATGTACTCCTTTCCCAATATGAAGTAAGTCCATTCCATGTCCAGTTCTAACTGTTATTTCTTGACCTGCATACAGGTTTCTCAGGAGTCAGGTAAGGTGGTCTGGTATTCCCATCTCTTGAAGAATTTTTCACAGTTTGTTATGATCCATATAGTCAAAGGCTTCAGCGTAGTCAATGAAGCAGAAGTAGGTGTTTTTCTAGAATTCTATAGCTTTTTCTATGCTCCAGCGGATGTTGGCAATTTGATCTCTGGTTCCTTTTACCTTTTCTAAATTCATCTTGAACATCTGGAAGTTCTCAGTTCACGTACTGTTGAAGCCTAACTTGAAGGATTTTGAGCATTACTTTGCTAGCATGTGAAATGAGTGCAATTGTGTGGTAGTTTGAACATTCTTTGGCATTACCCTTCTTTAGAGTTGGAATGAAAACTGACTTTTTCCAGTCCTGTGGCCACTGCTGAGGTTTCAAATTTGCTGGCAAAATGAGTGCAGCACTTTCACAGCATCATCTTTTACAATTTGAAATAGCTCAGCTGGAATTCCATCATCTCCACTAGCTTTGTTCGTAGTGATGCTTCCTAAGGTCCTGTCTGACTCTAGGTGAGTGATCACACCATCATGGTTATCCAAGTCATTAAGATCTTTTTTATATAGTTCTTCTGTGTATTCTTGCCACCTCTTCTTAATATCTTCTGCTTCTGTTAGGTCCATACCATTTCTGTCCTTTATTGAACCCATCTTTGCATTGAAATGTTCCCTTGATGTCTCTGATTTTCTTGAAGAGATCTCTAGTCTTTCCCATTCTGTTGTTTTCTTCTATTTCTTTGCATGGTTCTCTGTCAATGGCATTCTGAAATCAGTGCTAACTGCATAAACAATTGTAGCTAAAGTAATTTTCGATGCTTTTGAACTGAGTTGGTATCTTTTGGAGTCTAACATTATCCTTGCTACTTAGATTATGAAAGTGTGAGTGATTCAGTCGTGTCTGACTCTCTGCAACCCCATAAACTATATATAGCCTACCAGGCTCCTCTGTCCATGGGATTCTCCAGGCAAGAATACTGGTGTGGGTCGCCATCCCCTTCTCCATGGGATTTTTCTGACCCAGGAATCGAACCTGGGACTCCCACATTGCAGGCAGATTCTTTACCATCCGAGCCACCAGAGAAACCCTAGATTATGAAGGTCCTATGCAAACTTTTTTCATAGGTCTTACAGTTAAATTTCAGTTGGTCAACACCAGGAAGCCCACACATTCCTAGGGGAGCAAATACACGCTCAAGAGGCTTTACCCTGTGGCCACCCTCCACAGAGATACTGGAAGTTACACGCCTTGGCTGCTGTTCAGGTTGCCAGAATTTGCATTGTTATAGGCTTGCAAGGCGCATTCTTGTGTCTTTTGTCTTTAAACTCTTTTAGATAAGTTTGAGACCTGGAAGTCACCATTGCTTGATTCCCATGGGAAATCTCCTCCAGTTATTTAGAGAAATTCTTCTTATGGGGGAAAACAGAGGGGGAAACAAATAAGTGATTGTTTGCAGGCTCATAGAAAGAAATTTTCATACATGACCCAGCTTCCTCACTAGCGCTCTGAAAGCCGAGGTTGGGGAAGTCAAGTTCTAGCGCCACAGAACCAGACGTGATTCTGAGAGGAGAGTCTTCCTGGTAAAGATGAGAAATACTTTCAAAACACAGCTGAGCCCAAACATGTCATTGAGCATTTAGTGGGTTTTGATAGATTTCTTCCTCCAAGGCTTTCACTCCACCCTTCCCCACTTGAGTAGGAAAGTTAATAATTTTTCATCCTAACATAGACTTGGTAAGCTTAGGGGACTGTGTATTTTTGTGAAGAGGAATTATTTTGAAATCTGGAAATAACAGAAGGGGTGCAGTAAACCTTTAGAACTCTGAGCACCATGGGGAATTTGGGGAATTCCATTGCCACTGTTAAGCCAGACAGGGAGGGAAGGAGTTAGTTGGCTGTCACAGAAACCACTTTAAAAAAAACAGATTTCCAGCTCACACAGGTTGCACCAGCCCTTCTGAAATGCACTTGCAGCCTGGTCACAGGTGTGGGGCGGGCATTGGGTATACACTCTGTTCAAGTGGTCGAAGAAGCATAGCTCAGCGGCTTCCCTTGACTGCTTAGCACCTTGGCAAGATGCTAAGCTTATTCTCCAGATGTTGGGAACCACCCAGAACTCAGCCTCCTGCTTCTGAGCTTTCTAGAATGTGTATACACTCCTGCAGTCTATGTGCATTTAGGATGTACCTCACTCAGCAGAGTCATGATGGAGTATTTAACCATCTACAACACAGGCTTCCCTGGTGGCTCAGTGGTGAAGAATCCACCTGCCAATGTGGGAGACATGGAGTTGATCCCTAGGTCAGGAAGATCCTCTGGAGAAGGAAATGGCAACCCACTCTGGTATTCTTGCCTGGGAAATCCTATGAACAGAGGAGTCTGGTAGGCTACAGTCAGTGGAGACACAAGAATCTGATACAACAACACGACTAAACAGCAACAATCCATCCACACCGCCTTCAGCTTCTGAGAACCAAATGAGTGGCTACTTCGACTACTGGACAATAGCAATGTAGTCAAAATAAAATATAAAGAATGGGGGATTCCAAGCCCACCATATTTGTTTCCTCATGTAGAGTCTTAATGGAGTTGTGACTGTTGACTTTATCATGGGCTCCAAGCCAGTGTGGGCAGCAGTGTGATCCTGAACCTTGCTGGCAGCAGTCTGTTCCAGCAGGCCTGTTTAACAAGCCTGGCATCTGGCATGCTGTGTTCCCTGTGATGATGCCAGGTTAGGTAGGTTGGGCTGGAACACAGTTGTCCCCAGGTGTAGCAAGCACGAGGAGTAGCCCACTTCTCCGTGAAAGGAGGTGTGTGAAATGGTGGGGAAAACATCAAAACCAAGAAGCAGCCTTTACTTAAGACCCACATCCTTGGGAAGGTTTGTTCTGCTTGTCCTAGCCCATGATGACACCTCCCTTGGAATTCCTGATCCTCATTACCTTTATCCATCATTTCCCATTTAGCACACTCTCTCACCCTGATGGGAACCTTTTCATGTAAACAGAGTCTCATTTGCCCCAAATGCTTAGAGGAGGCCCTTTATTCATTTGTTTTATCTATCTATTAGCTTTTATTTGACTGTGCTGGGTCTTCGTTGCTGTGCTCGGGCTTTTCTCATTGTGGTGAGTGGGGGCTACTCTGTAGTAGTGCAGGAGCTTCTTGCTGTGGTGGCTTCTCTTGTTGTGAAGCTTGGTCTCTAGGGCTTCAGTAATTGTAGTACGTGGGCTTAGTTGACCTGTGATATGTGAGATCTTACTGGAGCAGGGATCGAACCCGTGTCCCCTGCATTGGCAGGCAGGTTCTTAACCGCAGGACCACCAGGGAAATTCCAGGAGGCTCTTCTTAATTACTCTTTGATTCTGGTTTTAAGAGTTAATCTCATGGACACTAATAAGACCATATACTGAAGTTTTGGGGAACTATTTGCAGGGATGCTCCTGAAACTGATTTCTTAGAGATGCCAGGGCCTGGAGAAGAGTTAGAGAGAGATCTCCAGCTGCAGGTGGACGTGACATTGGCTAAGGAAGTGTGTTTGTTCCCTCTGCCCCTCTGAGTGTGAGTAACCACAGACTCCCATGACCTGGTCCGGGGAGTCCTCAGGTTGGGGCAGGATTCACAGGAGTGAGTTCAAGTTTGTGATGGGGCTAGATTCAGCTGGTAACCCAGACCTCTGGCTGGTGGCTCACTAGAGGCCAGGAAGGTGTAAATGCCTTGGTGTGACGGCATGTACTGTTCCCAATTTCTCTGGGGGAATTGGTCATTTATGCAAGTCATAAAGGCTTTCTGCTCCTCTGAAGTTAGGTTTTCCTTGCCCTGAAGTGATTGGTCCTTTTCTCCATTTATGTCCAGAAGAAACATATATATCTTTTTTCATGGACTGACCTAATCCTCATTAATGGGCCTTGATTCTGAAAAGTTGATCTGAGATGACCAGTAGCCCTAAGAGAAAGCTGTCCTTTTCCAGAAATCAGGTCCTGGGACTCATCCATGTACTTCCTGTTCCCCACCTGTGCACTTCCTGTCCCATTACAGTTTCTTATCCCAATGTGAACTCCCTTGGCATTGATCCATCCTTACCCAGGGCAGTTCATTCCTAAAGAACACTGGGCCATTTCAGCATACCCATGTTCATTTAGATGTGGAGACCAACTATGAGAAAGAGAAAAGGGTCCCAGCCCATGAAGGATGGGGACTGAGTTAGGGGGAGTTGGCACTTTTCTGCACACAAAGGAAAGTTTAAACCAAAAAAATGCCCGAAGGAGGGCCAAGGAGAACGCCTGAAAGTTTTTCAGAAAGTCCTCAAAGTACTTGTTATTGATGAGTAAGCTATGTTGTAAAAAGACAGGAATGAGAACTGGTTGATTTGGACACACCAGTTAGAAGGAGAGCAGGTATACAAATTTCTATAATTTATTTGATGATGGAGTCCTTCCTTCATAGAATATCTCCTCAAACTGGTACTTTATAGAGTGTTTTGGTTTTTTTTTTAATCTAAAGTTATTAGATTATGATGAAAGAATCCTTGAGGGGAAAATTCAAAAGGACAGTGAAACTATGTTAAGGATGTGAGTTGAGAGTTTTATCCTGTTTCTCCATTTGTTTACTGGAACCTGGGAGCATGCCAGGTTTTGAAGGGAAATATAAGAGGGAACTTTTCAATAAATACTGATCCAGTACTTATAAGGAAACCAGTGCCAGAAAGGTGAACATCCCCCACCCCTGCTCAGAAGCCTCTGAGAAGCTGTGAAACCACCCCTTTGCTGCAGGATTCAGCTGAGTTTTTGGAATTTTGAATCTGAATGCTTTAGGAAGGACACACCTTTTGCCTAACCTGCTTTTTCTCTTTCAATTTCCTGCACCCTGACAAGTTTTGTGCTTGCAGTCCCTAGAATGGGAAACCATCATTGTAACAATGAACAGTATAATATAAGGCTTTAAGAACCTGTATATTTGTTGTTTGTTGAAGAAGGCTGTCTTATGCGTTGTTAGATGCTTGGCAGCAACTCTGGCCTCTACCCACTAGATGCCAGTAGCAACCCCTCCTCCTCCCTGTAGGGGAAAACCACTGGTTTATGCGCAAACATAGATACACGAAAAAGAGCAGCAGCTAACATATTTCCTGATGTAGTCATTGGAAGGAGATCAAGAATGGCTTTATTCTTTGGGCATGAGAATTTATTAGAACAATGAGGAATTATCAAGGCACTCTTAATGTGTTTACCATTGGATGTCTCAGTGCGAATCCAGTGGTAAGTACAAAAGATAACATTAGATTGAAGGGATCAACAACTGAGGAAGAGAGAGTAGTTTGGAGTCAAAGCCCTAAACTGTGACAGAATACAGGGTAAGGCACAGGTAAAAGATTTAAGAGGTAGAGGATCTCACCACCAAATGTGAAAGGAGTTTGACAATGATTCCTCTGTGCTTGAGTGACTTTTGTAGTTATTCAATCACTAAGTCATGTCCGACTCTCTGCAACCCCATGGACTGCAGCACACCAGGCTTCCCTGTATTTCACTATCTCCCAGAGTTTGCTAAGACTCATATCCACTGAGTCAGTGATGCTATCTAACCATCTCATCATCTGCCGCCCCCTTTTCCTTTTGCCTGCAATCTTTCCCAGCATCAGAGTCTTTTCAGTGAGTCAGCTCTTTGAACAGGTGGCCAAAGTATAGCGCTTCAGCATTAGTCCTTCTAATGAATATTCAGGGTTGATTTCCTTGAGGATTGACTGGTTTGACCTCCTTGCTATTCAAGACCCTCTCAAGAGTTCTTGAGTGAGTGGGGATTGACATTAATGAAAAGAGGAAATACGCAAGAAGAAACTAAGTGATTGAGAACATGATGGGTTTTATTTCAGGCCCTGCTGAGTTTGAGATGCCTGAAAGACATCTTGCTGGAGCGGGCAGGAGGCAGGCAGAGATCTGGGTCTGAAACTCTGAAAAGCAATGGAGGTTGAGGAGTTGGCAGCTCTTCCTTGGATGTTGTTGTCATAGATGTAGAAGGGATAAGCCAGGGAAGAGAAAAAGAGAGAAATGCTGGTGCTTCTTCAGCTACCCTGGCCCTCCAGGAGGGAGGAGAGGGGTCAAGGATGAAAGCTGAGAGCTGATGGTCAGAGAGCTGGGAAGCTCTATCCACCAGCAATGTAGGGTCTCATTGGACACATTTAACAGCTTGAAATCAGTTCTGTATATAATTAAGGACCAAAAAAAAAGGCATGATGGCATCTGTATATGCTACTGAAGCAGAGTGAGGTGAAAGGGTATGTGAGCTCTTCAGAGGGCTTTGTGGAGGAAACGAATGGACTATAGCTGCATAGAGCCTGACTTTCTCAAGGGTGTTTGTGAAACCTCCGCATTGACAATGGAAGTTGGAAGGGAGCTGCTTCTCTCAGTTGCCAGGTCCCAGCTGGCCCTGCTTGCACAAGTGGCAGGGTGTTCCCATCAGCATCACTTATCATGTCCCATCACAGGTGATGGAGATAAACCTAGTACCTGTTGGCTTTCATAATCTCTGTGAACTATTTTTGACTGGGGGATGGGAAAAAGAAAAGGAAACGTGAGTGCTTTCTGTGTTTGCAAGTCATTTATGAATGTTGGCGAGTGGTAGCCTTTCACTCTGTGGCTTCAATAATATGAAGCCTGATAACCTTAAGACTGACCAACGGGAAATAGTAAAGAAAATTCAAATTCCACCAGCTTTTTCAAAATACAGTTGATGCTTGAACAATGTGGATTTGAACCACGTGGGTCTACTTATGTGAGCTTTTTTGGATACTTACACTGCTTATGTTTATGATCAGAGGTTGGTTGAATCCGTGGATGCAAAATCCATGGATATGAGGGCCAACCTGGGACTTGAGTGTACATGGATTTTGGTATCTATGCTGAGTCCTGGAACCGGTCACCTGCAGATGCCAAGGGACAACTGTATATATAGTATAAAATGTATGTGATATAAATCTGGGCTAAATTTATAAAATTTTAATGGAAAAGTGTTAGCCATTTTTCAGTGGACAGTTCTGTGGTGTAAGGTATGTTCATATTGTTGTGTAAATCCCAGTCATCTCCAGAACATCTTTCGTCTTGCAAAACTGAAACTACCCATTAAACAGTAACTACCCATTCTCCCCTCGCCGCCGTCCCTGGGCCACCATTTTGCCTTCCATCCGTGTGAATCTGACTTCTTTAGGTATCTCATATAATATTTGTCTTTTTGTGACCGGTCTGTTTCACTGAGCACAATGTCCTCCTGGTTCATCCCTGTTGTAGTGTAGGTCAGAGTTTCCATCGTTTTTAAAGCTCGATGCTATTCTGTTCTATGTATGTAACACATTTTGTTTTTCTGTTCATTCATCAGTGAACCCTTGGGCCGCTTTCACCTTTTAGGCATTGCTGCTATGAATGTGATTGTACAAATAGCCTTTGTGTCCTGCTTCCAATTCATTGGGGTTTGTACCCATAGGTGTCCATCGGCTTTTGTGGTATTGTGGATTCTTTTCTCTGTTGGGCTATCACTTCTGATAGTTCATTTGTGACTCTTCTGCTTTGGCTCATGGGAGAGTGTGTGTCCTCATGATGGACTTTGTTACCAACTGCACAGCCATCACTAAGCCCATGTCTGTCATTTTTGTCCAGCCAGCTCAGTCCTAGAGTTTGAATCCAAAAGATCTGTGTTCAGTCTCAGTATTTCCACTAATGTGCCCTGACCTTGGCAGGTTCCCCTGTCTCTCAGGTCCTCTTTCTCCACGTCCCCACCAATGAGAAATCTTGGATGGCTGGATGTTTCTAATGGCTTGTGTACTTGCTGCACCCTAGTACATGCTGCATGGCTCATTTTATGAGTAAATGGAGTAGCATTTCCCTGTAAAGCAAAATTGCATGGTATATTATCCATACTTGCTGAGAAAATAGCACAAAAGAAAGGTGGAATGACTGGTTCCACCATAGATTTTTGGCACGTGTCACAAACTAATACTGAAGAGAATACTCTATAAGCAAATTTTACCTTTTGTTAAGACTGTAGCTTGGTCACGGGCCAAGAAAATTTAGCGCCCTTTTTCCCCCCACTTCTTTAAAAAATCTTTTTAAAGAACAGATTTTAATCTCCTTAGCTAAACTCAGAACATGTCTACTTTCCTTGAATGGGGAAGGTAAGTCCCTGGTCACCTGCATGATCAGCCCTCTGGCCCCTGGACTGCATGTGAAAGTTTGGACTGGTCCTGGACTCCCTGTTTGGGTTTGGAGACTCGGCACTAATCCTCCTGTTAGTTTTCTCAGCCCCACCAGTGGAACATCATGTATACATCCATGACTTTTTATCTTACTTTTCTTTTTCTCACCTGTAAAAGGCAGATGGCTTAATTTTTTTTTTTCCCATGGATGTGATATTAAGGTTTTCGGATGACTGGAACCTGATTTGGAGTGTGTGCTGAAATATATAGCATTTCCTTTCTAGGAGACATCTTAACCATCTTACTTTAAAAAGTAACAAACCAAGCAACAAACAAAACCAGACTGTCTGGGACAGTCAGTCACCATTTTTTAAAATATATGAAACACTTAGAAAACAATTTTGAATAATGAAGAACTTCCTCCCATGGTATTTGGGACAAGCTCATGACAGTCTGGGGTTCCTTGTGAGGGGAATCCATAGTAGATAAAACTCTAAAAGAAATGAATAGATTAAAAACAAATTGTCCTAAAACCCAGCAGTCCTCCTGGGTTTTCTAGACAGATGACCAGACAGTGATTGCAGTGAGCAGACATTTGCTCTTTTATTCCCGACAAATGTGGCTTCTAAAGAATGGTCAGCATTTTAGTAACATTATTCCCATTTAAACAGTTTGTGAATTTTCATACCTGCCATGGTGACCGTAGGGTTTTAGAGACCTCTGTCTTTGGTTGATGGATCATGAAAGATTTTTGCTCTAGGTGCAGAATAAGGTGAATTTTACACATAGTGGAAGTCCTGATTTATGTATGGAAAACTGGTGTCTTATAATTCTGTTTCCTTAGTAAAATCCAATTGTTTTTATAAAATTCAGTCTCTAGGGCTGGCTGATAATATCTGGTTTTGCTGGTAGTGTCCTGGGGTAGAAGAAGGAAGTACTGTTGGGTTAGGAAGATGGTAGCCTTGAGGTCGTGATGGGAAAATTATTCAAAGTTTTTAGTTTTATTCTCGTTTGAATACAACAAGAACTAACCCTTTGACAGAAAATGCAAAGTAGACTTGTAGACACAGGGAGGGAAGGAGAAGGTGGGAAGAACTGAGAGAGTAGCACTGAAACATATGCATTACCGTGTGTAAAATTAGAGAGCTACTGGAAATTTTGTTGCAGGGAGCTTACATCTGATGCTCCGTGACAACCTAGAGGGGTGGGAGGTGGGAGGAAGGTTCACAAGGGAGGGGACATGCATATACCTATAACTAATTCGTGTCGCTATATGGCAAAAATCAACACAATATTGTAAAACACTTATTTTCCAATTAAAAATAAATAATTTTTAAAAAAGAAAATGCAAAGTAAAATACTTCGTTTGTTGTGAACCCTTAGGTAACTGAGTGGAAAGCTTCTTGACACCATATGCTGGCTTCACATTTGGGGAGCACGTGAAATACACATCTGGTTGTCTTAGGCCTGAAATCGTACACCCTCCTCAGTGGTCGGTGGTGGTGTCTGTTGAATGAAGCCATTTCAACTCCATCAGCAAGGTGTGTGTTCTTTGCAAGTGGAAGAACTGATCCACAGACACCTCCAGGAAGAAGGCGTGGGTAACTTTCACCAGGGTTGGATGCCCCCGTAGTCCCAGAAAATCAAAGCCTAGTCCCAGCAGCCTGGTTCCGCGATGCTGGCAGGGCAACGGTTGGTTCGTCCTCTTGCAAACACAGTTTAGCAGGATGCACTCATAAATGAACAATGATCTGAGTGCTGTGGGTGGGGCCATCGCACTCAGGAGGTGAAGCTGAGAGGAAGAGGGAGGGGAGAGACAGAGAGCGCTCATACTCCTGAGCTCCGGAGAGTATGGGGAGTTGGCAGGAAGTCGGAGCTCATACTGGCAGGGTTCACATGCTTGTTGATAGTTAATAACCCAGGACTTTAAAGAACTGAATGGAAAAGGGAAATGAAGCGAGCCACATTTTGGAGTCTGTCCTGTGTCAATGGCTGTGAAAGACAGCGGAAAACGCTCACCGGATCAGCTCCTGAAGCAGGTAGGAGGCGAGTGAGACCTGAGCAGCCAGGAGAGTCTCATTTTCTCCCTGAACACAACTTACATGTCTTCCAAGGTTTCTTTGTTTTTTTTTCTTTTTAAGTGTATGAGAAATGAGAAGATAATATTAACATAAGAAACAGAGCCTGAATGATACCCAAGCCAGAGAGTTCCTCAGTTACTAGTTTCATGACCAAGTGACAGCTGTATTGTAGGGACTGCCCTAAAATCACCCCCCTAAATCATACAGCATTTAAGTTAAAAGTGTTTTAAAAATTGACAGAGAATCAATGAGCTGCAGACACTGTTTCAGAACAAATACTTTGAAGATAGCCAATCAGAAACTGATTCTCAGGCTTGATGGTTGCTATGTTTTCCTATTTCAACGCTAACAAGGTGCTTGCTCGTTTTTACTAGCTTGTGTAAGAAAGGAGATGGATGTATAATAGCTGTGAAATGTCCAGAAGTTGACTGGGGTCCAGAGCAAAGCCTGAATGCACTAATGTTTTCTCCATTAAGACGGGTTGCCTTTGCTTCTCAGTCAGGGAATTGGAAAGAATGGTGAGAGTCAAGTGTGGATCCTGAATATTTGTGTGGGAGCAGCAGTGATGGGGGGGGGGGTGATGTGATGGGGGAGAGGGCTGGAAATCATCACCGTGCCATTCATACTCAGGAGCAGAAAATTAACAGGGAGGGCCAAGGGTGGCTGCCACACGCCAGGATAATTTAAAGACTGATTTGTGGCTTCTGTGGTTGTAGCTGAATCTCAGAGCATCCTTTCCGTTGTTGGGGCTTGTGATAAGGAAGCAGAACAGAAAAAAAAGACCATCACAAGCCTGGGCTTCTGAACCATTTCCAGGCTTTGCTTCTGGTTGGCGCCTGGATAATTGGACCTAGATTTCCCCCACAATAAAGTGGTCAGAGTGTCATGAAATTGAGCTGGGGTAGGTCGGAAGTGGCATGTGTGGTCAGCGTGACAGGAGTGTTAGAATCAGGCAGAGAACTGTATTCCAGCCGAATAACTTCAGCACCCTTGGAGTTTTTGAGAATGCCCTGCTAGCTGCAGGGGTGTGTCTGGGAAGGCAGATGTGAGAGCTGCTTCGGTAACCACTGACTTGTCTTCAAGCTGTGGTGGCCAAGCCTTGCAGCTTTGCATTTTAGGCCTGGAGGGCTGGGAGATGGCTGTGCTTAGTCAAGGCAAGCCCAAACCTTATCTCTAGACCTATTTATGGGTGGGGGAGCGGCACTCCTGTGGTCTTCAGGACACCTCTCCACCCCCACCCGCTCTTGCTACCATCTACCTTTGGATGAGTCCCTTTGGTCCCCTGTCCTTCACACCAGTCTGTCCCAGGTGCTGTTTGCAGGGAGTTAAGGCAAGACAGGCAGGCAGGCAGACTCCTTCCTAGGGTCCATTCTGGAAGCAGTCAGAGCAGTACACTGTGGCCTGTGGGCCAAATCCAGCCTTTCCCAGCCTGATTTTGAATGGCTCCAGAGTTAAGAATTGTGGTTTCCATTTTCAAGGAAAGAGAAGATAAAAAATACAAGACAAGAGATAAACATACAAGAAATAAAAAATACAGAACAGAGACAGATGTGGCCTTCAAAGCCTAAAATATGGACTGTTGACTGTTGTTCATTTGCTCGGTCATGTCCAACTATTTGCGACCCCATGGACTGCAGCACGCCAGGCTTCCCTGTCCTTCACCGTCTCCCACAGCTTGCTCAAACTCATGTCCATTGAGTCTGTGATACCATCCAACCATTTCATCCTCAGCTGGCCCCTTCTCCTCCTGCCCTCAATCTTTCCCAGCATCAGGGTCTTTTGCAGTGAGGGAGGTGTTTGCCAGTCTCAATTGACATTGCTCAGGAGCAGCATGACCAGTGGGTTGATCAGCTCTTTACGTCTTTGGCAGTTCAGATGAGCTATTCATTTTGGAAACTGATTTTACTGTCTCAGTCCGTGTTAGATGGTATGACTATCTCCAAAAGGAGAGATTTAGGAGCCAGGAAGTTGAAGATTTTCTGCAGGATCCAAACATTAGGGAAGAAATGTCAGGCCAACTGTGTCTACAGTTGGATTTTCACCCTCTCCCCTCATTGGGGAACCCGCTGGTATAGGTTCCCATGAGGCTCACCACGTGGGCAGACATGCCACTGAAAGAGCCTGAGGGGGGGGACCAAAACTCTGCTATCTCACGCAAAAATGATTCATTTCCTTTACCCCCTTTTTGCAGACTTGATTGCTGGGCCAGATAGGTACAATCTGAGTTGTTTGGTGTTGTCACTTTGAGGGGAAGAAAAAGATGTTTTCTGTAAAATAAATAAGTGAATATCATTTTTTCTCATATTTAGAAGTGTTTCCTTATTGGCTGTAAGAACACTTATTTTCAGCCGGCTAAGCTGACCCCTTAAACATACATTTCTCGTTGACCCAGCACAGGATTTCATTATCAATGTCATTTCTAATAAGAGGAAAATCGAGTGACCTTGCTCATGTTTTAACTTGTGTCAAAACTGCAGGCCTGGATGTGTAGCTGACTTTTGTAAGTAGCTTACTGTGGGTTGCAGAAACAAAGGAAAATTTTTCACAAGAAGATTGTAGTTTAAGAAGAAAAACACAAAGGCTGGTATAATTTTTTCCTCCAGGACATTGCAGTCATCTAGCCTCCTGTATTTGGAAATTGGATGCTGTCAGTAGAGAAGAATGGGGGTAGGGCCTAGTTTGACAGAATGAAAACAAGTGAGGAAGGGTGAAAATGTACATATGGTGTCCCATGGGAGTTGGAACCTAGAAAACACGATGGCGGCAATACACTTGATAACTTAGATTGTCAGAGCCGGTGAGGGTGGGTCCTTTAACCTACCACGTGAACCAGGCTGCACCTTTGTCTGTATTTAGAAAGGGGGTTGGCTCTGAATTTAGAGATTAAGCAACCTGCTATTCCTGTATGCACCAGAATTTCAGACACAGTAAGAAATCTGATTTGCGTAACTGCTGAAACTCAACTGGAAGCCAACCAAATGGAGGCCTGGGCTCCCCAAGTGAAGGGCAGTTAATCAGGAATCACAACACATGAGGGAATTGATCACATTGGCCCTTGACGGCATGGTCTGTGTGGCCAGACTCAGTGGAGCAGGCTCTGAGGTGAAGGGTCAGCTTGGGTTTCTCAGGAGGTGTCTGCAGTATGCAGGTCAGAGACCTAGAGCTACCTGGTGACCAGAGGCAGTGAGAGGGACCTTTTCACTTCCAAGCCCAGCAGCAAGCTGGCCCCTCAAGAGACAGACAAAGTCTGATCGGAAGCTGAAGTGTAGCATAAGCTATGAGCAGCCCTTAGTTAGCCTGCTCGTTTGTAGAGTGTTGGGGGAGGACAAAGTACTTTGGCTCAACCTTGGCCCATTCACTGCTCCCTTTGGCTTTCTGGACAGAGCCAGAACCTGACCTCTGCTCATAAGCTTTTTCCTGACGGTGAACGGAATAAAAGACCATGCTCGATGTGTGCATAAGTGTATAGACCTAAAGGGGAGGAACAGCTGAGCAAATAGAAGTTACGGTTCTGAGTTAGAGAAGTAACGATCATGTCAGTGGAAGGGGAGTCAATTTCACATCTAAGTGGCTGTCAGAGACCGCTTTGTGTGGCTTTGTGTTCACATACAAGTCAAGAGGGCTTCCCTGGTGGCTCAGTGGTAAGGAATCTACCTCCAAGGCAAGAGTTCCAGGTTCGATCCCTGGATCAGAAAGAGCCCCTGGAGTAGGAAAGGGCAACCCACTCCAGTATTCTTGCCTGAGAAACCCTATGGACAGAGGAGCCTGGTGGGTGCCAGTCCATGGAGTCACAGAAAACCAGACACAACTTAGTGACTAACAACATACTAAGAACTCCTTAAGAACTTCTGTAGGCAAGGCCCCCTCTCAGTTCCAAACCTGATCTCTATACATTTCCTGCAGTGATGTCTAGGAAGTGTAGCATAAAATCTCTTTCACCCTGAAGGTCCCGACAGCTTCTCTGCCTTTTCTCCATGGCCGGTGAACAATGTAGCAGTGCTCTGCCTCCACTGACATGGCATGTGCCCTGTTTAGCAAAGGAGCGGGCTGAGGGTGCCTCTCCCTGTGGGCATGTCTGACCCAGGGCCCTCGATTGGTTCCATCCAGGTATGCATGGGTGTGCAGCCACACCGTGACTTTACAGATGACCTCAAGTGGGGCAGGGCCTGGGCTCAGTCTCAGTCCAGATATGAGGTCCCTGTGCAGTGAGTCAGGCCCTATCAGTGACCCTGGGAACCAGATCCTCCCATGTTTTTTTTTTTAATATCTCTTTTTGAAGAAGCAATGGTGGTGGTTTAGTTGCTTAGTCATGTCTGACTCTTGTGACTCCATGGACTGTAGCCCACCTGGCTCTTCTGTCCCCAGGATTTTCCAGGCAGGAATACTGGAGTGGGTTGCCATTTCCTTCTCCAGAAGAAGCAATGCAGCTCTGTTTTAGATGTACCAGAAGAACTCTGCACTTAGAAGGATCCAAAGTAACTCCTTTGGTAAAAGAGCTCACCCCCTTGTTTAGGTTTTTGGTAGTTATGAGGTTTGGGACCTATCATGCAGTCTTAATACAAGACACTCTTGGACCATCTTCTTTGCCTTTCTAACACCACACTGTTTTCCCCCCCAAGTCTAAAGATGGAACCATGTTAGAAACTGACAGAGTAGGGCAAGTCTAAGGAAAGGCGAGAGTGGCCCTTGGAAATAAGTTTGGTGAAAAGCAACCCCCACTCCCCGTTTCAGTGAGACTCCTCAAACAAGCAAGTGCAGGTTACCCCCTGAATGGTAGATTGATGGCCTCTTGTTTTATGCAATTTATTACGTCAAGCCTTCCCCTTTTAACAAAAACTTAAACATTCTTAGCAGCTGTCCTCCCTCCCCCTACAAAAAAAAATTATATGTATATATATAGATATAGTAGTTCCGCAACGAACAATTTAGATTCCTACCCAAAGCAGAACATGAATGGAAGCACCCATGCCAGGGGGAAAGGGGAAGGAATTCACAGGCTTCATACTTGACCTTATAAATGGCATGAATGTCAGGATTTATCATGGTGCTCTGGATGGCGCAGCAACCCTTTCCTCTTGCCTTCTGCTCCCATTTCTGCCCCTTTGGCAAAAGAATCCTATCTTCTCCTGCTGGCCAGTTCTATCAGCAAGAGGAAGGTCTATCTTCCAAGGAATCCCACTTTTGACTTGCCAAATTCCATCACCTTCAGCTTGCAACACTTTGACTGAAGTTCTCAGACGCCTGCCTGTGGGGTAGAGGGTTGACTGTTGGCAGGAAGCTGCTGGCTCTGAAAAGCATCACAGGTATTTTATTGTAGCAGATGCAAGACAGCTTTGGCAGGGGAGCAATAAAGACCTGGAGGGGGAAACAGAAAATTACTTCTGAGCACGGCAGGGAAGAAGGTGGCAGAAATGAAGAATGCAGTTTGAGTTTGTAAAGCTGAGTCTTTGCACAATCCTTTTTACAGGCTCGAACTTGCTTGACTTCAGTTTCTCCCTCAAGTGAATCAAAGAATCTTAGAATGGAAACCTGAAACTGAGAAACAGACCTGGGGACGTCTCAGTGCGTGAGGGTTTTGCTGGGGTGCTGGTGGCCCAACCAAATTTTGTGTGGTAGAAATCTTGCCATTTGCAAAATGCTGAGGCATTAGACGTTCTGTATCTATGGCTAATTAGACATTCTTAATGAGTTTCTTATGGTAACAACAATTTAACACCTCATCTTAAAAGTGAGTGGAGTCATTTCAAACTCTCACTGGGAGAAACATGAGTCATTTCTGTGGCTTAATTACATTTGTTGTCATTGGGATTTCAGAACGGAGAGAGGATCTATTATCAGTTTTAATCTTTTTTAACTATGAGTTCATCTACTCCAACAGCAGCCTCCAGGTTACTCCCAAACCTAAGCAGTCTCAAAGCTGATATATCGAACCTTTCTAAGCCACATGACAGTGAATAATACAGTACTTAAAATCAATTTTATCATGATATGATTTACTATGATAGACTCTTACTGTCCACAAATTGACTCTCTAATCTGTGAAGTGTCCTCTGCTTCCAGACTATTTTCTTCTCTTCCATTACTTATTTTAGATGATGAACTCCTGAATCAGGATGGGTGGAAAACTAGATAAGGATGATGCAACTAACTCATATTGGGACATTGAAAATGCAAGATTTAGTCATCTCTTTTCAGGTGAGCAAACCTGTTGTTGTTGAGTCACTCAGTCATGCCCAACTCTTGTGACCCCATGGAGCCTCACTCGCCAGGCTCCTCTGTCCGTGGGATTTCCCAAGCAAGAATATTGGAGTAGGTTGCTGTTTCCTTTCCCGGGAGATCTTCCTGGCCTGGGGCTCAAACTCACATCTCCTGCTTGGCAGGCAGATTCTTTACTACCAGGGAAGCCCTGAGCAAACCCTTTAAAGAAAGGCTAAGTGTGAGTGTCTGTGTGTGTGTGAAGGGTTGCAAGTCAGAGTTAAAAGTTAATTCATGGTGATCACATGAACCTGGAAACACGGCTGTTTCTGAGCATAAATCTTCATGTAAGACTATGTCTCAAGTGTGTAGGTCTATCTACTCTTTTGTAAGCGTTGTGGTTCAGACACACACGAGCTGTTTCTGTTAGAGAAATGCCTTGTTGTGCAGTAGCAGCTTTTCTGAGAGTTCAAACAGAGTGTCAAATGATCTCCCCAAGGCTGCTGCATTCGGTCCCATTTTGCTTTCATGGCGTTTTGGTTAGCATGAGGGGAAAATAGTCCACAGAGCGGTATGGCTGACTTAGATGCACAATTTTGAAATTCAGAGACAAATCGATGTTGGCTTTTTCTGAAAATGGATCTTATTTTGAGAACCACAGTTGACATGGCTGTGGGAAGTGTTGCTTATTCTTGGCAAGAAAACTCCCCTGAAAAGGTGTTCATGATCCAGAAGACAGGGAGCTGCCCCGGGCTCCCTGGCAGAGCAGGGGAGATGTTTCAGAACTCAGTGTCCATAATCTGTATTAAATCCACATTTGTATGGAAGTATCTGTGCAGATGAAGAAGGCAGCTTCCTACAAAATGGGATTATTTTAGGGGCTCTGTGTAATGATATTCACAGTGGAGCCCAGCATGTCTCTTTCAGAAATATTTAGATCCCAACTTAAGGGATTTGATCAGAAGTACTTATTACACATCGAAGTGTTTAGCTCTGCGGTGGGAACTTGTGGGGAAGGCAGCTCACAGAAGCCAGAAAGGCAAATGCAGTAGCTCTGTGAGAAGGAAGTGATTGACCTGCTTGTGCTCCAGCTAAGATCAGACAAACAGAAACACAGACACGGGGCACATCTCTCTATACTGCTTTTGTGTAAGGTCCTTTCCTCAATAACCTAGATTCTATGAATAGATTTCGGGGAGAGTAGGGACAATAAACCTGGAAGGGAAGAAGGTTAAATGTTTATTGTCACTAAACTCTAGTTCAGATGTAGTGTTTTCCTTCAATAAAGGATGCAGACAACAAAGCACAGTAGTGTTTGTAGTCCTCATGTCTTTGTCACCAGTAGAAATGGTACACATTATTTGTGGATGAATATCTTTTGATAGCAAACACTCACTACTGCTTTGAAAATTGGTTAATTTGTTAATAGATACCTCTAACGTGTTAACAAAAAAGCACATGGGTTTGATAGTATACATTTTAAAATATTTAGGCTATTATATTTCAACATAATTGGTTTTCTTTGTAATTCTAGGTATTTTACGCATTTAAAAATATCATTTTGAGACTTCACCAGACAGAGGCATGTGGTACAAAAATTTTTTTTAAAAAGAAAGGAATAAAGAAAATGAAAAGAGCTGTCTTAAAGTAACTATTTGATCTTTATTTAGATCTTCATTTATCAGGAAAAAAATACTGACCCAGGAGTGTAGGGTATGTTCTAACCTTTGAATCACCTGGGATCTTGATAAAATGCAGATTTTTATGCAGTAGGTCTGGGCTTTCCCGGTGGCTCAGCAGTAAAGAATCCACCTGAAATTCAGGAGATGCAGGTTTGATCCCTGTGTCTTAAAGATCCCCTGAAGAAGGGCGTAGCAACCCACTCCAGCATTCTTGCCTGGAGAATCCAATGGACCGAGGAGCCTGGCGGGCTATAGTCCATAGAGTTGGAAAGAGAGACATGACTAAAGCAACTGAACACGCACGCACACATGCAGTAAGTCTGGGTTGGGGCCTAAGATGTCTGCATTTCTCAAATTCAGACACACACATGCATGCGTGCTCAGTCCTGTCTGACTCTCTGTGACCCAATAGACTGTAGCCCGCCAGGCTCCTCCATGCCATGGAATTTTCCAGGCATGAATACTGGAGTGGGTTGCTATCTCCGACTCCAGGGGATCTTCCCTACCCAGGGATCAAATCTGCGTCTGTTGTATCTCCTGCATTAGCAGGGGGATTCTTTACCATTGTGCCACCTTGGTGGCAAGGCAGAGGCCCACAGTAATCCAAAGAGAAGCCTGCATTTTCCAAACTCACCTTTAATTATTTCACTCCATCTTAGTCGTAGGCAATAGCTTAACTACTCTAACACTTGATTGTGGGAGGGATGCCCCAGGAGAGGGAAAGGGAGAGAATCTCAAAGGACAAACTTCAGCTTCCAAGTGTCCTGTATTGGGTCTTCTGGGTAGCTGCCCAGAGTAGCTGCCAGGCTGTGAAGTGAAGAGGAGACAGCTCAGGTGAGGGGTATAGGGGAGATCTGTGTCTCTGAAAAGTGGGAGGCTGCTGAAGCTGTGGCCCTGCAAGGGGTCATTTGTGGGTCTCCTAGGCCCCATGTGCATCAGGTGATGCCTGCCTGTGGCCTGGGCCCCACTCAGCGTGGAGAGGGCAGGGGGCAGATTACCATCCGTCCTGGTGCATGTGTGGTGGAACACTGTATGGCTTTCTTCTCTCTCCAAGGGTGACTTATTAAGTGTGTAATTAGATGATGCAAGTTGTGTATCTTTGTAAGATGCTCATAAGACATTTGTGAATTGGAAAAAGGTCCTTTGGTGGAGAGTTTGAGGGGGGAAGTGTCATTGAGCCTTCGCGGCCTGAGCAGCTGTCTTTTACCCCAGAACCCCCACCCCAGGCCTGTTCTGACTTGTCACCACCTGAAGATGTGCTGCCAGCCTCCCTCAAACCACTTACGTGTTGTACCCAGGTGGTGGCTTCGCAGGGCAGCTTCTATGTTGTGCTTAGTTGCTCAGTCGTGTCTGACTCTTTGCAACTCCATGGACTATATCCTGCCAGGCTCCTCTGTCCATGGGAATTCTCCAGGCAAGAATATTAAGAGTGGGTTGCCATGCCCTCCTCCAGGGAATCTTCCCAACCCAGAATCAAACCCAGGTCTCCTACACTGCAGGTGGATTCTTTACCATCGGAGCCACCAAGGAAGCCCAAGAATACTGGAGTGGGTAGCCTATCCCTTCCTCCAGGGGAACTTCCCAATGTAGGAATCGAACCGGGGTCTCCTGCATTTCAGGTGGATTCTTTACCAGCTCAGCCCAGGGTGGCTGCAGAGTTGCAGAAATCCAATTTTGTTCATATACCAGAGGCTATCAGATACCTGGAGACTGACTCCTGCTAATCAAACTCCCAGGGTACTGGCATCCAAAGCCCAGTTTATTAATTCCTAGTGAGGGAAGGATCCTTCCAATGACTGAATGTGTCGCCACCTCCTTTCTTTGCTTGTTTATGCCATCTTAGTACTGTCTTCCCCGGAGAGAGGTAGTTGAAAATGAGGACTTCATATGAAATATGTCTTGAGGAATGTTCTAGAGACCTTGACTCCATGGTGTCTCTCACGTATAAGACCAGATATTTACACCTCGATTCCCTCAGTCTTTGGGCTCACCTTGACTAGATTCCCTGAAGACCTTCGCTCTCCCGCCCCATTTCTGTTCCTAGCTTTTGCTCCCACTCTGTGGTGACCCACCAGGTGTTCTGCTTTGGCCATGACCCCTCTGCCCTCCTGGACCGGATCCAGATGTTTCATGGGTGTCCTTGGCTTCCCGCCCACCCATGTGCGGATCCTCTCTGGGCAGGGGGCGTGCATGGGGGCAGGTAGGACTTCTGCGGGTGCGTGGACATCACAGTGGGACTCCTACTATTACTACTCTTCCTTATTTTTTGTTTTCTTTTAACTCTTTCTCGCTATTTGTGCTCTTGGGGACAGAGTGCATTGATGTCCCTGATGCCCAAACCCAGAGGCATTTTCATAAAATACAGATTGCCAGGCCCTGGCCCCCAGTTCCGGGTGAGTGTCTAGAGTTGTCCTTGTAAAGCATCCCGTAGGAACAGAGAAATCCCTCAGATGGATGGCCACCTGTTTCAGGATGTTTTTGTGTCACTGTAGTCCTGTCACCAGTGGGTCATGGTGATTGAAGAACTTTTTCCTTTCTTGCTTATACTTTCCTTTTTTTGCTCAAGTCATCCACGTAATGAGCATTTGTCATCATATAATCCAGTCTCTTTGTTTCCCTCTCTTCAGATAAAAGGCTTATTCTTATGGTCAACCAAATTTGGAAACCACTGCTGTTGACCCATTATCTCAGACCCGGAGCCCTCATTTTTGTGGAGAGGAAACTGAGGCTTCGCGGATGAACTGGCTGACTGTACCAGGGGTATAATCTAGCTTAACGTCTGAAGACCATGCCCAGTACAAGCTCCGTGCTCCCTGACAAGACCCATTCTTCTCAGCCTTGGGGGCCTTGTTTCTGGGCTTGTCAGAGTAGAGCAACAATAAGCAAACGCCCATATACACAGGGTGAGGCTCACATTGAGCCCAAACCTTGTCTTCCAGTTCCAGCGCTAAAATGGGAGTGTGCTCAGCTGACAGATTGAGGCCCCTGGAATGCCAGGAACCCCAGCTCTTTGTTGGAACACTTCATCCTTTGATGCCTCAACTTCCCCATCTATGAAAAGAGTATCATATCATTCTAACTGCCTCCCTTACAAAGCTATTGTGAAGTCAAACAAAATGATGTATCTGAAGGGCTTTGAGGAAGAAAAGTACGAAGCATTATGTAATCATAACATGGTCTCATCATTACCGATATCATTATACTACCCCCAAAGACTTTGTTTCTGCTGAATGGCCCCAATAGAATCACTATAGATGGAAGAAATACTTTATTCTATTATAACCCAATGGAAGGAGGAGAAGGGAGGACAATCAAGACTCTCACAGAAATACATCACTCTTGAATTTCCTGATAAAAGCTGTTCCAATGGCCCATTAGTGAATCATTTCACACCCTCTGCCCTTGAATGGCCACTTTCCAGCTGTGCTTCAGAGCCAGGAACTGTTTGGGTGAGCGAGTGGGTGCATGTCACAGGATGTTTTTCCATCTGCTCGAAGGCAGGGACTGTCTTTCATGCCTCTCCTGCTGCTCTGAGTGGTGAAAATGCTTCAAGATTTTTCATCTTGAGAATGGCAGAGTTTTCAACCTTGCGTTCCAGACTAGATGAAGAACCAGACAGATTCTAATATCTGTGAAAAGTTTCTGCAACTGTTCCAACAGAGAGATAAGCCTAAAATGGATAAAGCTTCATTTTTCTCCCTAAGAAGTAGCAAGCACTGCTTGAGAATGAGGGAATCAGTCTGTGGTAGTCAACCTGAATGATATTAAGCACCAAATATGTCTCTATAGGAGTTGCGTAAAGAAAACTTACGGACTGTGGAGAGGGTAGAAGTACAATGAAAACTGAAGTGTTAGAAACGACTTCTGATGAAGAGTATTGATATAATGGCATGACATATCTGGCCTGTGCTCCCCACGGGACCTTGTAGCTCGGAGAGAGTAAGATTCTATGGAAAAGTCCTAGGTTGGAGTGTCTGGGAGAGAGCTCATGGGAAAGGACCTTGGTGCATAAATAGGATCTCTGTAGGCAGGGAGAATGAGGCATCCTCCTCCTCCTCCTGCCCCTTGGCCCTGACGCATGTAGAGGCACAGGAGGGTTTGGGTGAGGAAAGTGAAAGTGCAAGTGGCTCAGCTGTATCTAACCATACAGTCCATGCTCCAGGCCACAACACTGGAGTCTGGGAGCTGTGTGCTAACGAGAAGAGCCAGAGGTAAGATTCAGCCTGTACATACATATAAGCTGCTCAGGTCTGGTCTGAAAAGAGAACTTCAGAAGTCTTTAGTAATACAGACAAATTGTGTTAAATGGTTCAAGTCATTCTCATATGCTTAGAAACCCAAATGCCAGCTTGCTAAGAGTCTACATTAGAACTGCCCGGAAAACCTGAGGGGGGAAAATGTGCTCCTTCCTGCCTTCTACCATCCCCTCATCCTCCTCCTCCTACCCCTTGGACCTGATTTAGTATTTCAGAATCTTGGAAGCAGTTAGAGGTAAAGGGTCAAGATCGAGTTAGGGAACCTGATTTTTTTCTTTTAAGCTATCCAAATGCAAGCAATATTAGGAGCTGTGTGGTTTGTTAAGAGTTTCAACCTCATGTATGGCATAAAGATAATGTAAACGAGCTCTTAGAACCCCCCTTCCCCACGCAGTCTGTGTGATCCTATTGGTTAGGGTTTTGAAGATGTAAGAAGTAGAAATCAATTGTCTCATTTAAGTGGAAGTGAAATTTAGTGAGAAAATACTGGGTAACACAGGAACCAAGGGAATTGTTAATTAAGGTCTGGGTTCAAAAGAATGAGCCAGAACAGATCCAAGGTCATGGCACAGGAGCAGTATGTTTAGGGCATCACACTGCCAATACCACCATTACTAGACTCCTGTGACTAGCCTTTATCTATCCCTGTGTCTTTATCAGTCAGTTCAGTTGCTCAGTTGTGTCTGACTCTTTGCAACTCCATGGACTGTAGCACGCCAGGCTTCCCTGTCCATCACCAACTCCTGGAGCTTACTCAAACTCATGTCCTTCGAGTTGGTGATGCCATCCAACCGTCTCATCTGTTCCAGAGCCAGGCAAGAGCCTGCAGTTTGAAGTCTAGTGGACTGGTCTATGGGAGTGAAGATGGGGAATAAGTGTCCCTTCTCCACCACCTCCTGTGTAATAGGAGCTTGTCCTGAATCCACAGGATGATTGGATGCTGGATAGCCAGGCAAACATTCATCTTCCCTACCACCAGGCAAACTGCATTCCAGTTGGTCTCCTCTTTTCTCCACCATCTTTTCACATGTCCGCATCTTTGCTTTTCTTGCCTTTCCTCTCTTTCAATACCTAGATGCCCTGTCCTTGCTGACCACCAAGTTCAGTGTGATGGACTTCTTGTTGGTCATTTCTGTTCATGTAAGCCCTTTTACCCAGCCTCCCACCAAACCTGAAACCTCACCTGCCACATCCTTGGTGACCTTCCTCCATCAGAAAGCACCACTGCATCAAAGGGTAGCCCAGAGTGTTTGGAAAGTCTTTGTCTCATAAAGTCAAATATCTTCCACTCTGTATCTTCTTCTCATCCTATAATGTGGGCCACCCTGAGGAAGTCTACTTCTGTCTTTGTAAGACCATTTATGTATTTGTGTGTAAAGCCATTATTTCCCTCCTAACCACTGCCCCCAACCAACCCTTATCATCTTCTCCAGGGTAATACCCTTAGTCTCTTTAGCTGCTTATCCTATGACAGAATTGCCACTTAAAATTTTTTACAGCTGAACTGAATCAATCTCTCTACCTTCAGTCTTATGCAGAACAGGATTATCCCTTCCTTTGATGTGGGTGGTATACTACTCTTAATGCGGTCAACTACTACCGGCAGTGCCTTGAGTTGGTTTTGTTGCGAAATTCAGTTAACTGTTTCTGAAAACACATTGGTTTGGGCTGAAACTATGTGAGACTTGTCTCATGGGATCAGATTGCAATCCAGGAGCCTAGGACCAGCATTTAATATGGTTAACTTGATTGACTATAGAGAATGTCCAGATGACTGGAAAAATGAGGAGCATAAACCAATAAGGAAGATTGAATTTTGTACACTTTACTTCCATTAATCCATCCTTTCTTTATAAGCAAATAAATAGCTGATGTGCTTTGATAGATGGAAGATGGTGTGGGAAGACAGGGTTTGGTTTGCAAAAGTACTGTTGATAATGATAATAAGTTTACTGAAGTATAATTTGCTTGTACTCTTTAGCGTAAGAAAATTTCCCCAATCTCAAAAGAAAGGATTAAATGGACTCCATTTAAAGAATAAAATTGAGATGTAATGCTAACGAGAAAGGAACTAAAGGAAGATATTTTCTATAAATTCTAACAAAAATAGGTCATATGAATTACCACCATACTTAAGATGGAGAACCATGCCATCATGCTAAAAAGCACCCCTTTGTAATAAAATCCTCTCCTTACCTCCAGCTTTTGAAAACCACTGATACATTCTGTTGTTGTGTCTTTTCCAGAATTTCATATAAATGGAATCATATAGAATGTAGTTACTTAAGTCTTGCTTCTTTCAGTTGGCATGATACCTTTGAGATTCATCCATGTTGTTGCATGTATCCACAGTCCCCTCTTTTTCTTTGCTGAGTAGTAGTCCATTATACAGATGAGCCATGGTTGATTTACCCACTCCTTCCTTGAATGTGCTGTTACATCAGATAGAGATCTGTGCAACTTCTCATGAAAAAGAAGTTTTGTGTTTCTTCTCTATTCTCAGCCAAACACAGTCTATCAGTTGGAGAAACTGTTACTCTCGTGTGTGATCTCTACACTTCAGTCATGCTAGATTGTTATCTTTATAGTATTTCCTGAAATGTTGAAAAACTATGAAGAGAATTTATACAGAGTATGTATGTTGTTTTTTCTTTGCCCTCAAGCATCAGCACTAGATTTTTGTCTATTTTGAATACAGATCTTGTTTCTATCTCTTATTACACTTTAAAACAAGTTTAAACCCTTCTGTTTATTGTTTTTTCTTATTAAGGAAAAAATCTGGTCAGGCATCTCTAAAGGAAATCTGTCACTGTTTTAATATTATAGCTTTTTTATTGAATTGTAATTATTACATAAATAGGGATGCCAGAATTTTAAAATCTTTTAAAGTACTGTTTTCAGTTTAAAATTGGACTTGTTCCACTGAATATCTATGGTAATAATTCTGAGATATCTATGCCAAGAGATATATAGTTATATCATAAACATTGCAGTCTGAAATTCAGGTTAGAAAGGAGAAGGCAGAGGGTGATTTGAAGTAATTATGTGATGGGAATGTCTGAATTTGTAACCTCTTGTGTACCTTTGAGTTATGATTTGGTAAAAATAACTTTTGAATAAAACCTTCTTGGATTTCCTAACCTCAATTGAAAACTTGTGGGATGTTGATTACAGCATGAAGATTTGCTCTAAAGATTCAAAGCTGATCGCTAGGGCTGACTGGGTAAATTAGCCTTTTGCTTTCTAATGGGGGTGTCCTTAACGCATCATATCTTCAACTAAAGAACAGTTCAGATTCTGTATTTATAACCACAGTTCTTGTGCCTGGTAAGTGGGCTCTACAGACAGTCTCTTAGGGATACAGTCTTCCTATCTTATCCGTAAATACATGTAGTTTCCATCAAAATCTGAAAATGATGATTTTTGGAACCTAAACCAATGAACTGCTTATCTGAAAAGGGAGCAAGGTGAGTGGAAAGATAAGAAATTTGGGGGAAAATATGAACAATAAGAAGAGGTGTGTTCTTTCTCACCAGACAGCAAACTATACTTTGAAGCTCTGGTAATTCAAACAGAGTGGCACAGACACTGGCAAACAGACCAGTGGAGCAGAACAGAGAATCCCAAATACACCCATCTATGTCAGGAAATGTGGTGCATGAAAAAGGGACACTTCAAAACTGGAGGATAAAAGGCAATCTGTTTGGTGAATTTTATTGAAAGCCAAAACTTTTTAGAGAAGAGTCCCACTTGAAAATCAATTCCAAATAAGCTAGAGATAAACATAAAAATGTAATCTTTAAAGGGTATTGGAAGAAAACAGAATATTAGCTGAGGTGTTGAAGCCTCCTAAGTAAGACTTAGAAACTCAAGAGTTCAGAGTCTTGGGGGTTAAAATCCATAACACTTATGGATGAGAAGGACTGTAAGATAAAAGTTGAAAGTTACAGAAATGGTTTTTGGGGTGATGTGAAGGAGTGATTTTCATGTTTGATTCTGTATACTTCACCATGTGAATTTTTTCTTTCAAGAATTTATTCACGAGTTGTGTAATTTTCTCAGTGTGCTCACCACAGCGTGTGGACCACAGCAAATACACATATAAATTACAGCAGCTATGACTATTTTTAAACCCCTTTCTTCACTTTTTCTTCTAAATGTGATTCACATTTAGAAAATGTAGCTCCATGTCTAAGTGGTTTTTTTTGAAAATTCTCTTAATATTTTGAAAATTATTGCCTTGTTGATATTCTGAATGCATTTCTCTGCCATGCCTCATTACTGCTTAATGCAAAGGATAAAGGATTCAATTCTCTTCAGTGCACTGTGACTGTTGACTTAGAGGGTGCCGAGGAATATTCTGAAGGAGAGCTTGGGGAGGCAGGGACAAGAGGCGGCCAAAGGGCCACTCACCTACTTCAGGGTATGCACAGTCTTTCTGATTGACAAGTTGTTCAGTCGCTCAGTCATGTCTGACTGTCTGCAACCCCACAGACTGCAGCACACCTGGCTTCTCTGTACTTGACCATCTCCTGGAGCTTGATCAAATTCACATCTATTGAGTCAGTGATGCCATCCAACCATCTCATCCTCTGTCGTCCCCTTCTCCTCCCACCTTCAATCTTTCCCAGCATCAGGGTCTTTTGCAGTGAGTTGGCTCTTCACATCAAGCGGCCAAAGTATTGGAGCTTCAGCTTCAGCATCAGTCCTTCCAATGAATATTCAGGGTTGATTTCCTTTAGGATGGACTGGTTTGATCTTCTTGCAGTCCAAGGGATTCTCAAGAGTCTTCCCCAACACCACAGTTCAAAAGCATCAGTTCTTCAGTGCTCAGCCTTCTTCATGGTCCAACTCTCACTTCCATACATGACTACTGGAAAAACCATAGCTTTGACTAGATGGACCTTTGTCAGCAAAGTAATGTCTCAGCTTTTTTAATGTGCTTTCTAGGTTGATCATAGCTTTTCTTCCAAGGAGCAAGCATGTTTTAATTTCATGGCTGCAGTCACCATCTACAGTGATTTTGGAGGATAAGAAAATAAAAGTCTGTCATTGTTTCCCCATCTACTTGCCATAAAGTGATGGGACTGGAGGCCATGATCTTAGTTTTTTGAATGTTGAGTTTTAAGCCAGCTTTTTCACTCTCCTCTTTCACTTTCATCACGAGATTCTTTAGTTCCTCTTCGCTTCCTACTATAAGGGTGGTGTCATCTGCATTATCTGAGGTTATTGATATTTTGGAGGTAATTGATATGTTTGACAAGACATGGAAGTAAAAACCACTGGAGCACTCATAAAACATTTTATCATCAAGTGCCAATTTGAGTGTAATCAGCCCAGGGCCAGACACTGGAGGATAGACAGGATCTGTTTCCTGTGGAACTTCCAGACAAGACCTGCCTCTTTAGGGGTTGTAAAGAGATGGAACAAGGAGCCCAACAGTGTTAGATGTTTCTGAAAACTTCCCCTGCCCTCTTGCTCCTTTGAAACAGTCTTCTTTTTCTTTTTTATCTTATACTTTGTATTTTGTATTGGAATCTAGTTGATGAACAGTGCTGTGATCATTTCAGGTGGACAGAAGAGGGACTCAGCCACACACACACATATATGCGTTCTCCCGCAAACTTCTCTCCCATCCAGGCTGGAAACAGACCTCCTCCTCGCTGGGGCAAGGCTCTGAGATTGGGGTGACTCACATGTGATGCTGTAGAGTGCCAGGTTAGAAAGTTGATTTCCTTTCAGTAGACAGCCTCTCCTGAGGCAACAGTGGAATCAACTTTCCCTGATCACATGGGCCAGGGCCCTGGGGCTGGTGTCCAGTTGCCCAGCATTTTCATCTTTGCCGTGTGGGTTTCTGGACTTCCCAGGTGGCACCTGTGGTAAAGAACCCACCTGCCAGTGCAGGAGACATAAGAGATGCAGGTTCAATCCCTAAGTTAGGAAGATCCCCTGGAGGAGGTCATGGCAACCCACTTCAGTATTCTTGCCTGGAGAATCCCATGGTCAGAGAAATGTGGCAGTCTACAGTCCATGGGGTCATAAAGAATCGGACACAACTGAAAACACATGCATGTAGGTTTTTCGTGCCTTCCCTTCACCAGTGGGGATTTACATGGGTCACTAATAGACGTCTCTCCATAGGTAGCCCAGTAGACTGAACGCCATCACTGTGAACATTGTTCAAGTATTGGGATTGTGGGCTCATGCTTTGCATCTAAATGTCATTTACTTATAATAGTAACCCATTTCAGATGAGGAAGCTGAGGCAAAAATGAAAACATAATTTACTCCAAAGTCATATAACTAGAAGTGACAGGACCTAGGTTTTCCAGGCTTCAAAACCTCCTTTCTGACCAATAGGCTGCCGGGGCTAACCCAGCCCACTCCCCTGAGAACATCACACCCTTTCTGCAGCTCAGGGAGAGTTCTGGAAGATCTTCTGGCCGGCGTCTAGCTAGCTCCTAAAACAGCATTACCCTCTCTTGTCGCTCTGCACAGGGAAAGGAAGGAGCTCTGCACCAGGAGACCAAATTGGTTCCGTGAAGCTCCATCATCTCTGTCCCTGAACTTACAGACCGGTGACCACCTCCTTTGCATTACCCACCTCACGAGTCTGGAATGGTCAGATAGAGAGGACAATACTACTGCTAATCGTGACTTTCCCAAGATGTAAAGACTTCCACCAAAATAAGGTGGTGGTAGTAGCAGTGAGGGCGCAACACAACAGTTGGAGGGGTCGTTTATCCTTCCCTTGACGCACTGCTTAACCCTGTTCTCTTGATCTTTCCCCTTGTTTTCCCCTCTCTATATATAGATGTGAGCAGCAAATCCAAACTTTGTATACGGAAGGGAAAACGGCCTTGTTAGATGAAGGCACCCGTTAGAAATGCAGGCATGTCTTAAAGCAGGTGTGACTAGAGACTCCTCCCTTCACAAGAACTTCTGGGTGAAGCCTGAGCCATGCAAATGGCTGAAGTCTTTGATTCTGTTTTGTAACGTGTCTGTCCATGCTTGGCTAACAAGATGGCAGTCCGTTCTGTGCTTTAGGAAAATGGAGGAGGGGCTAGCGACTTAACAACACGTGCTCTGATCACCTGTCAGATGCCGCAAGAGAAAGGACAAAGAGGAAACGAGTCCATTCCAAAGTTTAGGGTCCTCTAGAAATCTGAGTGAAGCGTGGATAATACACATTGACATCTTTATTGGGTTTGTTTGCTTTTTTAATACCCTCTGAACTGTGTCTAGTGAGGAGAGAGGCTGAAATGGCAACACAGATAATTCCTGTTGGCTCTGAGCCAGAGGCAAATGAACAACCTGTGGTTCAAGCTCTCTGATGCTCACTGTACCACAAGATCCCACCCTTAGGCAAGGAGGTCGAACATCACAAACCTGGGAATTTACGTGGACTTTGCAGAGGCGTTCCTGAAGTTCATGCTACTAAAGTGGTCCTGGAGTCCATTTGAAATGCGTGGTTAAAAATCAGAAGATTTTTAAAAATGATTTAATCATTCCTCTCTCTGAGATGGTTTGAGAATCTCAAAGCAGAGGCTGAAGAGGAAAATAATCAATTGTTCTTATGATGGAGACACCCAGTTCGTCTCACAAATGATGTGCTCTAGCCACCATAGTGGTTTTTTCCACTGCATGGTCCTAAATTATTTTGTCTTTGTGCCTTTAATGAATCATGAATGGCAAGGATAAGGGGACACTGGTGATTCAAATTCACAAGGAGTGTAATAGTAATGATTCTCTTTAAAATGTTCACTGGATCTTTAGGTTACATTTCATATGATCAAAATTCCTCCATAACATCTGTCTCTTGTTCTATCCAAGGTAGCTGCTATTTATTAAAGACTATTCATCCCTGTGTTGTGTTGCTTGAAGAGATGTGATTACAGTTGCAGCTGGAAATTTCTCTGTTGCTATCATCTAGATGCCAAACATCGTAACTTGAAAAAAAAAAAAGCCAAAACATTTAATATAATTCAAATGCAAAAACTCTAAACATCCAAGGACTTAAGTGGCAGGACTTGGTTTTGTTTTGCTTTGTCTTGTTTTCTATTCTTGATGCTATCGGTATCACAGAGGTAATTCTTCTCTATATTTTAAAACATATATTTAAATGTTTAAAAATGATGTATACTATTTAAATTTGAGTCAGTAAATCATCTTTGTTCTTATGAATTAATCCAAAGAAATGACACGATACACATTAGTTGTAAAACAGGGAAATTTGTCTTGATGTTTTAAAGATTGTTTTTAAGTGCTTTGATAGCATATCTCATATATTTATTTAAAATCACTCTATTATATAAGTGTTGACAAAAATAATCAATAAGCCATCTATGATATGAATAGGAGGCAGTTTGATTTGAGCCAAACTGAGGACTATAGTCTGGAAGACAACTTTTCATGTAACTCTGAGGAACTGCTCTGGAGAAGCATGGTTTTTAGCACAGTTTTATATCTTGTCAGAACAAAGAACATCAGACAAGTCAGGGATACATTCCTTGACATTTGAGGGGAAAAAAAAAACAACAGCACATACAGAGTGAGTCGGAATGGCCTTGGCACATGGGCAGATAGTCTTATTGAAGAGTACCAGCACTGGTATCTCAAGAAGGGAGGCATTTAACCTGTATTTTTGCACAGACATTGTTTACTTCTGGCCAGTGCTCCCTTTTCTTTAATAATTAAAGCCAATGTATAATGTATACTTGATAGGCCACAAACAGGAAGGCTGTTAGCATAAAATTCAGGTCAACTCACATGTGAGCCAGAATGAATGACTTCCCCATACTTCAGTATGTGAACATTTCTTTTTTGTCATACCGTGCAAATCATGATAAAAATCATTTTAAGCAGATTTTAGAGGTTTTACAAGATTGCCTCTTATTACGAAAGAAGTCCAAGAGTCAGAACCTCTTGGCAAAGCTAAAAGGAGGGGAGGAGGCTACATTTGTTCCTAGGACTACATAACAAAGCACCGCAGATGGCAAGATTTCAAGTAGGAATCTATTTTCTCACCATTGTGAAGGCTAGCAGTTTGAAATCAAGTGGTCACATAGCTGGTTAGTTCTGGAGGCTCTGAGGGGGAAATTATCCCCCACCTCTCCCTCAGCTTCGAGTCTTCTGTAACCCCAAGGCAAAGATCTCTTGCGTTGTAGATCTCTCCCTCCAACCTCCACCTCCACCCCCACCCTCACATCCCCTTCTTCTCTGGGTCTCTCTTGGTTCCTTTCTGACTCTTATAAGGACACTCTTATTGAATTTAGGATTCATTCCAAATCAGTATGTTCTTATCTGGTTATTGTTCAGTCGCTCAGTCCGACTCTCTGCAACCCCATGGACTGCATGCAGCACACCAGGTTTCCCTGTCCTTCACCAGCTCCTGGAGTTTGCTCAAACTCATGTCCACTGAGTGGGTGATGCTATCCAACCATCTCATCCTCTGTTGTCCCTTTCTCCTGCCTTCAATCTTACCCAGCATCAGGGTCTTTTCCAGTGAATCAGTTCTTTGCATCAGGTGGCCAAAGTATTGGAGCTTCAGTATCAGTCCTTCCAATGAATACTGAGAATTGAATTCCTTTAAGATGGGCGGGTTTGATCTCCCTGCAGTCCAAGGGGCTCTCAAGAGTCTTCTCTAGCACCACAATTCAAAAGCATCAGTTCTTCAGTGCTCAGCCTTCTTTATAGTCAACTCTCACATCCATGCATGACTACTGGAAAAACCATAGCTTTGACTACTGGAAAAACCATAGCTTTGACTAGACGGACCTTTGTCAGGTAAGTGATGTCTCTGCTTTTTAAGACACTGTCCAGGTTTGTCATCGCTTTTCTTACAAGGAATAAGTGTCTTTTAATTTCATGGCTGTAGTCACCATCTGCAGCGATTTTGGAGCCCAAAAAAATAAAGTCTGTCATTGTTTCCCCACCTACTTGCCATGGAGTGATGGGATTGGATGCTGTGATCTTTGTTTTTTGAATGTTGTTTTGAGCCAGCTTTTTCACTGTCCTCCTTCACCTTCATCAAGAGGCTCTTCAGCTCCTCTTCACTTTCTGCCAGAAGGGTGATGTCATCTGCATATCTGAGGTTATTGATATTTCTTCCGGCATTCTTGATTCCAGCTTGAGCTTCATCCAGCCCAGCAATTCACATGATGTATTCTGCATATAAGTTAAGTAAGAAGAGTAGCAATATACAGCCTTGACATATTCTTTTTCCAATTTGGAGCAGGTCTGTTATTCCATGACCAGTTCTAACTGTGCTTCTTGACCTGCATTCAGGAGGCAGGTAAGATGGTATGGTATTCCCATCTCTTGAAGAATTTTCCACAGTTTGCTGTGATCCACACATTCAAAGACTTTAGCATAGTCAATTAAGCAGAAGTAGATGTTTTTCTGAAATTCTCTTGCTCTTTCTATGATCCAACAGATGTTGGCAGTTTAATCTCTGGTTCCTCTGCCTTTTCTAAATCCAGTTTGTACATCTCAAAGTTTTTGATTCACATACTGTTGACACTGAGCTTGATGAATTCTGAACATTACCTTGTTAGCATGTGAAATGAGTACAATTGTGCAGTAGTTTGAACATTCTTTGGCATTGCCCTTCTTTGGGATTAGAATGAAAACTGACCTTTTCCAGTCCTGTGGCCACTGCTGAATTTTCAACATTTGCTGACATATTGAGCGCAGCACATTCACAGCATCATCTTTTAGGATTTGAAATAGCTCAGCTGGAATTCCATCAACACCCACTAGCTTTGTTCATAGTGATGCTTCCTAAAGCCTACTTGACTTTGCACTCCAGGATGTCTGGCTCTAGGTGTGTGATCACACCATTGTGGTTATCCACGTCATTAAGGTCTTTTTTGTATAGTTTTTCTGTGTACCCTTGCCACCTCTTCTGAATATCTTCTGCTTCTGATAGGTACATACCATTTCTGTCCTTCATTGTGCCCTTTGTGTCCTTTGCATGAAATATTCCCTTGATATCTCTCATTTTCTTGGAAGAGATCTCTAGTCTTTCCCTTTCTATTGGTTTCCTCTATTTCTTTGCATTGTTCACTTAGGAAGGCTTTCTTATCTCTCCTTGCTGTTCTTTGGAACTTTGCATTCAGATGGGTTTATCTTTCCCTTTCTCCTTTGCCTTTAAATTCTCTTCTTTTCTCAGCTATTTGTAGAGCCTCCTCAGATAACCATTTTGCCTTTTTGCATCTCTTTTTCTTAGGGATGGTTTTGATCACTGCCTCCTGTACAGTGTTACAAACCTCTGTCCATAGTTCTTCAGGCACTCTGTCTATCAGATCTAATCCCTTGAATCTGTCACTTCCACTGCAAGAGATTTGATTTAGGTCTTACTGAAATGGCCTAATGGTTTTTCCTACTTTCAATTTCAGTCTGAATTTTGGAATAAGAAGTTTGTGATCTGAGCCACAGTCAGCTCCCGATCTTGTTTTTGCTGGCTGTATAGATCTCCTCCACCTTCAGCTGCAAAGTTTCTTATCTGGAAACTTAACTGATTTCATCTGCAAAACCCTGTTACCAAATAAGGCCACAGTCTGAAACTCTACATAGACTTGAGTTTGGGGCGGGGGTTGAGGGGAGACACTGTTCAACCCAGAGCCTTGCTGTGACTTCATGACTTCATGTCCAGTTTGAGGCACAGCTGGAGTTCATAGTCAGATTCCTGGCCCAGGACCCTAAACACAGTCGTAACCTCTCTGCCAGGATCATCTTCCCCTCTTCCATCCCTCCAGGCCTCATGCTTTGGCCACCTCCCAGCCTAGCTAACTTGTGCTGGACCTTAGACCCCTGGTACTTGCTGAGGAAACTTGCCTGTGGACACCCACCCCCAGAACAGGTCAGTCTCTCTTTGAGAAGCTTCTGAAGTAATCTTGGCTTCTGGTGGAAGAGTCTTCATATACTTAAGATTATTTTTAAATGTGTAAGATATAAATATAACTTTTATGATTTTTATTTATTAATATTGTTTTTATTGAATGTTTACTTTCACATTGAATACGTTCAATGTTTTATATATTACTATTTCATGTTCTATAAAATGATTTCAACAATATAATTTGTTGTTAACTATATAACTGATGCATTAATTTTATAAATTAATTACCAAAAAAATTAATGACGAAAAATATTAGTTACAGATTGACTGTGAAAGCTCTGAGGGCAGAAATCAACTGCTTATTCACTGCTTTGTCAGCCCTGAGCCTGATGCCTGTGCTCAGTTCTTGAACCAGATTCTTGTCTATTATTTCCTTAATTTTCATAGAAAATCTGTTCCTTGGCACCAGACTGACTCCCTCCTGGTTCTTCTGTGGAGTACCTCCCAGGGACCTCCCCTTTGGAGTAGGGGCTGGGGGGAGGAGTTGTGTGTTTTCTCTCTTTAGCCCCCATAGTCTCCCAAGGAGCTGGATTGGGATTTGTCTGAGAGATTCTTTGTGTTGTGAAATCTGGGGCAGGGCCTTTAAAATACAGCTCCATTCATTGATCCTCTTGGGATTTAAGAAAAGAATGAAAACTGAAAACTCACTTTTCTTATTTGTTCTTCCTCTCAGTTGCTTTTTATCTTTTTCGTTCTATCCCTTGTGTCTGCCTGAGGAAGAGTGAGAATTAGGACATCTAAACTTAAAAAAAAAAAACACCTTTTCTTTGTAGACTCTTCGATCTGGAACTCCAGCTGTTTAAAAGAGCCTGAGAAGAGGTCCTTTTGGATTTACTCACACAGTTATTTATATTTTTTGAAGATATTTCAAATGAAACTGGACCCCATAAACTTCGTAATGGCCATTTAGAGAACCTTGCTTTTCAGTTCTGTGAGTGTGTGCTCAGTTGTGTGTGACTCTTTGTGACCCCATGGACTGTATCCCACCAGGCTCCTCTGTCCATGGGATTCTCCAGGTGTGAATACTGGAGTGGGTTGCCACTTCCTACTCCAGAGGATCTTTCTGCCCCAGGGACCAAACCCAGATCTCCTGCATTGGCAGGAGTATTCTTTACCACCGAGCACCTGGGAAGCCCTCAGTTGTTTAAGAAACAACACTGTTCTTATTTCCCACAGATCTCCTTTGTCAAAGTTAACTTTTCTGTAAGTCCTACCTGGAATCACCTCCTTTTGCTTGAAGGGTGGCTCTTTTGAGAACAGGTGGTGCCGATATGTAAGCCCTTGGAGGAAGTGGGACAGGGAAGGTAATTAAATAAATCTCATCTTGATGCTCTCAAGGCCATGACAACTAATTTTAAAAGACTGAAGTAAGTCTTTTAGGAGGAAATTTTTGAAGAGAACTCAGGATGCGAAGTGTTAACTGGAGCAGAAAAGCCCCCTCGTTATTGAGTGATCCTTTGTCCTTGTCGGCACCGTGTCATCCTGGGTCTTCCCCAGAACCCACAAGAAGCCCTCTAAGTGTCTGGTGAATTGGGTGCCCAGCCCCCTCACCTGGGACTGCTGCCGCCCTCCTAAAACTCCTGTCTGTTTGCTCCCCGGCATGGGGGTGCCTAGGGGACTTCCCTGGTAGATCATCTGGTAAAGAATCCTCCTGTGATACAGAAGACCCTGGCTGGATTCCTGGGTTGGGAAGGTCTGGAGAAGGGACAGGATACCCACTCCAGTATCCATGGGCTTCCCTGTCTAAAGAATCCACGTGGGAGACCTGGGTTCAGTCCCTGGGTCAGGAAGATCCCCTGGAGGAGGACATGGCAACCCACTCCAGTATTCTTGCCTGGAGAAGCCCTTGGACAGAGGAGCCTGGCGGGCTACAGTCCATGGGACTGCAAATAGTCGGACGTGACTAAGCACAGCATGTGGGGAGCTAGGACACCAAAGATGCCCCTTTGTCTGTGAGAAATATTTGGGAGTCTAAAGGGACAGTGCCACAGTGGAAAACGCTCATGTTTCCCCATCCCCCACCCCCTGCAAAAGTTCAAGAAGATCCTCTGGTCAATGCTTTTGTTTCTCCTCCCTTCCAAATTCTTCCAAATCATGCCTTTCCTGGTGTGCAAGTCGAGAAATAACTTTGGGGGGTGTTTATTTTTCCAAGCAAGTCCATGGCTCTGATTTTGTTTTTGGATGTTTTCCGTTTGCTCTAAGTAGGCGGGCTCCAAGTCTGGTGCCTGCGGTCTGCCAGCTCTTTCCTGTTGAGAACACTTGGTAACGAAGTGAGTTCCTAAGATTCTAAAACTTGCATGTGACTCGAATACCCACACCTGCTTCACCTCATACTAAGGCAGAGCTGGCTGTTGGTGATGGGGTGTTTTCTCCCTAGAGTTGAAATCGTGTGTCTGCAGAGAGTCCCTCTCTCAACATTTAAAAAAAAACATAATGTTGACTGTCTCGTGGCATTAGCATGTGTTGAAATATTTAATATTAAAATAGCTGGGCTTTTGAAACTCCTGACTCAGAAGAATGAAGGAGGCCCTTTTATAGGAGGTGTCAGAACCAGAGGGAAGGGTGTTGTCTAGATCCCTGTGACAGGTGTTGGAAAGGTGGGTCAGGGGGATGAGGTGCTGGGAGAGGAGGTCACTCCTCACCCGTGCATCTGATTATTTGTGGCAGTTGTTGGTATCACTGAGAGCCGCCTGTGTGGTTTATGAAATATTCAGGGCTCAGCCCATCTCACAGCTTGGTTGGGATGGGCAGCCTCCCAGACTCCACCCTGAATCCTGAGGCAATTCCAGGACCTCTGGAAACACCCTCAGGGTTCAGGTCAGGCCAGAAGGCTTGCAACTTCTCTGGGAGTTGGGAGCCTGACCCTGGCCAGATGGACATGGAAGCGAAACAAGAGGCCACCGCTGGTCTGTGTTTGGAAAGGCACCTGTCTCCTCTCGCTGGCAGAGAACACGGCCTGCTGTGCTAATTGTCTACAGAGCCTGATTTCTCCCGCAGCCACACATGCACGCACCCACATACACATACGCATCCTTCTCCCTGGGATGACTTAGATCCCCGAGACCCTCAATCAACCTCTCCATCTCCGGGGTCGGCGAGGCTTGGCATCTAAAGCATATTCGCCCTACTCCTTCAGATCTTTCTTTCTCTTAATTAATTTTTTGGCTGTGTTGGTTCTCTGTTGCGACTTGTGGGCTCTTTCACTGTGGTGCAAGGGCGTCTTTCTAGTTGTGTCTCAAGGGCTCCAGAGTGCCTGGGCTCTGTAGGTCTGGCTCATGGGTTTCGTTGCCCCATGGCATGTGGGATCTTAGTTCCCTGACCAGATATCACACCCATGTCCCCTGCATTGGAAAGCAGATTCTTCACCACTAGACCACCAGGGAAGTCCCCTCTTTCAGATCTTTAGTTTGGAGTCCCTTTCTCTCTGTCTGTCTTTGTGAACTTGATTTTTCCAAGGACTCCTTTTCACCCTAAGTTGACTGTGGTTCTCTTTGCCCCATTCCGACCCCAGAATCAGCGTCAACAGCTCCCCTCTGTGAGTTTACCTTCTGGGGATTCTCTCCAGGACATTCGCCGCTAACAGGCTGAACTGGTTGACCTGTGATTACCTAGCGAATTTCTGAGAGCATAATGAGCTGACGTTTATTGACGTGTACCTTGTGCCAGGCCGAAAGCCAGCCGGCTCGCATTCAATCCTCCCAGCCACCCCGTCGTAGCTCGACGAGTCCGAAGGGTTTGCCTGTGAGGTCCGGTGTCCTGCCCAAGGGTCCGCGCGGCCGTGCTGATACCCGAACCAGGTGTGCTCTGACTCCGATAGCGGGGCGGGTTCGGGTGGCGTGGCTTAGAGATGAGTAAACAGAGCCTCACCCCAAACGGGCTCTTTGCTGTTGGCTTTTGCTTTTACCAGCCAACAAATTTAAAGGGAATCTTTGTGAATGCCATTCATCCGACTTGACTTCTCAAGAATGCTCTGCTGGCTGTTCCTCTACTCAGATGAGCCGAGTTCTCCCCATTCCTGACAGCCCTTTTTTTGGCTACTCTCATTTCCCATCATCTCCTTTTGGGGAAATATTTTGTTCTTCTCATCATATCATATTGTTCTTCTCATCATATCACCCTCCCTCACATGGGTCCTCCAGGAAGCAGATGCTGAGCTAGAGCTAAGAGGGTAAGACGTCTGTTGGGGAAACATCTGTGGAAGGAATAGGGAGGGAGCAGGTATGGGCAGGGGGAGCTGGCATGAACCAACTGTGCTGCTGTCCTGACAGAGGCGGGCAGCCCCACAGGGAGCCCTGGAGTCAAGCTTGCTCATCAGAGGAGTCACACAAGGTGGAAACAGCCAGGCCTCATCTCCCCACCTGGCTTGCTGTTGGCCACGAACCACTCAGAAGAGTATGACCTTGACCTGAGAGCTGAGCATGACCTTGATGAAGCTCACAGCTGGAGGTCGTGAGCTAATAAGACATTCCTCACCGCTGGACAGCGAGTCCTTCCTTGAAGACACATCTGAGCAGCCCTTCAGCTCAGGGATTTGCCTGCCCCTCCCCTTCCCTCCCAGCCTCACCTTACAGCACATTATCTTCCACAAAAATCCACAGGAACAATGCATGTGGTATTAAGACGTGTCTTGCTTACAGCCAGAATGTGGGTGCAGACTGCCTGCCATCAGGAGGGGTGGCTCATCGTAAGAGGGACGTGTCCAGGGTATAGCCTGCTTGAGAGGCCCTGGTCTGGAGTGGAAGCACCATAGTGGGTGCAGGGAGCCAGGCGAGGTAGCTGGGGACCAACCTTGGAGGCATAGCCTGTGCTAGCCATTATTTTGGACCTTGGCTGTGCTGGGCACCCAAGCCTCTGATTCTGGGCAAGGTGAGGAAGTGTTGCCTCTGCTTCTCCAGAACTTTCAGGGACTGTCTCGAGATCATCGTGGAGAGATAGGTGAGGGCAGTTGGCCTCTTCCACTCGCCTGGAGAAAGCACTTCACCCCTCCCAAACACTCACCTGCTTTTTGGGCCTGTCTGAAAGTACCTCTTGTTTTCCCCAAGGCCCTTTTCTTCTGGGTGTGGGACTTATTTGGGGTGTGAACAAACCACTGAAGTGGAATCCCTTATGATATTCACATGGGGAGAAGCCTCTTTGGCAGATAGAGTTTGCTGCCCGTTTTTCTTTTCCTAAACCCGGTCATGAAGGTAACAGGAGAGTGAAAAATCTAGCTTAAAGCTCAGCATTCAAAAAACAAAGATCATGGCATCTGGTCCCATCATTTCATGGCAAAAAGATGGAGAAAAAATGGAAATAGTCCCAGACTATTTCCTGGGCTCCAGAATCACTGTGGACAGTGACTGCAGCCATGAAATTAAAAGATGCTTGCTCCTTGAAAGAAAAGTTATGACCAACCTGGAAACCCTATTAAAAAGCAGAAATATTACTTTGCCAACAAAGGTCCATCTAGTCAAAGCTGTGGCTTTTCTGGTAGTCATGTATGGATGTGAGAGTTGACCATAAAGAAGGGTGAGCACTGAAGAATTGATGCTTTTGAACTGTGGTGTTGGAGAAGACTCTTCAGAGCCCCTTGGACCGCAAGGAGATCCAACCAGTCCATCCTAAAGGAGATCCGTCCTGAATATTCATTGGAAGGACTGATGCTGAAGCTGAAACTCCAACACTTTGGCCACCTGATGGGAAGAGCCAACTCATGGAAAAGACCCTGATGCTGGGAAAGGTTAAAGGCAGGAAGAGAAAGGGACCACAGAGGATGAGATGGTTGAATTAGCATCATCGACTTGATGGACATGGGTTTGAGCAAACTCTGGGAGAGAGTGAAGGACATGGAAGCCTGGAATGCTTCAGTTCATGTGGTTGTGAAGAGTCAAACATGAGTGAGCAACTGAACAACAACAAACCTGGTCATAATGATCATTAGGATGGGGCCCATGGTAAGTCCCAAGGTCATGGCCTGTATTTGTTTGCAATCAAATTGAAATTTAAATCCTACTTCCACCTATATCAGTTTGGTGACCCTGGGCAAGTTAATCTCTCTGAGCCTATTTTCTCATCTCTAAAAGATGAATCAAGGTGACATGTGTGTGCAGTTAACTCAATACACAGCATATAGTTACACTTAATCAATACTGGTACCCATCCCCCTTGTCTGTTATAATTTGTATTAGCTTCTGGCACTTCTAATATAAACACACCATTAAAAGCAAGCTTTGCATTTTCATATCAATGCTTTTGCTGTGTATCTGATAATATATGGTTTCTTTAATGCTTAGTTTGCAGTTATTTTAAAAATCCCAGTAGATAATACAAAATGTTTACACTTTTTCTTTGAGCATAATTAGCCAGAGGCCACAGATGTCAGCGATGGCACAGTCAGAACTGGTCAGCAGACACATGAAGAGTTACACAGATTGGAAGCCCGGATGTTAAAATTGTTCTGTCCACATCTCTAGGGACTTCGCTTATCTCTTTTTCTAGGACAGAACTTTATTGATTTGGCTTTCTTGTAACTGAAATCCTCCAAATGAAGAAGAGGCCTAGAGAATCATGCAGATGGATGAACTACAGGGAAAATATCCAATAAATCCAGCTTCTAAGGAGCACCCTTTACTTGGAAAAGAATGTTGCCAAACTTAGAAAGTCAGTCTCTGTGAACCTGTGTAAATTATGAGACCTAGAGAAGAAAGAAAAACAAAAAATCAGATTTAAAAAACCCTCAGCAAACTATGCAGAAGAGATTCGAGAGAACAGTGCCTGGCATTAGCCAGAACACATTAATGGAGGTAGTCATTTTGCAGTTTAAGTATCTTTTCTCTGCTGACTTCAAAACAGTGAAAGAAATCTGAAAAAGAAACCCACGATTTTGATGGAAGCTGTTTTGACATAAGTGAAACCAGGCTTGGCATGAGGTGGGGGCAGGCTCTGGCCAAGCCAATGGAACGGACCCTGGAAGGATTGAGACAAACTGGGGAAATTGTTTCAAGATGCAGCTGGATCCGCCTGAAAGGAGAGGAAAGTGGAGGGCACAGACATTTCATCAGCATTTGAATTGGTGTGTGAGCAGTGGCGTGTGCTTTCAAGAAATGCAGGGACCCACAGGAGTCTCGCTTTTTTTTACCGCCACCTCTGGGGAAACGAAGAGGGTGGTGTCTTTTGAATGGTGCACTGTGAGGGCTTGAGGATTACTGGCTGCTTGTGAACTAAATTGTGGTTGGTTCGTGGGAAGAGGAACAGAAAGGGAGAATGTGTGTCACTAATTCTCAGCCTCCAGCAGCTTTCACTCTGGAGGAACAAGGCAGATGTGGCAGCGTCAGTATGGAACTCAATCGCTGGGTCATCGTTGGCGCATTTTTTCAGGACTTGGTGGTTCTGAGTCTGGAAGATAAATGAGCATCATCTTTGGGATGTGAGTCTGGCTTCAGTCACCCTTGAGCATTAATAAGCAGTCTCTTCGAAAGCAAGGCCAAGGGCAACTCCGTTATGTGAGAAGGCGCAGGAATTGCCATAGGCAGGGCTGGGGAGTTGGATCTCTGGTAAGACCTGAGTCACAGGGAGTGAGCCACTTTGGATTTTCTGTTTTTCAGAGCTGATCTATCTTCAGTTCTCAGGGGCAAGTCATAGCAGAGAGCTCTTTGATGTAAAATAAGTGTCTCTGACTGGCCAGGGAATAGGGCAAAAGAAAGACCTGGAAACTTCCTTAGCATCAATCCAGGCAAAAGAAGTACCAAAGAGACTTTGGGTTCATTAGTCCCTGGTAATCTGTCCTGGAAAAACAATAACATGGAGAAAATTAAAAATGCAATGCAATTGTGAAATAAAAATGAAAAAATGAAATGCAGAGTAACATGACTATATTAGCGTATGACGTTTATTACATTAGCATGGTGTTTGGAATCTATATCTAGTTAGTGTTAAGAGAAATTATTTCCTTTCAAAACATAGTTTATGATGTTGGAAAAGTCAGGAAAATCTAGGAGACCAAATGGGAAAGAATGCCCCCTTCACTTCAGTGCAGTCATGAAGGAACTCTGAAGGTAGGAGAGGCTACCAGGCGCTTTGTAGCCTAAACTGGAAGAAATGGTGGTTATTCCCCAGAATAATGTGAAGGGAAAGGATGGGTGAGATGCTGACAGAGCCATGAGAGCTGTCTCCTCGGTATAATTAGGCATGATCCAAAGGAAAGTGAGAAAGATATTCTCAAAAGAGCATGTTTGCGTGAGTCGAGACTTTGTGGGGTGTAAATGCAGAAGATGCAGAAGAGGGTAAATTCTGATGACTGAGGATCGACTAAAAAGGAGTTGCTTTTAAGAAGCAAGACACAAGACACCATGTATTGTATGATTCCATTTGTATGAAACATGCAGAAGTGGCAGATCTACAGATAGAAAAAGTGGTGGCTGGGCTGGGAATGATTGACTGTGAAAGGGCATAAGGAATCTTACTAGGGTGATGAAAATGTTCTGAAATTGATTTATGGTGGTGGTTGCACAGCTTGATAAATTTCCTAAAAATCATTGAATTGTACATTTGAAATGAATGAATTATAGGAGATATAAAATATGTCTCAATGAAGTTATTTTACCAAAAGAAGTCTTTTTAAAAAAAAATTAGTTTTTTCATTGACAAGTCATTTGTATGTGTCTGTGGTGCTTAACGTATGCCTGTGATTGTGCTAGAGCATGAGGATACAAAAATGAAGATCTTTACAAAAGCATAAATAGGCAATTTTCAAAGAAATCAGAGGACTACTAAGGATTTTGACCTCACTGGTCATTTTTGTTATTGTTGTTCAGTCCCTAAATCAGATCCGACTCTTTGCAACCCCATGGACTGCAGCACATCAGGCTTCCCTGTCCTTCACTATCTCCCAGAGTTTACTCAAACTCATGTCCATTGAGTCAGTGATGCTGTCTTACCATCTCATCCTCTGCTGCCCTCTTCTCCTTTTGCCTTCAATCTTGCCCAGCCTCAGGGTCTTATTTCCATTGAGTCAGCTCTTCGCAGCAGGTGGCCAAAGTACTGGAGCTTTAGCATCAGTCCTTCCAATGAATTCACTTGTCATTGCTGATTTGCAAATTAGGACATGAGGTAGCTCTTGACTGTCGGACTGGCAGAGAATACAAATAGTGACAAATAGTTCTCTGAGACGCATCTAGTGTCTTAAATTAAGGGATTAGCTTGTTATACCCCTTGCCAGTGGCAAGATTGGAAGCACTCACAAAACATTTCAGTGTGCTTTTGATTCAACAAGAACTCTGGCCTCAGAAAGTCCACCTAAAGGAGTTTATCTTCAGGAGACTTTAAATATCATTGGTACTCGGATGCCTCCCAGTATTTTGTCTCCAGTTCAGTCCTCTGCTCCTGTATCCAGATTCAGGTGTCCAGCCACCCATCCAGCAGCCACATGAGCCTCTCAAGCAACGTGTTCAGAATGTAACTCCAGAATAGACCTGTGCCTCGGAATAGGTCAGCTGGCCCCAACCCGCAGAAAGCCACTGTACCAGCCTCAGGCGGTGACAGCGCCATCCCTCTGGTTGCTCATGCCAAACACCTAGACACCATCCTTGACTTCCGTCTTCCTCTCACACCCTGTATCAGATCCTTTAAGAGCAAAGACTGCTGACTCTACCTTCGAAACTGACCTTGATTTCGACCACTTCTAACCACCTCTCCTGTTGCTCTGCACTGAGCCAGCTTCTCTGTCACAGTTCACTGAATATCTGGTCTCACTCCTGCCTGTGCTCTACCAGCAGTCTGCTCTCAACACAGGAACAAAGCCTTCATTTGAAATCATAGTACACATCAAATGATTCCTCTGCTCAGAGCTGAACTGCCTCTCATTTTTTTTTAAGAACGAGCTGTTTCTTTTTTTTTTAATTTTATTTTTTTTTTAGTCTTGGCTGTGCTGGGTCTTTGTTGCTGCGCAGTGCTTTCCTCCAGTTGCAGTGCCCAGGCTTCTTACTGTCGCTTCTCTTGTCTTAGAGCACGGGCTCTAGGGCGCTTAGCTTCAGTCGTTGTGGTTCCCGGGCTCTAAGCACCGGCTCAGTAGTTGCTTAGTTGCAGGCTCACTTGCTCCAGATCTTCCCAGATAAGGGATCAAACCAGTGTCTCCTGCATTGGCAGGCGGATTCTTTACCACCAAACCACTTGGGAAGCCCCCACTCCCCATTCTGTCCAAAAGTCTTTACAACAGTCTTGCAGAAACTGGTCCTGGTATCTCTCTTACCTAGTCCCCCGTTACTCTCCTCCTTGCCCACTCTTCGCTGTTCTCCCATGCACCAGGCACGTTTCCAGTTTACCACCTTTACACTGGCTCTTCCCGCTGTCTGGAACGTTCTTCTCCCAGGCAGCTGCGTGGCTAGCTCTTTCATCTTCTTCAAGTCTGTGCTCAATGCACTTAAAGTTTCAATCCACCTCTTTCAGCTCCTGGCATGCTCAGTCCTCTTTATCCTGTTCAATATGTTCTGTTTCCCATAGCATTTCTCACCTTCTAACATACTACTCAATATTTATTTGGATGATTACTTAAATAGGTCTGTTGTTTGCCTCTGCTAAACTGTGAGCTCCACAAAGATGGACGTCAGTTTTTTCACTGCTGTACCCCACCAAATGCCTATACCAGTGCCTGGCATACAGTAGATGTTCAATAACTCTTGGTTAAATGAGTGAATGAAAGAACAGATTCGTAATTCGCAAGTAGTAATTCTGTATGCAGAAGAAGTAGTGTATGTCATGAGGGAAAAAGAAGTGAAAGGAGTTCCCATGTGTGCCGTCTGAGCTCATCAATTCCCTCATGAGGTGAAATTGACTCATTCATCTACAGCAAAGTCGGATTTCACCTGCATGCCCTCTTCCCTCCCCCCCCGCCCCCCCAGGGAAAATGTGACCAACATCATCAGGATGAGTTAGCAAAGCTGTGTGGCTGGAGTTCTAATTTGATTTTGTATAGACTGCAGGTTGATCTCATATAGTCATAAGATACTCTGATTCACTCATAGTAATTGAATAAAGAAATGCAGTCCTTTGCAAATAGAAGCCTGGAGGGTCTGTTTTGTGGGGCAGTTTCTCTGCAGTATGTTTTATAAGGTCCGTTCTTATTGTTGATCGTGTGTTTTCTACTTAACTCAGCTTCTAAATTCCTGGTTCCCAAAGGTGTATGAACGCTTTTAAAATTGCTTTTATTGATTCATGCAGACAGTGAGGTACAAAGAAAACTTGGAGGAAAGCTGAAACTTCATGTAAACTTACTACAACATGAATGCAAAGACCATGCTTCTAGGTCTTTCCTATGAAAGCTGTATTGGAGTAAAAAGTATGGAGTATGTCCTGGTGTAGAGACACTCTGCTGTGAGAGTGGTGAATTTAAATCAATCTTGTTAGTTTGAGAGGTGGATTTTCAAAATAAATATGAAAAATCAATGATACCTTTTTGTGTGGGAAATGAAAAAAAAAGTTTTCAGGGATCATATGATTTAGCTGCTTTTTATTGAATATTCAAGGTTTTTTTTTTTTTTATGTGGACCATTTTTAAAGTCCTTATTGAATTTGTTACAGTATTGCTTCTGTTTTATGTTTTGGTTGTGAGGCATATGGAATCTTAGTTCCCTAACCAGGGTTCGAACCCCTACCCCTCCTCACTGGAAAGCAAAGTCTTAACCACTAGACCAAGGAGGAAGTCCCTCATACACTGACTTTAATCGGTATTTGTGAACTCAGAGGCTCGAACACCCACTTTCTTTATGACTGCTCTTAGTACAATACCACCTCTGATTCTGCCTGACAGATTTATTTTCAATATTGTTCTGATGTAAGATGTGTATTGATTTTTATTTCTTAGTCACTGGTGTGAAGACTTGTGTCACTGAGCTCCTTGGACAAGATTGGGGAACAAGATCAATTATGAACTGTGTCGGCATATTCTTCTGCTACACGTCAAGAATTACGATTTTATCTGACTAGTAAGCTAATCAGTTAGCCTGCCACAGTTTCCTGGGTGCTGCCAGCAGAAGATAGGAGAGTCCTGGATGAGGAATGAAAGACAGTTCATCATTCATAGAAAGAGCAGCAGCCAGAGGATCGGCATACTTGACCCTCTTCCCCACATCCCAGTTCCCCTAGAGCGCTGTGGACCTCTGTCCTCATATGTAGATGCTATGGCTTAAATTTCACTCCTTTACTGTGGTAGTTACACGTTTTGGTAGCTGAGAATTTGGTTTGGGTTTGAATGACTAATATTGTATCATAGGTCAGAAAAAAAATTTTAACAGTGTCTATTCTGATCTTCACTTTCAAACCTGTGTTTGCCAATCCAGATTTTATGATTTAAAAAAAAGCGTATAAACAAGGACTTCCCTGGTGGTCCAGTGGTTAAGACACTGCAGTTCCAAATCAGGGGAGTACAGGTTTGATACCTGGCCGGGGAACCAGGATCCCACATGCTGTGCAGCGAGGCATAAATAAATAAATGTAATTAATAATTTAATAATAAACAGATTTTATCACAAGGAGAACGTGTTCATTTATGCATATTCTTCAGATAAGAGAGAGAAGGGGAGAGTCACTGAAGCCAGGCATGTGTGCTGAGGAGAGAAGGTGAGAATGAGTAAAACTTGGCTTCCCCAGTTAGCTCCGCCACCCAGCAGTTGGAATATAGTGTTCTGGTTACTTTTACGCTAAGCCCAGACCCTGATCTATTTTCAGCTCTACTTTGGTGCCCAATCCCATCTTCCTCCATCTGCTCAGAGCTCCCTTTCCCCTCCATGAACTAGCAAGGAAGCATGTTGAGTTCTCTCCAGAAAGGGCCTTGGGAGTGCCGCAAAGGGATCAGTCCCTCTTCGCAGCATGATACTCAGACCCCAAATTCTGCCTTCCAGGGTCCCCCAAAGAAAGTTCGGCTCTTTCTAGGAAGGGCTGTGTAATCTGGGAAAAGTGTGCCCCAAATTCAAGGTAGCTGGAGGGCCACACCTGAGAAAGACTGCCCGTGGGGACCCTGGTTCCTAACTGACTCCAGGAAGTGATGTTTCTCATCTTCCTGTCCGTTCTTGGAGAGCTGTCCAAACTTAACCTCCCTCTGCTTCCTAGCCAAGACTTCACTGTGAAATCAGTCTCTGTGTATTTAACACTTCCTCTCAGCCCATTGTTCTCTGGGAACCTACAGATTTATAACCTCAGACAGCCCTCTGGAATAATTAGGCTTAGCAGGTTTTCAAAGGACCACAACCAGCTTTCCAGCCTCCTGTCACTTCTTAGGCGAGAAGTAAGAGGTTGGTCCTGTGTGTTAGACAGGGTGGATCTTTGCAGCTATTTTCTCTCTAGAAATCTCAGACCCTGATAGAATAACTTGTCTATAAACATCTCCTTGTAGTCAGTGTTTCGTCTCCTGCTTTCTGTACTGGAGACCTGACATACTCAGATGAAGCAAGAATATGTGGTTTGATGAAAAGTTCCAGAATTCTTTTATGTGTTCTCTGAGCTATACAGACCACTGTAGTACAGGCCAGGGCCCTGCGATGAAAATCCAAGTTCCTCTGAGCTACATGCACATGTGCGCCCCTGGTTCAGCCTGGCGGCAGACTTCTGTAGTCTCACACTCTGTACCAGACATCAGTGATCAGTGGCTGGAGGCCCAGGATGATTTCCAGGGGCACCTGGAGATCGCTTCTTCCGAGAGCTTTGGCAAAACAGCCTCAAATATCAAAAGTATACAGCTTCCTCTGGCCTTCTTTTGATAGAATTAGGGCATGAGTTAATGATGGGTGTCTTTGGCCTTCCAGCATCTCTCCTGTTGTTGCCCCTCTTATCTCTTGCCCCATATCCATCTTGATCTTCAAACTCCAGGAAGCTTTATCCCTTTAGCTCCTCCAAGCATCTATCTCACCTGCTAATCGCTTCTCAGGTTCCCACTCCTGCAGAGCCCAGAGTTTAGAATTATGACAGTATTAAGAAAGAGAGGAGGCACTCAAACTTTCATTTGGATAAAGCACTTTTTGAGGGAAAGGGTGAGGAAGGGATCTAGTCAGACAGGATGCTTGCAAAGGCCAAGTTGAAGAAACACAACACATTCCAGAGGGAGCATTCTAGGCTAGAATTTAGTCCCTCATTTCTGTCCTTTTCTCATTTGTCTTAAGGCCAGCCTGGGATGGTCAAAATAAAATAAATTTTAATTTAATTGAATGAATAATTTTACATGCCAGAGGACAGTTTCAGATTTTTGAAATAAGTCAAAAAATAATCATATGGTATAGAGAAGCTACCATATGGTAGAAGGCTAATTTTACCTGTTATTAATGACGAGGAGACCTTCTGTTTTTCTAAGTCATGTGATTATATTTTGTGTCTAGTTTCTCTGATGTTGACTTTGAAGTTTACAGATTCTAATGGTGGGTAAAAATTCCACTGAACAGAAAGGGAATTTGGAAGTATGAATTAGCCAGGCAGGTGCAGGAAAAGTTAGGCAAGTCATTTATTTGAATACTTGATGGAGAGGGGATGCAGTGGCATTACCTTTAAGGTGATTCAGAGAATTGTAAGAAAATTGCACCCTGCCTGAGTCTCTTTTTCACTAACTTGCTACAGTGTCTGTAATTCATGCATTACAGTTTGCCTTCGGGATGACCCTAGAAAATGCAGTATCCAGGAAGGAATAAAGTAACCTGTCATATAGTTCCCTGAAGGTGTCAGGGGGTCTTATTTATTGTTAGGAAGCCAGGAAAGGACTGGGAGATGATGCCAAACTAAGGATAAACTCCTCTTGCTTTGTAATTCTGCTGAATGTGGATCCTGCACAAAGAATAAAATAGTATCAGCTTTGGAAAAGTCTAAGGTTCTCGGAGTGCCTGTGAGAGCAGAGATGGGAAAAATGCTCAAAATCTTATATACTCTGAATCAGTGGACCAGCCTTCTTGGTACTGAGTAGAAGGTCTCTGGACAATCCATCAAGTTGTTCAGAGTTGTAATACAAAAAGTAGAATCTCAAAAGCAATTTGAGAGAAATTGCCCCTCCCAGTGAAATCTTTTTCACTTTGATGGTAAATGTCCTGGAGGCCTAGGACGACTTGGACATAAAGGGACAGTTTTCTGGTTTTCAAGGTTTTTGTTTTATATTTGACACTGGGATAGTTTGCTCTCCTATTCCTGGAATTCTTCACAGGAAATCAGCAATCACAGTTAGAACATGAAAGCAACTTAGAGATGATCCATTTTAACACCTTCGCTTTGCAGATGAGGAAGCTGAAGCCCAGAAGTGGTACTGATTTAAGAAGCAGAACTGCGCAGAGGACATGCATGGTTGGGAAGCAGACAGACCTGGGTCTACCAGTTGGCAGTTGTGCGAACTTGAGCAAGTTAGTTAATATTTCTGAGCTTTGATTTCTTCTTCTGTAAGAGAGTTCTTAAGGAGCATCCACTCAAAGAAAAAAATTCAAAACTTGGCCAATATTGTTAACATTTGTTATTAGTTTTTTTAAAAGTTGAGATGTAATTCACATGACATAAAATTCACCATTTTAAAATGTACAATTTAGTGGATATATTCACCATGTTGTGAAGTTATCACCACTGTCACATTCTAGAACATTCTCATCACCTTCCTACAAAAAACTTGTTCTATTAGTGCTCAGTCTCAATTCTCCTGTCTTTCCTAACCCCCAGCTCCTGGGAACCACCATTCTGCTTTCTATCTCAATGGATCTCCCTATTCTGGACATGTCCAATATTGGAATGATACATATCCCTTTGTGGCCTGGCATCTTTCAGTTAGCATAATGCTGCAAGCTTCCCCCATGTTGTAGCATGAACTTCATTCCTTTTTATTGCTGAATAGTATTCCACTGTACAGAGGTATCATATTTTGTCTCTCCATTCATCTGTCAATGAAAATTTGGTGTAATTACCATTGTTTTACATGGTTGGGCCAATGCTATAATGAAAACTTGGGTGTCTAACTCTCAGCCTGGTCCTGTTTTTACTACCCTATCTGGTTTTTCATAATATCTGAACATATATATTGGATTAATAGTAGTGGTTTGCTCAAAGGAAACCCTTATAGCCTGCTAATTACTCTTATGATTTTATACCTTTGAAAGATTTTATCCAGTATGGAAAAAAGTAAACAATTCAAAAAATGAAATCTAAACATTGTAGAAAAAATAGTACTGGAACCAGGATTCATTTTCTAGATCCTAGCAAGGTCTAGACTGTATTTCATGGAACAACTTGGGGTCTGTACAGGATCTTGTATCTACCTGATTTTTATGTGTAAGTTCGTTGCCATGGTTTACAGCCCAGGATCAAAGAAAGTTTTTTCCTAGCTTTGACTGATATTTGGGAACTCTTCTCTCTTGCTCATTTTACTTCAAGGAAAAAATTCAGAATTGTTCTCTTCTTTGGTTAGACAGTCACGGTCATTGCAATACCCTGACCTTTATGCATGGGGAATATGTGCCTTTGGCTCAGAACTTAACTACATTTCAAATGTGGCTGATCATCTCTCCTTATGACATGGTCCTTTTCTCACACACTGACTACCACAGCTTTCAGGTCTGGTATTTAGGCACAAAGGGAGAGAGGCTGGTTTGGTATTCTGGAAAATTTCTGTTTTCCACTAATTGAAAATGTAGGCAACCTGGCCCCTGGCATTCTCTTTGTGGGGCATAAAGAAGGGAAGCGGGTCTGACTCGTTAAGGATTTAGTTGTTGACATTCTTTGCTTGGGAGCCAGTGATGTGTAGAATGTGGCAAGATTCCAGTGGTTGAAGGCATTTCCCTGGGTTCATCTAGGGTTTGTGCTGCCTTTTCCCTGGTGGCATGAGTAAGGGATCCAGCCCAGCCTGGCTTCCTGACTTTGAGCAAGTGTTTTCTTTAGTGCAACTTGAATGGTCTGGTCCTGGATGCTGCTAATTACTCATCTTACTTGATGTTTTACTGTTATTCTCTAAGATCTGGAGGAGTCATTGTATGTCAGGCTTCACATGCATTAGCTCATATGATTTCCTGCTTCTAAATGTTTGATGGTCCTCAGATACATGTGAAAACCATTGAGCCTGGCCCTTCTCTTCCTCAAGCTTAACACCCCTCCTTCCTCCCACTATTCCTGGTCACCATGGTTTCCAGCAGCCGTGTTCATCCTGATTGCCCTGTGTCTGCATGTTTTCCTCTTTGTTGATATTCCTCTTCACGTGATGCCCAGACTGGAAGTGACGCTTCACATGTTCTATGAACAGCCAACTTAGAACCATTACCAAGAAATGAACCTGGTCCTCATTTCATGCCACACACATTGGCTGGTGCTTTTCTATTGGCTGCATCTTAATACAGCCCCTCCACCCTGCCCAGCTCAGGATCTTTTGTTTCACGTTAACTCATGTGAGGCAGAGTTCCTCTTGTGGTAGTTTTTTTTTTCCTCAGTTTGACTCTCCAGTTTGTAGCTTTTTAAATTTTATTGGAATACAGTTGATTTATAATATTGTGTTGATTTCTGCTCTACATCAAAGTGACTCAGTTATAATATATATATATTCTTTTTCATATTCTTTTCCATTATGGTTTATCATAGGATATTGAATATCATTCCCTATGCTATACAGTAGGACCTTGTTGCTTTTCCATTCTGTATATGATAGTTTGTATCATGCAGTTGATTTTTTGATCCCAAGGGCAGAACTATACATTCCCCCTGGACCCTGGCAGTGTTGTCCCATCAGAACAATATGAATGGGAGGCTGACATCATTCTGATCCAACAAGTTGTTGAGCAAAATGAAGAATAATTTTTTTTTAAAAAGTACATTAGCATTGGCCCTGTTAATTGAAAAAATCCTTCTCTGAGTATCTTCATAGGGGACTTTCATGAGTCATTTTCAGTTCATGATGGTTTTTTGGTTTGTTTGGGGGTTATTTTTAGCATCAACAATTCAATAGATTGAATGGAGTGTGGAGCCTGTTTAAGAAGCTTAGTGCCTCAGTCACTCTGCCAGGCTTTTAGTCACATGGGTCCTGTGTAGGCCATGGATGCGTCGACCCGCTGCATTGTTCGCAGAGGATGTTTGGAGGGTTTTAACCGGCCCCTCTCTGTCCCTTGCAGTTACCTGGCTGAGCAGTGCTGGAATGGCGGCTTCATCTACCTGATCATGCTACGCCGCTTCAAGCACCAAGTCCATTCTCCTTATAACGGCAACAGTGGCAACAGCTCCGAACCAGGAGAGACGCCTGCCTTGGAGCTGGGGGACCAAACGGTGAAAAAGGGGAAAAGAGCAAGAAAGTTTGGGGTCATTGCCAGGCCCTCTACCCCCAAAGCCACTGAAGAATCCAAGAGCAGCACGGGCTGTGAGTTGGACAACGACCCCGTGTCTGAGCTGGACAATGGCCTAGACCCTGAACTGGGAAACGGTCATGCTTTTGAGCTAGAAAATGGCCCGGACTTGCTCAAGGAGGTGGCTGGATCCCATCTAGATAGGTTGGAATTGGACAGAGGGACAGAGCCAAAGACAGATGCCCCTCTGCCCACAAGCAATGACAAACGCCGCTTCTCAAAATCTGGGAAGACGGACTTCCAATCCAGCGACTGCCTGGCACGGGTAAGGTTTGCTTTGATGGTAGAACTTGAATTTTCCATGAAATATTGTTTGCAGTTGTGTTTACGGTTTAGAAAATACACCTAAGATGATCTTGCATTTGGATACCAAAAGATTTATTAAGATGAATGATCAGAGGACATAATAGTAACAACAAGAAAATCCAAGTCATTTTATCCCACTTAAATAAAGAGCTAGTCAAGTGACCCTAAGTGGAAAATTCAAGCCTTCTATGGTATAATTTGAGTCATATGAGGCCCAGATTAAGTACTTGAACTGCATCATTATTTATCACTGCTGTCACCAGTGGAATTGCCACTGCAGGGCCAAGAATTCCTGGTGGCTGCTGATAGCATAAATATCCAAGCCTCAGTATTACACAGGAAGGATGTCCAACCTGTGGGGAAGCGCCTGCTTTTATTTTTAACACATCAAAACAAGTGACATTTTCAGGGGATTGTGTTACTATATTGCTAAATTCCAGTGAAGTCTGGAAACTTCCTAGAAATCTCTGATACTGTGGTATCCAGCTGTGATGGTCAGAGCTCGTCTTACCTAAAAGCAAACCAAGTGTGGTCTATTCTAAATGGTAGTAGACACAATTCTAGCCTCAAATGGTCCCCACCAATACCCTCTTGTTACGTTACCTTCTGTAGAGTCAGCATGCTCATTCCAAGAACCCTTTTGGCCAGGTGTGCCTCTGGGTTCCTAAACAAAGCAATAACTAGTGAGATGGTTCCTGATTGGGTTTTTTTCTGACTCAGGAGATGCCCTCTAAGGATGAAAGAGGAAGTTAGAAAGATGGAAAATGGACACAGAGGAAGTATCAAGTTCAGCTTTGCATTCTGGAAAATGGTGCCGTAGGAGCGAATGTAATTTCTAGTAAGGCTAGCTCATGAATATTTCTGCAGCTGTAGCCAATCTGTATAATGAGTTGAGAAGAATCAAAATAACACCTGTCTTAAGGGACTGACTGTGTTCCTTCATTTCAAGATCTGGGTGACCTTCATAAAGCCTTATACAGAGAAGGTGTATTTGTAGATGGAATGTACAAACCAGAAAAAAAATGTTTCTACTAATGATTTTCTGCCAATTTTATGCTCTTCTTCCCCAAAAGGATTAAGAACAATAAAAAGATTATAATATACACCTCTCCCCCAAATTAAGGGCAATAGAAATGTTATAATATGTTCCTTATCAATGAATACTATATTGTGATATGATTTTTTTCTTCTGATGATTAAATTGTGAATATGCAGAAAGCCTAAAGTGAAAAAAAGCAAGTTGGGCAATATTGGTTCAGTTTGAAGGTTTAAGGTACCAAAGGTTTAGGGTGGAATCTCATATACAGTCCAAAGAAGTCCTTTGGCCTAGGACAAAGTGGGGATAATGGAATGATTTTCAAAGAAAAAAGTGCCACACCAAACTTTTAAGAAAGTACCATCCTCTGCTCATCCTGATTAAAAGCAGTAACTGAAAATTGGATTTCTGGATTAGACTCTCTTAAGACTACACATACCAGAATTCTTTTGCCAGGTTTTTGCACTCAACATCAAATGTTCCAGAAGATACAAATGAAAGGTAAAAAAAAAAACAAATCTTCATATGTTGTCTTGGAACTTTTTGTTTAAGCCCCATGCCTATATTAAAAGGAGAAACTTGCCATCTGGAATTCTTCATTCCTGTTCTAAATAACTGTTCTATATCTATAGACTGATTATTGACCTTGGGTTGTTTGTTTGGTCTTAGAAAGTCAGAATGAGCCCCACACCTTCTCTGGCATGAATATTTCAGTACCCTTTGCAACTCCAGAAGTATCTTCATTAGATGCATTTGCCTGGGATTGATCATGTTGACAAGAAGTGGATCTTCACAGCTTTCCTCCTCATCTTAGTGGCACCCAAACTGGGACCAGTAGACCTTAACAGCAGAAGGCTGCTTAGGTTCTTGGGATGGCTAGATGTGTATTTTTATTTCAGGATAAGCCCAAGGTCATGCTAAAATGGAATTTCCAGAAAAACAAAAATTAGCTATTTACCTCTTAAGCCTTTGGGGGAAAATTCCACTCTCTTTGAATAATGGGAGATTAGACATGTCAGCATTGTTCCGTTTCTGCTTTATTAATGATTTAATATATCTACAGAGACTTAATAAATTACAGACAAGGCTCATGATCATTCAGACCATTTTTATTTGTCAGCTACTTCTTTTTCATAGACTGTTATTTCTTACAGGAAAATAAATCCTCAGACTTTGTTTTTACATTTCTATTCTCCCTTAATGGACCTACAGAAAATATTTCAACAAATATCTCCTTTTAAAGTATGGCTGGTTTCTATAAAATATTAACACATAATGATACACATGCAAACAGATGAATTTTTAAAACTACTAAGGTTGGGCCCATCTTCTAAAGCCCAGGGCTCTCTTAGGCTATAGATAAGCAATTTTAGAAATGAATTCAGACCTTCTGACTCTCTTCTCTAGGAAACCTCGTTACTCACCCAAGGTGACATGTACACAGTGTGTATTTTTGTAATGCTGCATGGTAAAAATGAATGCAACCAAACTTAGTCACTTAACAATGAAAAAGAATCCTACCATTTGTCAGTCAGGAGAGCTTATTCACAGCTGGCGTGTGTGTCCCTGGATCTGTTTGCAGTCTTAGCCTGGTACCAAAATCCTCTGTGCGGTGCCAGACCTCTTTCCTGTAAGTGGTTCAGCAGAGACCTCAAAAAGGCTGCCAGAGCTCTAAATGTGCAGAAAAGTGTGTGAAACTCAGGAGGAGAGTCGACACTGAGGACATCTCCTGGGTGGTCCCTGATGTTTGCATCTGGCAGAAGCAGCGGGAGAATGGTCCTCTTCTAGGAAGACCCCACAGTCATGGGGTGAACATACATACTTCACATGGTAATGCCTGCTAAGTTCACATCTGCCTTCACCTCTCTTCTGAGCCCTCAGCTTCTTACCAGCCATCTACAGGATGTCTCCATCTTTGATATTTCACATCATGCCTGAAACTGGGTGTGTGGCTTTCCTGTACCACCAAGCCCATTCTAACATTTCAGGTCTTACCATCCAGAGAGTTTCCTGAGCTAGAAACCTGAGGTTCAGCTAGTGACCACTCGCCCTGGATTGTGCAGAACTTTCCTGGTTTTTCACTGGCAATTCCATATCCTGGGAAAAGCCTTCACTCAGTCAGATTGGGACAATTGGCATTGTGGAGTTAGCTGGCATGCTGCCCTCGAAAAAGAAGAAGAAGAAAATGGAAACCCACTCCATTTTCTTGCCTGGGAAATCGCATAGACAGAGGAGCCTGGTGGGCCATCGTCCATAGGGTCACAAAGAGTCGGACATGACTTAGCAACAACTGCCCTCTCCCTTACACCAAGTCCAGTCAGTCCCTGAATCCTGTCAACTCGGGCTCCCTTTGAGATGTTCACCCTCTCCACTGCTCTGTGCCCTATCCTGCAGCTTTGGTTCAGGGCCAGGCTGCTATCATTTCTCACCTGTGGTCACAGTAATCTACGCTGCTTCCGCTTTCATCCCAGCATCAACTGTCCCATTGCAGTCAGCGGGACTTTTCTAAAGAGCACATCTTAGCAGGCACACTGCAGCTGAAACCATTTGGTGGTCCACTTGCCTTTGGGGTAATACCCGAACACCTTAGCTTGACATAGCACATAAGGCCCTTCATCACCTGATGCTCACTGCTCTCTTTCTCCCTGATTTGGGCTGAATTAATTTTTTCCAAATGCCTTGTACACTCTTGTCTCTGAGCCTTTGCCATCTCTGCCCCAGCTCAGTGCATTCGCACCTGTAGGTGTTTCGTAGACATTTATAATGAAGGCACGGGAGAGCCCCAAGCCTGAGAGATGGGACACCAAGTTCCAGCCCTGGTTCTTCCATCCCCAGCTCTGTGGCCTTCAGGCTGCCATGTCCTTTCTCCGAGCTTGTTTTCTTACCTCCAAGCTGAGCTTTTTGGTCTCTTGACCGAGGGATTTCAACTCTTGACATTATGATCACATGTTTCTTCATTTCTTACTGATCATTCTAAGAAAGAAGGGATAAGCAAACAATCTCAAAAATAAGTTTTCAGTTGAAGCCAGAACATTTACTGCAGTGAAATTCTGGTTGGATGATGTGTCTTCTCACATTTGGGGCAAAGATGCTGTTGTAACATTTTATTTTGGGTTCCAGCAGATGAGGTCATTTAAATGCTGCTGCGGTAACTCTCTTTAATGTACTACCCCTGTTTTTGGTAAATAAATCCCTCTGTTTGCCTTTGTGGAGAGATGCGTTTGTGAGCTCACACAGTAATTGGCAGTTTATAGGAAAGGGTAGCACTCCGACATTAATACAGACGTCCATAGCATCCAGTTTTGTGTGGTTTGGCTTTTTCTCAACAGACTGACAAAGTCTCACTGCCCTTTCAGCCAACGTAGAAGGAAGCAAAAGCCCAAGCCATCTGTCTAGACAGGGTCTGCTTCAGAACTCCGTCATCTCTACAACTGGATCTGTGTTCACACTCTGAACATTGGCAAATGTGCAGGTCTCCCATCTGGGCAAACTTCTTAATGTCAGTCTCGATAACTTTGAAGACCCCTAAGATTATGGTAAACATTCTCTGTTCATTCAGTGACATTTATGCAGTATTGTGATGTGCTAGGCATTTTTCTAGCTGCTGGAGAATACATTGGTAACTGAGAGACAAGGTTCCTATCTTGTGGCATTTATCACATATAAGGGGCCACAAGCAATAAATAAACAGAAGCAGAATGTTAGATGCTGACCACAAGTACCATAAATGAAATAAAAGATGTCCCAGCAGTGACATGGGCAGGGGGCCAATTGATACTGGGTGTCAGCAAAGACCTTATTAAAGAGGCCATGTTTCAGCTGAAAAACTGAGTGTCAGGTGAAAAGCAGCCTTGCAGAATCTGGAGGCAGAATGTCTCTGGTGAGAAACTAGCATCTGAAGCTGCCATAAGACAGGAATGATAGAATATTCTGGTAGCGGAGACTGCAGCATAGTGAGTGATGGGGAGAGAACTAGGAGGTGAGGTGAAAGAGACAAGATTACAAAAGTTTATGTTTGCCGTTGCAAAGAGTGTGGACCCTATTCTCTATCTAGTGGGGAGCTGTCAGAAGGCTTAAGTTAAATGCATCATAATGTTTTTCTTTACAATTCATCCTAAATGTGTAATGGAGAATAGTGGCTTGTGAGAGGTAAAACTTAAAAATGGAAACCAGATCAGAGACTATGACAACCCAAGCTAAAAATGCTGGTGGCTGATGAGGGTGGTGGCAGAGAAGAGGAGCAGAGGTAGATGGGTGTGGATCTGTGTTGCAAATAGAGCCTTCAGATCTCACTTCTGGTTTAAGTATAGGAAATAGAAAGATAAATCAAAGACAGCCCTTGGGATTTTGGTTTGCATATCCTCTTAAGCTTGAATCGATGATATTGCTGTTCCCGATGAGATGACAAAGCCAGGAAGAGGAGAGACCCTACTGGTATGTGTCATAGATACCTAAGTGGAATTGTAAGGAGACAGTTGGAAATATACTTAATATTATTGTATTTAAGTTGGCCTCTTGGGTTTTGGCTAGTTCCAGCTTTAAACTAATAAACATTAGACACTGATTTTATTTTTAACTGAACACTGCTTTCATCTGTAGGCAGCTAGATTTAACATGACAGTTGTACAATTAAGACTGATAGCATCTGCCGCTTCCTGTTTCTGACTTCCTTTGTGTTCCTCGGAACCCCTTCATTAGATGATCAAGAAATTCCATGGTGAAGAAACTTGCATCATTTTCTTTGAATTCCCCCCTTTTAGTCCCTCTGTCTGTTGGGAATCATGGCAGGGGAATCATCTGATTGGATAAAAGTGAGGAAGGACATCTGTTTCTGGGCTTTATTAGGGACTTTATTATAGATTGGTCATTTCTGCCCTCTGAAGCTTTAATTTTTTTAAGATTTTTTTGATGTGGACCATTCTTTTTATTTTAAATTTTTACTTAATTTATTGTAACTGCTTTACGGTATTATGTTGGCCTCCGCTATAGAACAATGCAAATGAGCTACAAGTTCACATGTGTACCTCGCCTCCTGAACCTCCTCCCCACCCGACCACCCCATCCCAACCGTCTTGGTTGTCACAGAGCACGAGGTTGAGCTCTCTGTGCCCGTACAGCAGCTTCCCGCTAGCTATCTATTTTATCTATATACATGAGAGTATAAATATGTCAGTGCTACACGCTCTGCTCGTCCCACCCTCCCCCTCCTCCATGTGGCCAAAATCTGCGTCTCTATCCCTGCCCTGCAAATAGGTTCATCAGTACCATTTTTCTAGATTCTGTATATACGCCTTAATACATGAAATTTGGAGAGAGACTGCTCCATCACCACACATCGACTCAGCTCAGTTCTTCTTCCGCCGACGCCACCCATCCCTCAAGAAACCCGGACCCTGCCGAGGCTGGACCCCGGCATATATGCTAACAGTGAGGAAACCTAGACTCACCCACCAGAAAACCACGCAAGCCTTTCCATCCAGGAAACTTCGACAAAACACACATCCAACCCCTCCCATAGAGAGGAATCCCCACAATAAAGGGACAACACAGCAAGATAAACAAGATGAAAAGGCAGAGAAATACCCAGCAAGTAAAGGAACAGGATAAATACCCCCTAGACCAAACAAAAGACTAAGAGATAGGAAGTCTACCTGACAAAGAATTCCGAATAATGATAGTGAAAATGATCCAAAACCTGGAAAATAAGTTGGAGTTGCAGCTCAATAACCTGCAGGCAAGGATCGAGAAGATGCAGGTAAGCTTTAACAAGGACTTAGAAGAAATGAAAAAGAGTCAAAATACAATGAATAATGCAATAAATGAGATCAAAAACACCCTGGAGGGAACCAACAGTAGAATAACAGAGATAGAAGACAGGATAAGTGAGGTAGAAGACAGAATGGCAGAAATAAATGAAACAGAAAGGAAAAATGAAAAAAGAATTAAAAGAAATGAAGACAATCTTAGAGACCTCTGGGACAATATTAAACGCACCAATATTCGAATCATAGGAGTCCCAGAAGAAGAAGACAAAAAGAAAGACCATCAGAAAATTCTTGAAGAGATAATTGTAGAAAACTTCCCTAAATTGGGGAAGCAAATAGCCACCCAGGTCCAAGAAACACAGAGAATCCCAAATAGAATGAACCCCAAGCGAGACACCCCAAGACACATATTAATCAAATTGGCAAATATCAAATACAAAGACCAAATATTAAAAGCAGCAAGGGAGAAGCAAAAAATAACTCACAAGGGGAATCCCATAAGGATAACAGCTGATCTCTCAACAGAAACGCTTCAGGCCAGAAGGGAATGGCAAAACATACTTAAAATCATGGAAGAAAACAATCTACAACCCCGACTACTGTACCCAGCAAGGATCTCATTCAAATTTGAAGGAGAATTCAAAATTTTCTCAGACAAGCAGAAACAGAGAGAATTCAGCAACACCAAACCAGCCCTCCAACGAATGCTAAAGGAACTTGCCTAGATAGGAAACACGGATGGGATAGATAATCTGGAACCCAAAACAATAAAATAAATGACAGCAGGATCATACTTATCAATAATTACCTTAAATGTAAACGGGCTGAATGCCCCAACCAAAAGACAAAGATTGGCCGACTGGATACAGAAACAAGACCCCTATATATGTTGTCTACAAGAGGCCCACCTCAAACCTAGGGACACATATAGACTGAAAGTTAAAGGCTGGAAAAAGATATTCCATGCAAATAAAGACCAAAAGAAAGCAGGAGTGGCAATACTCATATCTGATAAAGTAGACTTTAAAATAAAGGCAGTGAAAAGAGATAAAGATGGACATTACATAATGATCAAAGGATCAATCGAGGAAGAAGAAATAACAATTATAAATATTTATGCACCTAACATAGGAGCTCCACAATATGTAAGGCAAATGCTAACAAATATGAAAGGGGAAATCAACAACAACACAATAATAGCAGGAGACTTTAATACACCACTCACACCAATGGATAGATCAACTAGACAGAAAAGTAACAAGGAAATTCAAACTTTAAATGAAACAATAGACCAACTAGACCTAATTGATATCTATAGGTCATTCCACCCCAAAACAAGGAATTTCACCTTTTTCTCAAGTGCACACGGGACCTTCTCCAGGATAGATCACATCCTGGGCCATAAATCTAACCTTGATAAATTCAAAAATATTGAAATCATCCCAAGCATCTTTTCTGACCACAATGCAGTGAGATTAGATTTCAACTACAGGAGAAAACCTCTCAAAACTTCCAACATATGGAGGCTCAACAACACACTGCTGAATAACCAACAAATCACAGAAGAAATTAAAAATGAAATTCAGTTATGCATGGAAACAAATGAAAATGAAAACACAACAGCCCAAAACCTATGGGACACTGTGAAAGCAATGCTAAGGGGAAAGTTCATAGCAATACAAGCTCACCTCAGGAAACAAGAAAAAAATCAAATAAATGACCTTACTTTACACCTAAAGCAACTAGAAAGGGAAGAGATGCAGAAGCCCAGGTCTAGTAGAAGGAAAGAAATCTTAAAGATCAGGGCAGAAATAAATGCAAAGGAAACAAAAGTGACCATAGCAAAAATCAACCAAGCCAAAAGCTGGTTCTTTGAGAAGATAAATAAAATTGACAAACCATTAGCCAGACTCATCAAGAAACAAAGGGAGAAGAACCAAATCAACAGAATTAGAAATGAAAACGGAGAGATCACAACAGAAAACACAGAAATACAAAGGATCATAAGAGACTATTATCAGCAACTATATGCAAATAAACTGGACAA